>CM071634.1:22127013-22532843 GCA_036419045.1 Scirpophaga incertulas | reverse complement strand
GCCTGTAACGTAGTACACAGTGTTGCCTATAATGTGTACTTAGTGTTGCCTCCTCTAGCTCTTCGAACTGCTTCAAGTTTCCTTGGTATCAATACTCCTGATTAAGTTATGAATAAAATCTTGAGAGATTGCGTTCCATTCTTCTTGTAACGCCTTTTCTCTCAAATTAGCGGGAAGAGGATTTCTTTTCAAAATTTGTCGTCCGAGCTTATCCTATACGTGCTCTATAGGATTTAAGTCGTGTTAGCGCGCTGAGCACTTCATATCATTGATTTCAACGTCTCGAAGATAATCGATGACCACAGCCGCAGTATGAAGGCGTGCATTATCATGCATAAAAACAAATTCATCTTCTATGAATGGGATAAAGGGCACTACAATTTCTTCTAAAATCTCAGTTACATATCTTGCCTCTGTTAGTGACACATTCTCGATGACTCTCGATGATGGAGTTTCGTACAACGTGTGACGTCAACGCCCTTAAATCAATCTACCTACTCCGACCTTGTAACGGGAACGCTATCCAACCTTAAGATTTTCGACCTATTTCCACCCTTGGCTCTAAGGTGACAACTTCTGCCCATTATCGATGACACGGAGTTCTGTACGTGCCCCAATACAAATACCTCCCCATACAATAATTGGCTCTCCACCATATGCCTCTTTTCCAATGATGTTGCACTGTGAATACCTCTCTCCAAGGCGTCTCCACACTTTAATCCTTCTCATCTGGCTTCAGGCAAAATCTGGACTCATCTGTAAATAAAACTTGACTCCAAGTTTCTTCATCCCAATTTTCGTAATTGCGAGCAAAATTAACTCTAGCTACTCGATGACATGTGGTTAGAAAGGGACCTTTGGCAAGTAAATGTGAATTTAATCCGGCTGATTTAATTCTTCTATTCACGTCATTCACTTCTTGCAGCCTAAAAACCGCCGCATTATTTTTAAGATTATTTTCGTTTCATTTAAAATTTATATTTTAGTTATTTAAGTGGAAACCAAAAAAGGTTTCCACTTAAATAACTTTAAAAATTCATATAATAAAATTGTTTTATTTATTCTTTGTTACAAAGTTACAATCTGTATTTCTATGCAATAAAGTGAGTACATTGAATTGAGTGTGCGTACAGAATATTAATCAGACTCCGATTCGCTTGAGGAGGTGGTGTCTTCATCATCATCTTCGCCTACATGTATGATTATATTATTATCAATAACAGAATCAATCTTGATATCTCGGTCAAAATGTTCCAAAATCAGATTTTTAGTCTTCTTAACTACCTTTGCCCAGTCATCTCTTGTGACTTCCCCGCAGGCTTAGGCATAGGGTCATCATCTTTTTCGTGCTGAATGGCGAGGAAGTATTGTGACGGGCGGCGTAACCTTTTATTTGAGCCCAGATTAGCTCGATCGCGTTATATTAGCAATGATACGGTAAAATTCTTAGAACGCGATGACCGTACTCCAAAGCCAGTTCATCGATTTCGTATCGCACATTTGCCGCTTTATTTTCTTTAACTAATTTAATTAGCTCTGCTTTTAGCATCTGCATATTTGCGTCAATGCCTTTTGCTTATAACCAAGCCACTATTTCTTCTTTTTTATTAGCTATAGCTTAGCTATAGCTTATGATAGGAGGCACTATCCATGAATATTACAGAAGGCTCTGGTAGGCTGGACAAAAGCACGTTCTGGAACCACTCTTTAAATGTAGTGGCATTCATTTCCTCGTGGTAGTCATTTGTGGTTTTTGATTGAAATGCCAGTAACGCGTTCTCCACAAAGCCGTATTATGCAGAACCTGCGTGGCATATTATCAGACGGGCCCCCTCACCCATTGGTACTTTTGACGTTGACCATTGTGTATCATCCGTCCAAGAACGGGAAACCGTGTGATTGGCGTTTAGCCATGTCTCATCAATGAACACGACATTATCCCAGTTATCAATTTTTTTTTGCTTCTCTCAAAAATCTTATCCGTTTTAAAATTTTGTCGTACCGTTCTTATAAAATTTTTCTTTTGTCTATTTTTTTATACGAAAAACCAATATCTTTTAAGATTTTGGTTAAAGCAGTTTTACCCCCGCTAAACACTCCAGCTTCTCTTAACGATGCCAAAAGCTTCTTCCTGTTGAGATATTCATTTCTGGAATAGTAACCATATATATGATTTCTGATTGCATCGGCATCAAAGGTGTCAATATCTGTCACGGGTTTAGTTCTACGTTTCTTCTTCGGAGTACGTAAAATATTATCTTCCATGCCAGTAGAGTCGAACTTTTCTTTATTAATATTTGTTATCGTTCGTTTGCTAACTTGGAGTTACAACAGGTAGTGACATTTTTTGTCGAAAGTACAGAGTTTTTAAGTGTAGAAATGAAAGGGACTAAACAAAAAGACATTGAAAAGTTTGGGTAAGTGTTAGGTAGGTAACTGTTTCTTTTGTGTACAAGCAACAAAGTTTACAATAAATATATCCGTCAAAGTAGTCTTAGTAATCTTCACAGCATCGAATGATAGTCTTTGGGAATAAATATCATTCCTCTTTGCCGCTTTCACATAGTTACATTATAAGACTCAAAACCCCACTTTATCTTCTAATAAAACTAATATAACAATATCAAAACATTCTTTCAATAATTAAATATAAAGACAGCACGCTTCATTCTTATAAAACTCATAATGCTATTAGAGTTGAGTCGTTCGTGAACCACTTCGCAATTATATCTCCTTCACTCATTCACTCTGGTCCCAACTAGCTCAGTACTTCATTTAGTTCCCAAAACACTTCTTTCACTGAAGGAGAGTAAAGCGAACGGATAGATTACAAACATAGCGTGCGAGAGCAAGACAGTTGATTGGCTTGGCACCTGTGGGTCAATTCCACTAACAAAATGAACCGAACCATGCCGCTTATCCAATCCGAATGCTAGAATATCACGTCACCTAACAATCTATGCGATTCTATTGGTTAAAAGTAACGGTTCGGCTGTGATTTGTTTGTGGAATACAGGAACTAAAATCACCGGCCTGTCGGAGTCTGCCCGCACACAATTTCATGTCTTATGGCGCAAACATTATATTTAGTTTTACTTGAATAATTAATTGAAGGAGTAATTTGTTTGATATATAATGTCTGTGTCATCGTTATCGTCTCTTTCGGATAGTGAAGAAATACCTAGAGCTCTTTGGTTTCATTTATATGTTTATATCAGAAATTACATAAAATAGTACCTATACATAACCTATTAATAATTTACATGAATGGACATATAAGTTGTGCCTGAGTGTTTTATTAATAAATCACCCGGTACAAGTACATATCAATCACAAGATCTCACTTCTTTAATACAATATTATACAATTTATGTTTCATATTTTATTATTTACGTGCCTTTTGATTACTTCTAAAACTATTTCTTTTTCACCTGGTGTATAATTTGAGCGTTTCTTTTTGATATTTTCCATTATTATGGATATCTTGTAATTAGATAAATATAGAGTAAATAAATAAATAATTTCTCAACTTTTAATAATTTGAAAAAACCTTTTGTTCTAAATTAACCGCGGGCTTTGCCAACAATATCATGTGTCAACGTTTCGTTCCACGACTATTGTCTTATCGATTTTAACAAAAAAGTACTAATTTTCAATTCATTTTGAATTTGTTCAAAATCAAGCATTCATTTTACATGAACATCTAATATTAAACCGTATTGTCTTATGTTGATAAAATATTATTTGCATAAAATACATTACTTATCCAAACAATGCTGCGTGTAATGGATACACAACGTAATCTTATTCGTAACTGAGAACATACTTTTTTAAAGAATGACGGCTGCTTACTTGATCACGCCTTCAAATCTTATAACTGACGTTTCAGAATACCATTTAAATGAGAGATACTCAAATGTGAGAAGCCCTCAATTGAGTAAAAGAGTTGAGTAATGTTTCAGTATTCGGCCGTCAAATAGACTACTGAAGTGACGGCCGAATACTGAAACACTACTCAACTCTTTTACTCAATTGAGGGCCTCTTACATTTGAGTATCTCTCAAATTTAAATGGTATTCTCAAAAGTCAGTTATAAGATTTGAAGGCGTGATCAAGTAAGCAGCCGTCATTCTTTAAAAAAGTATGTTCTCAGTTACACATGAGATTACTTTACGTTGTGTATCCATTACACGCAGCATTGTTTGGATAAGTAATGTATTTAATGCAAATAATATTTTATCAGCATAAGACAAAACAGTTTAATATTAGATTTTCATGTAAAATGAATGCTTGATTTTGAACAAATCCAAAAATGAATTGAAAATTGGAACTTTTTTTTGTCAAAATCGATAAGGCGATGGTCGTGGAACGAAACGTTGAAACATGATATTGTTGACAAATTCCGCGGTTAATTTAGAGCAAAAGATTTTCAAATTATTAAAAATTGAGAAATTATTTATTTAATTACTCTATATTTATCTAATTACAAGATATCTATAACAGTGAAAAATATCAAAAAGAAACGTGCCTCAAATTATACACCAGGTGAAAAAAACTACTTTCAGAAGTAATCAAAAGGTACATATATAATAAAATATGAAGCATAAATTGTATAATATTGTATTAAAGAAGTGAGATCTTGTGATTGATATGTACCGGGTGATTTATTAGTAAAACACTCAGGCACAACTTATAAGTCCATTTATTTAAATTTATTTTTAATTATTGATTGATTTTTCTAAGTATTTCTTCACTATCCGAAAGAGACGATAACGATGTCACAGACATTATATATCAGTTTTATATATCGGGCACAGACATTATATATCGGGGATATAAGCAAAAGTTATATAGTTTAAGATTACTCGCGACCACTCTCATATTTAACGACGTCTCAAGACGATTTGACAACTGATTTGAGTGAGAGTTAGCGTTGAGTTGCGTTTCAGTATTCGAATATTCATTTGAGTGGGTCTTAAATGCGACTTAATTTGAGATACTCTCAAAAATTAACAGCTGCTTATCTATTGCTTTTAAGTATGCGAAATGCGAGTTTAGGAGCTGCTTAATTATTTGAGAAGCCGTTAAATATTTAAGAGGCGTTTCAGTATTTGGCCATGAGCCATGTGAACTAGAAGAACTAAGTGGAGTAACTGAGTGATATACTTCATCTAGTCCAGTTGAAGTATATCATTCTTTACACTTCAGTGAAGTATTTTGCGCACTTCTAAATACTATATTAAAATTTTGACAAATAGCTAATCATAGACAAAATTCCAACTTCTAACAGTTGCCAACGTTTAAAATGGCACAGTTTAATGAATCCCATTACCTGCTTTAAAAAATAAAATGAAAGCTGAATATATAGATAAAATATCTGGTTTGACACTGGCCTCCATCAAAATCACACTTATCTACTCGGTTTACCCGTATAAATTATACAAACACTACTCTTTGTAGGCCCTGTTGTCGATCGAAATCATTTGTTTGCGACCGGGTCATCGCGAACCCATTCGCTTTGGTGATTCGATCACAATGATTCGATCAAATGTCGAATTGATGAGGTAGCGGGTGTTAAGTAAAAATGTCTAGATAATCTGTGGCGTAAAAAGAAAAAAATGATTGATTTGTTATATCTATGCTCTCTCTTCCGCCGAGTCTTGTGATTAATAAAACTGCGTTATACTCTAAAAATTAGTTTATATTTACAATCCAGGCACTAATCACAATAAAATAATAACTCAAGATCAGAGGTTATGGGCCCAGGAGCTTTGCCATAAGAAAAGTAGGTAAGATAACCATAAAAATTAGTAAAAGTGCCATAAAAATTGTTAGGCGTGTTGAGCAAAAAAAAGTGTAAGACGCGTGGATAATGGCCGACGAATTCAAAGAATCATTGTCCAAAATAGAGATTTTGGACGAAAATGCGTCATTTCAAATGTGGAAATTTCAATTACTTATATTGTTTGATGCAAAAGGATTATCCAGTATAATAAATGGTAATTTTGATGAAAAAAATGATGGCGATAAAACTCGCAAAGACGCCATGACAAAAAACATTATCCTACAAACAATAAATAAAAAATACATTCCAATGCTTTATAATTGCCAAAATGCAAAAGAAATGTTTGACAAATTATGTGATTTGTTTGAGGGAAACGAAGAACGGAATAAAATGCATTTGATGCAAGAATATTACAACTACAAATTCACAAAAGATTGTACAATGTCAGAAAATTTCACTAAACTAGAAAATATAGTGTACAGGTTAAAGAAGTTGGATATAAAATTTGATGACAAAATGATCGAGTCGAAAATAATGACATCTCTTGATGAAAGCTATCAAAGTTTCATTACAGCATGGGAGTCCACTTCATTGACAGATAGGACATTGAAAAACTTGCAGATTAGATTGATCAGCGAGGAAGATAGAAGGAAGGTTACTTCAGTACCAGTCGCTCTAGCTGCACCATCAGTGAATAAAGTCGGTAAACAATTTAAAAACTTTACTAAGAATACTAAAAGTTCTTTTGTTTGTTTTATATGTAATAAACCTGGTCATTATGCAAGAGATTGTAGAAACTGTTGTTCGATTTGTAAAAAAAGTAACCATAGAGATAAAAATTGTTTCTTTAAAAATAAGTCAAGTAATACTGTAAAAAATAAAAATACTGTAGCACTTTTATCTTTACATGATGCAAAATTAAAATCGGAAACATTTGTTATTGATTCTGGGTGCACAGTGCACATGGTAAACAATGAAAATATTTTAACAAACATTCAAAGTGATTGCACTAAAATAGGTATAGCTAAACAAAATAACAATATGATTGCAAAATGTAAAGGCGATTTCATAGGAACTAGTTGTACTGTAAAAGATATACTGTGTGTACCAGATCTAACACGTAATTTGTTATCTGTTTCAGCAATAACTAATAATGGAGGTTCTGTGTACTTCAAAGGTGATAGTGTTGAGGTCTGTAGCAAGGGAACAGTAATAAAAGGAAACAAAGAATCAACCGGGTTATATACAATAAAATTGTTAAATAGTGAGAATGAAGAGTCGTTGCTTACTCATAAAAATAAAGATTGTTCAGCTGCTATGTGGCATAAAAAGTTAGGTCATCCTGGAAAACATGTTATGAAGATAATAACAACAGTCGCAGATGGCATAAAAATAGAAAATATGAGTGAGGAAGAAATAAAGTTACTCGATTGTTGTGAAATATGTATTAAAGCAAAGCAGACAAGACTACCATTTAAAAGTGAGAGAAAGAGAGCCAATAGATTGTTAGAAATTATACACACAGACGTATGTGGACCTTTAGAGGTGGCAACATGGGACGGCAAGTACTATTTTCTCACAGTTATGGATGATTATAGTCATTACACAAAAGTTTACCCACTAAAAAATAAAAATGAGGTGCCGTACCATATAAAATGTTTTGTGGAAGAAGCAGAGAGAGAAAAGAATCATAAAGTTTCAATGATTAGGTGTGATAACGGTGGTGAATATACCAGCAACACGTTCAGGTCTTGGTGTGAACAAAAAGGAATTAGATTTGATTATAGTGTACCATATACACCTCAACATAACGGTAAGGCTGAGCGCCTTAACCGAACTATAATGGAAAAGGTCAGATGTTTACTTTATAATGCAGATATGCACAAGGAAATGTGGGGTGAAGCCTTGTATTGCAGTGTTTATCTAATAAATAGATTACCAAGTGAAAGTATAAATAATAAAACTCCTTTCGAGTTATGGAATCAAAGGAAGCCTAATCTATCAAATGTACAAGAATTTGGTTGTTATGCTTATTCCAAAGTATTAACGCCATTACAAAAACTTGATTCAAGAAGTAGAAAATATTTAATGATCGGATATGCCAATAACGGTTATAGATTGTGGGATTATGTAAAAAGGAAAGTTGTAGTTATGCGTGATGTAATATTTCAAAATAAAACACAAGATATTCAATGTGAAAAATTGATTAGTACTAAAAAAGACATTACAGTAGATGAAAACTCTAACTACAGTATGGAAAGTGATGAAGAACTTCAGGAGTCCTTGGAGATTGATGCTGAAGATACTTTTGAACTCCAGTGTGAAGAACCTGAAACAGAAAGAGAAGAATTAACACAAAGTTGCAGTGAAAATAGTACATTAGATGTGGCAGAAAATATACTTACAGATAATTGTAGAACTAGAAGCGGCAGAATGGTTAAGCTACCAGAGAAGTATAAAGACTATGGGCTACTTACCTATGAAGAAGTAATTTTGACACCTGAAAAAGAAAAATGGAAGAAAGCAATAAATGAAGAGTTGGAATCAATGAAAGAAAATAAAGTGTGGAAATTGGTAAATAAAAGTGAAGCCGATGGTCATAGAATATTGTCAAATAGATGGGTGTTTCGTGTTAAGGATGATGGAACACATAAAGCGAGATTGGTAGTACGTGGTAACGAGCAATCTGAAACAGACTTTGATGAAATATTCAGTCCAGTAGCATCTCAAAGTGCTATAAAATCATTATTTGCTTTGGCTGCTGCTAAAAATTATAATATTATGACATTTGACATCAAGACTGCATTTCTTTATGGACAGTTACAAGAAAATGAAGAAATTTACATGCAAATACCATTAGGAGTAAAAGAAGAGAAGAATAAAGTATGCAAATTAATAAAATCAATGTATGGATTAAAACAATCACCAAAAAGATGGAATGAGAAGTTTTTAAGTATAATGTTACAATGTGGTTTGACTCAAACACGTAATGAACCATGTATTCTCAAGAACGAAGATTGTTCTATAATATTGGCTATATACGTTGATGACGGTTTGATAATAGGGAAGAATAGAGAAGATATAAGAAAGTTCTTGTTAAAATTAAATGACGTATTTCAAGTTAAAATTACTGAAAAACCAAGTTCATTTTTAGGAATGGAAATAAAAGAAAACAGTGAAGGAATATATTTAACTCAAACAGCATATACAAAATTTATTTTACAAAAGTATAACATGGAAAATTGCAAACCAGTTCTAACACCGTGTCAAAGCCAAGATGAAAATCATTCTAAAGAACAAGAAAAACTTAAGTATCCTTATAGAGAAGCGATAGGAAGTCTACTTTATTTATCAACTAGAACGCGCCCTGACATAGCATATGCAGTAAGTATTGCTAGTCGGAAAATGGAAAATCCAGAATACAAGGATGTAATAGCTGTGAAGAGGATCTTTAGATATTTAAAGGGAACCTTAGGAGAGGGTCTATATTACAAGAAAAACATTGATTTAAAAATGTCAGTCTTTTGTGATGCAGATTATGCCGGTGATCAAGAGACCAGACGCAGTACAACAGGATACGTGATCATGTTGGGAGAGGGACCAGTAGCTTGGTGTTCCAGGAAGCAACCTATTATTGCTTTATCCTCAACGGAGGCTGAGTTTATATCTGCTGCTGAATGCTGCAAAGAAACTATGTTCCTGAAATCCTTGCTTCTCGACCTCAGCACTAAAATCGATGTTGTATACAGAATTGACAACCAAAGTGCCATTCATTTAATTAAAAATGGTGTATTTAATAAAAGATCAAAGCATATAGATGTCAGATTTCACTATATTCATGATTTGTACCTTAAAAATGAATTTACTATACAGTATTGTCCTACAGATTGTCAAACAGCAGATTTGTTAACGAAATCATTAGATAAAATTAAATTTAATAAACATAAGAATTGCTTAGTAAAAAAATTGTAATTGTGATTGTGAGTTTCATTGTTTGTTATATTTAAAATGTAGAAGTAAAGCTAAAAATATGTTGTAATAAACTATTCATTCTTATTACACTATAAAAAAAAAAAAAATTGTATTTTGTATGTAACTGTAACTTAAAATTGCAAATTAAAAAAATTGATTTAATTTTGTAATTATTTTTTTTAGATAAAAAGAAAACATGTTTAGTTTAAATAAGTAAGCGGGTATTATAATGTTCTTTATAAACTTAAAAATAATACAAGTAACATTTTTTTTTAGTTCAAGTTTGGATTAAAATATAAGTAATGTATAAGATTAGATAATTAAAAAAATTGTTAAATTTGTGTTTGAATATTGTAGTTAAAAAAGAAAAATATGTAAAATTTACTGATGTGTAATTTTCAAAAATTGTTTAGTTATCTTTTTAGTTATCTTCAAGTATAATAAATTGTTAATTTTTGAAAATTAGGAGAGGGTGTTAAGTAAAAATGTCTAGATAATCTGTGGCGTAAAAAGAAAAAAATGATTGATTTGTTATATCTATGCTCTCTCTTCCGCCGAGTCTTGTGATTAATAAAACTGCGTTATACTCTAAAAATTAGTTTATATTTACAATCCAGGCACTAATCACAATAAAATAATAACTCAAGATCAGAGCGGTTTGGGTGTTCAACAGGTCCGGTCTCTGATCGGGTGGCTATTGTACGTTTTGGCACGCTCGTTTGGTTTGGGCTACGAGAAAATTTGGTACTCAAATATTTAGATACGATTATTACAATGATTATGTATATTTATATAAATAGATAACTTTTAACACACATTTTATATCTCATAGTGTTCATTGCTAGACGTAAATTTTATAAATGAAATAAAATACGCGTCTGTCATACATAGTTGAATTCTGCGAAAAAACTCACTGAATTGTTATTATTTTTTTGTATCGCTTAAAGACTTTCGTAAATGGATATAAATCCATCATGATTGGTCATTTTGCGAATTTAATGATTGATTTGCTATTAATTACCACTATTAACTTTTCATAATGTGGTAAGTAAACATTTACAAGGATAAAACGAAAATTGAATTGTAACAATTTGTTTTAATACACAGGGCAACCAACAACTAATTAATAGAATAAACAAAACGATGAAAAAAAACTTGCGAAATTATTCCACTTTTTTAAATCTTCCCACACCGATTCAATATATCCAAAGTACAATGTCTACGGCTGCTTTTAATTAAGTAATTCATTGGTCACTCGACGCGGTTCGTAACACGATCATTCCATCTATCACGTACTTACCTGTGCACGCAAATACAGGTTTTCTTATGTTACTAGAACGAGACAAAACATTCTCCATCAAAATCATAATAAAAATATCTACAATAGACGCTAGTACCATTGATTTTAAGGTTCAAATTATTTTATCAACAAGTCAGACTTTCGAATTGCGTTGCGTTGCGTTTGTATGTAGGTATAAATCACAAAAAACGTGCTTATAGCGCTTCATTAATGTGTGGTGGCGTCCTTAGCGATTTGCTTTTAACGCTATCAGCGCTGGGTAGTCACTCCAAAAATGCCATAATGATCGTGACTCAGGACCTAGTTACTTACCGTGACCCAGTCGATCTCGGTGATCGAATCTTTTCGTGGGTCGTGACTCGATCATTCATAAATGCTACGCGATCGAATCACAGTGATTTGATCAATCGCGATCGACTCAGGTCTACTCTTTGCCCGTATACCTACGGCAGTTCACGAACTCCAATTGTGTTCTGTGGTTACGTGGTATCTCTTTGGTCTGTGAATGAATGTATGATCGCTAACCTGGAAGGATATTTAGAATTCTGGGTTAAGGGTTATTAAAATACAACGTGGAGACGAAAGGTAAATTGTTTTATTATAACTAATACACGTAGCTTTGTGTAATTAATTACTAATATAAATGTATAATTTGTACTGTAATAGTACCATTTTCCGTATTCAAATTATTGTGACTATCGCTTATTAATTTGATAGGTGACAAATATCGTATCCTAACATATGGAAAGTACAAATATGAACAAATGTTATTTTATTCATAATTTTTTCAACATTATTAATAATTATAAATATATTTGATAAATATATGAGCACAACAAACTTCATATTCATAATTTTCGTGCAATTTAAATTAGTTAAAATTAATGTTTTTTGTAGCGGCTACAATTGCACTTTTGCCTTAAGCTGAGTTTATTAAGTAAGACATATTGGTCGAGTCGATTTGGTCGGTCTGGAGTTCGGCGTAATCATCGCGGCACTTGGTTGCAGTGGTATCCATGAGAATTCTCAGCCTCTCCTCCCCCGAGGGAAGAAGGCCAGTCAACCATGTTGGCCCAGTTCAAATTGTGTGACACTGAATATCAGTATTAAATCTTGACTTTTTTGAAATATGGTTATAAATAAGGAACATTTACACAATATTTTATATAAGTAAAGTATATTTGTGACTACACTTTTTAATAATGTTAAATGAATAGAGAAAATACAAAATATCTGTGAAGATTTTTGGAAATTTCAGTTAAACGAGATAAACAATTTGCTAGCCTAACCAATATGGGTTGTAGAAGAAGCTTAATCTTCTGACTAAGTGTCCATTATTTAGTTAGAATAAAAGTTTAATACTAAAGTTGAGCTAGGTTCAAACTACTTATGTAATCTTCATTCATTACATCTCATATTCATCTCCATCAAAAGGCATGAGGCCAACCTATCAAAGATAGAGAAATTAGACCTTGCTGCAATATGCTGGCTCAATGCAGATTGGCTAACATCACACACTAGAGTATGCAGTTTGTTCACAGTATTGTTTCTGTAGGAGTCAGGTTTTATAGTGTATGTATATAAATATTTTTATTAAGTTTTACTACAATGATGATATCAAATTATCTTTTTTTCTTTGACTCTATCTACCGAGAGTTTTAAAAAATTCAAAATCTTTATGGATCTCCTATAAATTTGCCCTTATTATGGAAATGAATAGAAATGTTGCAGGGTACTTTTTTATTTAACTGGTCAAAATCCAGAGAGGGATGTTAAAGTGTGAATTTACAATACTGTCTGGAAAGTCAATTTTAAATTTTTATGACTATTAGTATCTATAATTCCACCAATGGTACAGTACTGCATTTTAGACTTAACGTGTAAAAAGATGAAACATTTGTAAATCCTTTTAGTTATCCTAGATAATTTTGGATTGTTTAAGGTACTTTTTTCATAAAAAGTACCTTAATAAGTACTTAATAAGACCCTATTCTTCTACCTCCTTAGTAGTGTTCACAAGTTAGTGTCTTATTTAGTTGGTTTTTATTGGAGGTGGAAAGGGTCTAAAAAATCGTACCCATATAAGAGGGCTGCAGTAAAAGTATTGCCAGTGGAATATTTCCACTATTCCTGTCATATTAAAATCTTCTTGGTTTTAAAAATCGAATACCATTTATTTACTTAAAAATATTCTCGATCTACTCACAAGATCTTGTTAAACTTGTTTTGTCATTGAGGCATTGATGATTTATTATGACTTGAAGTGGTTATGTTGTATACAACATTGTATCAGGTGACGAATCCTGGATATACGCGTACGAACTCTAATCAAAACGCCAGTCACGAGTTTGGTATTCGAAAATGAGTTAAAACCAACAAAAAATGTTTGTTCACGGAGTATTGCAAAAAAAAAAAAATGGTTGCCACGTTTGTCTTCAAAACCGGCTATCTTCCGACTATTGCTCTTGAGGGACAAAGAACGGTTAATGCAGAATGGTATGCTACCATTTGTTTGCCACAGGTCGTTTTTGAACTCCGTAAAGACAACTGCAAACGTCGCATCATCCTCCATTACGACAATAGCGGCCTTTACACGCACACTCTATCGCGCATCCTTTTGGAACGTACAGGATTGCGCGCGGGAAAACCTGCACGCTCATTCGCACGCGATTATATTTGTAAGGTTTTTACGCATCCCCATTCTTTCGCGCGTGATTACTCGTGTTTGTTTTCCTAGGCGGAATGAGCGGTCGTTTAAAGGCTAATCGCGTGGGATTGATCGCGCGATACTGGCGCGTGTTGGAACGTGTGCAGTTCATACGGTTTTACTAAAGAACGCGGGTGTTGCGGCGAAAAATGGATAGAAAATATCGTGTCGCGCAAGTTATGATGTTCGCTGGTATAGTTCTACTCAAAAAGAAAAAGAAACGATCAGTGTGGGTTAAAAAATACAGACAGCAATATAGTCATATGACTTTGATTGAAGAATTACGAGACAACTATCCGGACGACTTCAAGAATTATTTGCGTATGGATAATCAGTTATTTAACATGTTGTTAAATAAAATAAAACATAAAATATCAAAGCAAGACACTGTTATGAGAGAGAGCATTGATGCACGAGCCCGTTTAGCAGCCACCCTTCGATACCTCGCTACAGGCCGTTCATTCGAAGACTTGAAATTCAGTACCGGTATATCTGCTCCATCTCTATCTAAAATCATACCAGAAACGTGTCGAGCTATTTATGAATGCTTGAAGTTGGATTATTTAAAGGTAAGGAAGTTATTAGTATCTATACTAATATATAAAGCTGAAGAGTTTGTTTGTTTGCTTGAACGCACTAATCTCTCTCAGGGACTACTGGTCCGATTTGAAAAATTTGTTAGATAGTCCATTTATCCACAGAGGTAGGCAATATAACATTACGCTGTGGCCAATAGATGCGAAGAACCAATGAAAAATGCTCCGAAATCGGGAGAAAAATTTCCTTTTCGAGAGTTTCCGTTGCGTACGTTGCCTAAATGGTTGAAATTACGTAAATAAATAAAAGCGGGCGGAACGCTAGTCATAAATAAAAGTCCAGTATTAATTTATTTAGTGTGTAGGTATAATCATCAGTTTTTGAACAATTATTCATCCATTAAATTTGAATGCTCATAATAAGTTCTTAATTGAGTTAAATTTAGATTTTCTTCTGTATGATCCTGGTCTCTTCGTCCACTTGAGGTAGAAGGAGTGAACTGATTTAGCAAAGACTGTGATTCATATGAACTTCTTGAATGTGAGGATTGAACGGAAAATGGTCTTTGAATGTTCTTGTTACAATAACTGTCACATAAATCTGTATCTTCTGTCAGTTTCTTCAGTAATCCTTTGCGTAGAACATTATTTATTATTGATTCCGCATAAATGGCCTGTAATGGATCCATTTTAGCTAATTTTTTGGCCATATTCATACCAGCAACGTCAAACTCTGAAAGCTCCTTGTTAGTTGATTTTATAGTATCTGTGCAGACTTTGAAGAATTCTGACTGGTAGTTGGATGTAGCCTTCCTTTTATTCCTTTGAGGTGTCAGGCCCGTTGCGGTCGGGACATCAGACTAAAAAAAAAATTTTTTTAATATTATTGGACTTTTCAGATGCCGTCTACGAAAGAGGAATGGATCAAGATAGCAAAAGTATTTGAAAAGAAATGGCAATTCATCAACTGCGGGGGTGCTATGGATGGCAAACACATTCGAATTGTGCCTTTGCCAGATTCTGGAGCCATGTACTATAATTACAAAAACTTTTATAGCATCGTATTGTTGGCTTTGGTTGGTCCTAATTATGAGTTTATTTATGTTGATGTGGGTAAAAATGGGAGAATGTCCGATGGTGGGGTATTAGAATATACAGAATTTTATCGTAAACTGAAATTAGGTGATCTAAATTTTCCAGAAAACAATGAAACCGTCAACAACTTAAACTTCGTCGTTTTGGGTGATGAAGCGTTCGGACTAGAACCAAACTTTCTTAAACCATTTTCTCAGAGAGAACTCGATTATGAAAAAAGGATTTATAACTACAGACTATCAAGGGCTCGTAATGTAGTAGAAAATGCCTTTGGAATTATTTCAGGAAGGTTTAGATTATTACAAACTGCTATTAATATAAAAAGCCATAACAGTATCTGTTACGTTGTGCTAGCTATTTGCACTCTACACAATTATTTGTGTAAACACAGTAACTTATATTCTACATCTAGCGTCACAAGGGGCGAAGTTACTACGGACACAATGCAACATGGGGAGAGATTTGAAAGTTCTATTCCATTAATTAATCTCCAAAGACGTTCTACCGTTCAAATGAGTTTGGAAGCTAAACGAAACAGAGACCAATATAAAACATATTTTAATACAGATGGATGTGTTGAGTGGCAAGATCGTATGGTCTCAAGCGGAAGAGCTTAAAGAGTAAATTAATTAGTTTACCTAATTAAAATAATACCTACATGACAGTAATAATAAAAATTAATTAGTTAGGTGCATCTATTATAAGTTCTTAAAATGTGAAAACTGTTACTACAAATAAAAATCACAACATTTACTTACGACTGTATTTTGCTGTTCAGTTTCACCAACCTCCACATCTATTCTACCTTCTTCTTGCGACGAAATAACATGTTGATGAAAATTGTCATCACTAATACTGTCATTTTCTAGATCTAAGTTAGATATGCTGTTTGAAGGTACTTCTTGGTCCCGAGTAAAGAGCATATAGTCATAGTACCAGAGGGAAGATTTGTACACGTCGTCTGTCCCTCTTCCACTACGCTGGCTGTCTGTAACTTTCTTAAGCTCTTTTCGAAACGAGCCCCTTAAACTTTGTAATTTTTTTACCACAAAATCACGATTGGCGTCAGAAAAACCTTTTTCTTTACAAAAGTCAATTATTTTTTTATAAGCCTCGTCCTTGAGGTTTTTGTTTTTATATTCTTCGGACTTTATTTTCCAGAGGCAAGGAAAAGACTTATATAAAGTAATTAGCTCTATAATTAAATCTTTACTCCACGTTCGTATGTCCGCCATCTTTGCAATAACAGGCAACCGGAGGAAACGCGATTGCGCGCACGACTGCTGAGCGCGGCGCGTGGTCGTTTCCTTTCTCTTTCAAATTCCTTTATACGCGCGCTCTTTCGCGCACGATTGCTGTTTCACGCGCGATAGAGTGAGTGTATAAAGGCCGCCAATGCGAGTTCTCATGTTGTACAGAACAAAAGAGTTTTTGGAGCAAGAAAACATCATTTTTAAATATTAATGTTGTATCACTTCCTTGATTCCTGAAATTTTCAGTGTCGCCCTCGTATGTTCGTCACTATGACAATTAGTGCTCGTTACTATCGTAACAGTACGTTACTCGTTATTTCTGCTATTTCATCACATGCTTATATTAAAGTACCTAACAAACTGTATTGCCTATGAATGATGACACAGTACGAAGTCACACCGTTGCGGCATCATAATTTGTAGAATTTTTGTGACATACTTATACATCAAAAACTAAGCTGTATAGTATGAATTATTGACGGCATAAATTTGCAATGGTTTTACTATTCTGTAAATTTTAATTGTGAGCTTATTTATATCGCAATAATATAGCAATACATAAAGAATCAATTATAAAGAAAAAGTAACAAATGTTAGCAATAGTTTTGCTGAGAATGAAATCTAATATTAAAAAAATAAAACATATTTGAAACAAATAATAAAAAATACATATTTTATTATATGTTTTACTTTCCATAAACGCGCGCATGCAGAAAACATACGATAAGCCAGTAAACATTAATACACATACCAATGGTGTAGTACTTGAGTGAAGTATAGGATACCGTATAGTGTAACAGTGTAGAGGTACCTTAATTCGAAAAATGCGATTAACGAGCACTCAGGGTGTCCACATTCGGGAAAGTCAGGGAAAGTCATGGAAAAGTCAGGGACGCTTGAGGTGGTCAGGGAAAGTCAGGGATATTGAGGGGCTACCTGGAAAGTCAGGGAAATTATTAGATATTTTTGTAAAAAACAAAATCAAGTCATTGCAAAATTTATCAAACTATAAATTGAAATGAATAGTACTTACTAATAGCCATTACACAAAAATAATAAGGAATAACTTGCTATACTGTTTATGTGTGCGTAAAATGCATGTCGAGATGGACATAGAAAACCTAAGCCATTATCGCAATAATAACTAAATTTTCAATAATAATAATAAATAAGATAGCTATTTTAATTGATGCCTGCTTACGCATTGTAATTTACACTGATGTTTACATTGTTATATTGAGAATTATTTCATATTTTTTGAACTTATGGTTCAAAAGTTAGACACTTCGTTTTTAACTTTTAGGGTAATTATTTCAGGAAAAATAAATTTTATCATAAAATAATGTTAGAAAACCCCTATTTATATTTAAACCCCTATTAATAGCTATCCAACGATAAATCACAGAGTTAAGAGTACAGACGAAAAAAAATCAGTCTCTCAATCACGTGTATCCCCCTTAATTTATTTTTTTTATTTGTGCACATTGTCGGCCTTATTAATATACATATTTGTTCTAAATTTCAACTCTAGTGCTAACGGTCACTGAGATAATCCGCGGACGGACGAACGGACAGACAGCCATGGCGAAACTATAAGGTCGGCATTTTTAGGGTTCCCTAGTAAACTAGGAATTACTAGGGAACCCTAAAATGCCGACCTCACTAAGTGTGGAAACAGTGCAAGTGAATGATGACTAATTTTAAATATGGTTATAAATACGTTTGGTCAGGGAAATTTGAAATAATGTCAATGGAAAGTCAGGGATAGTCAGGGAATTTTTTTGAACAATAGCTGTGGACACCCTGGCACTTAAACATTCGTGTGTAATGTTTCGTTACTCATATCAATCATACGGTTTGGGACCGTTCAATTATTACGTAACGCAATCATTGCAAATTTCTGAACTAAATATCAATACACTCTCACTTCTGGGATGTAAAATCAATCCCACAGGTTGGACATGTTCTGTTAATCAAGATCTGATTGTACAGATGAGCAATAGAAATCATATGGCATCTGTTTTAATCCTTCTAGAGAAGGTGTCGAATCGATAGACAATTTCATAAGAAGTGAACAAAACTTTGACAATTCTGTGTCCAGGTGAGTAGGCACCGATTAGTTAGGGAGGCGGTAGGAAAATTTTCGAAAAAAAAAACTATTTCACAGCACTCTTCGTGCGGGGAAACAGCAGGATTCATCTGCTCAATATTATCACTTGCAATCAATATTGCGATTCACGGACGTGAGCGTATGTAAACTCATGGACAAATATAGAGGAACGCAAAAAAAGAAAAAAATCTCCTGTTGTAATTATTGTACGTACTGGCCACAAACATTAGTAAATCCTATGAAAAAAAAAGAAAGTTTTGGAATGTTTTTTTATTTCGAATTTCAGTTTTTGTTGTTATTGCGTAATATTGTTTTATCGTACTGCATAAAAATCTCATTTTTTTATTTTGAATTTAAATGTAGGATTTTTTAATTATTCCCACGACTCCCTTGTTTTATCGTGTTGTGTGAATTAATACTGCAAATAAACTGACAATGCCGGATCTCAAGTTGCTAGGGCCGTTACTTAATTTTACGTTAATGTGGCTCAAATTTTACGACAGTCAAAATCTGTGGTACATTGAGTTATCAAGAGGTATCGTCGGACTGGCAGTTTACGAGATTCGCAGGACAAGGGCGTAAACGGAAAATTACGGCCATAGATGACCGGTTCATCGTTGGCAGTGTGCTTAGAAACCAGGACCTTAACTTCTTCCGAGGTAAGGACTAGGCTGCAAGAAGTTCGAGGGGTTACAATAAGCACACAACCGTGAAAAGAAGAATTAAACCAGCCGGATTAAATTCACATTTACCTGCCAAAAGTTTCCCTTTCTTACCACATGTCATCGAGTAGCTTGAATTAATGTTGCTCGCAATTACGAAAATTGGGATGACGAAACTTGGGAGTCAAGTTTTATTTACAGATGAGTCCAGATTTTGCCTGAAGCCAGATGATAGAAGGATTAAAGTGCGGAGACGCCCAGGAGAGAGGTACGCACAGTGCAACATCACTGGAAAAAAGGCATATGGTGGAGGGTCAATTATGGTATGGGGAGGTATTTGTATGGGGGCACGTACAGAACTCCGTGTCATCGATAATAGGTCACTAACAGCGGCAAGATATGTAACAGATTTTAGTAGAAATTGTTGTGCCGTTTGCCCCTTTCATAGGAGATGAATTTGTTTTTATGCAGATAATACACGCCCCCATACTGCGACTGTGGTTGTCGACTACCTTCGAGACGTTGAAATCAATGCTATGGAGTGGCCAGCGTGCTCATCCGACTTAAATCCTATTGAGCACATATGGGATAAGCTCGGAGAACAAATTTTGACAAGAAATCTTCCCGTTAATTATAGAAAGCTTAAAAACGCGTTACAAGAAGCATGGAACGCAATCTCTCAGGATTTTATTGATAACTTAATCAGGAGTAAGCCAAGGAGACTTGGCTTACTCCTGGAGACAAGGATAAGTCCCTCTATCTCTTAGAACAGTTCTAAGAGATAGAGGAGGCAACACTAAGGACTGATTATAGCCCACGTTACAGACTTTCCTAAGCATAATGAAAAAAATGAATAAAACTAAGTACAAAATTGTTCTAATCTGTAAATTTAAATTCAAATTAAATTTCTTAATTCGGTTACTTTTTGTCATTTGATCGTTTGTTTTTTTCGACGTTTGCAATTTTAAATGAACAAATAATAAACAAAATCCAAATTCCAAAAAAATATATAACGAAATGTCCATGATTTTTTTGTTTTATACGCACTTTTTATGCGTTCCTCTAAATTTGTTCATGAGTGTATATCAGTTGTACTGTAATGATACGGATAGCAATCACCGATTTGTATTTTAAAATGTTATTATATTATTGATATTTATTTATTAATTAATAATTAAATGCCAAATTCAATAATTTAATACTGATTAAATATAAATAATACACATTTAAAATATAAAGTTATATAAAATTTCAATTTTCATTGAATTATTTCATTTTTAAAACAAATAATTTGCAAAGTGATATCAAAATATTCAATTAGACAATAAATAATCAGCAATTCAGTGCCCGTTTAAAGGCAAACATTTTTGAGGAGTGAACTCCTTTTGTAATGCTTCATCTTTTCATTATGCCATATCTAATTCCCGTCGTATTCTGTTCTTCTGTCCATGTTACTTGTACAAAATAATTTCGATGTTTCACATCTTTCAGGCGTCTCGTGATTCTCTTTTCTCTCGCTCATTCCCTTATTATTACAATAATTATATTTACAAAAAAAATGTTACGTAACGCGTGGTCCACACATTGGCGTATTGGTCATTCTGCATTGTCGTTTTAATAAAAATGGGCGTGGAATGTCTCGCAACTGCGTCAAAATATTTAGACAATATTTTTAATTATTACATTTTGTTTTAATTTATGAACTTGGAAGTTATTCAATTATGTGAAAATCAACGAAAAGAAAAAAAATACAACAACCCAATAACCCTTACAATAATTCATTATTTTTTTCATGACCACCATCTAAGCGTCAATAAATGTACCTGTAGCTACACAGCAAATACTCCGATTATAATACATATTTATCTTTTATTGAAGCATGTATTGCCTGTACCTTTGATAATTATTAAATCTGAATATGGTCCACTTCATAAATGATGTATTTCTTATTTTATTTTTGCAGATTATCACCAAAATGAATTCATCAATGACTGCTAGTGAGGTTCGTAAAACTTATATTGATTTTTTTATTGAAAAGGGACACAAATACGTCCACTCTTCATCTACAATACCGTTGGATGATCCAACACTACTTTTCGCAAATGCTGGTATGAACCAATTCAAACCTATATTTCTAGGATCAGTCGATCCAAATTCTGATATGGCACAATATGTTAGAGTCGTAAACACACAGAAATGTATAAGAGCCGGAGGTAAACATAATGATTTAGATGATGTTGGTAAAGATGTCTATCATCATACTTTTTTTGAAATGATGGGAAATTGGTCATTTGGAGATTATTTCAAGAAAGAAGTATGTGCGTGGGCATGGGAGCTTTTGACAAAAGTATATAAGTTATCGGGAGATAGACTGTATGTCACATATTTTGGTGGCGATACCGCATCTGGACTTGAACCTGATTTGGAATGTAAGCAAATATGGATGAATTTAGGACTTCCTGAATCACATGTTTTACCTGGAAGTATGAAGGATAATTTTTGGGAAATGGGTGAAACAGGACCATGTGGTCCTTGTTCTGAATTGCATTATGATAGAATAGGGGGTCGGGAAGCGGCACATCTCGTCAATATGGACGATCCTGATGTTTTAGAAATATGGAATTTGGTTTTTATACAATACAATAGAGAATCTGATGGATCATTGAAATTGCTACCAAAAAAACATATTGATTGTGGATTAGGTCTTGAAAGATTAATATCAGTTATACAAAATAAGAGGGCTAATTATGACACTGATTTATTTATGCCTTTATTTAAAGCAATTGAAACAGGGACAGGTGCAAGACCCTATACTGGAAAAGTAGGTGCTGAAGATGTTGACGGTGTTGATATGGCTTATCGCGTCTTAGCAGACCATGCGAGAACTTTGACAATCGCTTTATCCGATGGTGGATATCCTGATAACACAGGTAGAGGTTATGTACTACGCCGTGTATTAAGAAGAGCTGTCCGCTATGCATGTGAAAAGTTAAATGCCAAACCAGGTTTCTTCTCGACTCTAGTTTATACTGTAGTAGACTTATTAGGCGATGTATTTCCAGAAATAAAAAAGGACCCAGAATCTGTTATTCAATTGATAAATGAAGAAGAAGACCAATTTCTAAAAACATTAACTCGTGGCAGAAACTTACTCAATAGAACAATAGAGAAGCTTGCTGGTTCAAAAATAGTTCCAGGGGATGTAGCTTGGCGACTTTATGATACATATGGATTCCCAATTGACCTCACACAATTAATGTGCGAGGAGAATGGTTTGTCTATTGATATGGAAAGTTATGAAAAGGCAAGAAAAGAATCTATACTAGCATCACAAGGTAAAGTATCAGGTCAAGAAGATTTATTGTCATTAGATATTCACGCTATAAGCTATTTGCAAGATAAATCTATACCTATAACTGATGACTCTCCCAAATATAATTACAAAGCTACAACTTCCTGTAAAGACGCCTTATACGAATTTAGTTTATGTACTGCGACTATCGTTGCTATAAGGATAAACAAGAATTTTACTAATGAAGTATTTTCTGGTGCAGAGTGTGGTATTATTTTGGACCGTACTAATTTTTATGCGGAACAAGGTGGCCAAATATTTGATGAAGGTTATATGGTTAAAGCTAACGATGACACGGCCGAATTTACAGTTAAAAATGTTCAAGTTAAGGGTGGATATGTGTTGCATGTTGGGAAAGTGGAAGGTACTTTTAAAGTTGGAGACTCTTTAAATTTGTATATAGATACGGTTAGGCGAAGGCTAGTTATGAACAATCATACAGGCACTCACATCTTGAACAACGTCTTGCGTAAAGTTCTTGGAAATGAGTCTGATCAACGTGGATCATTGGTAATGCCAGACCGATTGAGATTTGATTTTACAAATAAAGGGCCCATGACAATAAAACAAATAAAGGAAACAGAAGATCAAATTAAAAATATTATTAACGATAATAAACCAGTATTTGCGAAACATACAAAATTGCAAGAAGCGAAAAAAATTAAAGGATTACGAGCAATGTTTGACGAAAACTATCCTGATCCTGTACGTGTCGTATCGGTGGGAATCCCCGTTGAAGAACTCCAAAACAATCCAGATGGACCTGCTGGCTATGATACGTCGGTAGAATTTTGTGGAGGTTCACATTTACATCAAACTGGTCATATAGGAGACTATGTCATTGTCAGCGAAGAAGGAATAGCAAAAGGTATCCGAAGAATTGTAGCGTTTACCGGACCAGAAGCAATGAAATCCCTAAATAAGTTAAGCCAATTAGAAAATGAAGTTAATGAATTGACCAGCTTTGTTAAGAATTGTGGTGATAATACGAATCAGAAGACTGTCTTAAAAAAAATTGTAGATCTTGATAATGATATATCTCAAGCACAAATATCTTACTGGAAAAAAGATGAACTCAGAACCATGTTAAAAAATTTGAAAAAGCAACTGGATGATAAAGAGAGGGCATCAAAAGTGGCTATTATCAATGAAATTACAGAAAAAGCAAAACAAATTTGCATAGCAGAAACCGATTCTGATGTTATTGTTTCAGAGTTGAAAGCATTTGGTAACACGAAAGCTTTAGATAGTGCATTGAAACAAGTAAAACAGTTACGTCCAAATACAGCAGCAATTTTTTTTACAATTGATGATGATGCAAAGAAGATATATTGTTTGGCTTCAGTACCTAAAATTTTGGTTGAAAAAGGTTTGCTTGCATCTGAATGGGTGCAATCAGTAGTTACTATTATGGGTGGTAAAGGAGGCGGTAAGGCAGAATCTGCTCAAGCTTCTGGTAATAATCCTCAAAGTATACAAGAAGCATTAAATATTGCAAAAAAGTTTGCTAATTCTAAATTATTGTAAGATTGCAAATTGTAATGTAGCTTTGTAATATTTACATAAGATTTCCATTAATTGTTTTCAATAAATATAAATTGTTTACAATTTGTGAGAAATAAGGTCGCAGTAAAATGTATTGGTGTACTAACACTACTTCAAACATGTACCAAATTATTGTTATCCTCGATTCGAACAACCACATAGCTACACTAGTGTCACAATTCCGAGAATAATCACCAGTTGAATGAATGAAATGATGAACAGTTACATATTTGATTCATAAATGTATATTGAGTAATTACTTAATAAGATAAAAGTCCATTTTTTTTTTCTATTTTATATAAAAAAATTCTCACGACATAAAATAAAGTGCATATCTTAACTTTCCAAGCTTGACTGAGTCGGGATTTGATTGCACCTAAAGAAGATAACGAGGTCATATTATTATATGCAAATATTTATTTAATGTGAATAAGGAAATAAAGAAAATTCGTATTAATCCTTTTTTTTTGTATTAATGGTATCGTTCTTGGCTACGGTGTACTATTATGGCACCACATAAGCGTTACCTTCTCAAAACCTATTTTACTTCCTTTTTCATGAACCCTATACTGTAACCTGTAAGTTCTTTCTTAATTATACGAGTTGCTTCGTCAGAAGATATTACCATAGGACACATTTAGTATCAAATACGGTGACGCCAGTTCTAGTACTAATAGTTCGGAGAAAATATTAATAAAAACAAGTTAGTAAGTATTATTCTGGTTGTCGCTTACCGCGCGGTATAGTTTATCATTTAGTTTAGTGAAAATATGTTTATGGGTTTGGGGTGAGTGGGATGTTAATTTCTCTGACAAATGAGCATGTATGATTAAAATAGAACTTCACTTACAAGTAAGTTTGCTTAATCATTAATTATACTTCCTACTTAGTCCTCGAGATACGAGGGCTGCTACTTATGTATCCGGAATAGAAAAATTAAACAAAGTTATATGGTTAAATATGGGTTTATTGTTTTTCAAAGTATTCTCCGCGATGATCGATACACTTTTGCATACGTTGAAACCAATTTTTATAGCATTTTTTCCACTCTGATTGCGGTATCTCTGAAACGTGCTGTTTGAACGCGTCGACAGCATCTTCACGAGTCGAAAATCGTTGACCACGTAATTTATTCTTTACTTTACATTTGGGAATAAATAGAAATCATTAGTTGCCAAGTCTGGGCTATACGGTGGATGACCCATCAATTCTATTTTTTGACCCTCCAAAAATGTATTTGTTTCGCGTGATGTGTGGCAGCTGGTATTGTCGTGGTGTGGAATGATTCTGCGTCGCTTGTTGTTTTTACATATTTCTTATACTTCCGGCAAACAAATGGTCGTGTACCACTCCGAATTGACCGTTTTAGGATTCTCCAGTGGTATTGTAGCCACATGACCATTAATACCAAAAAAGCATTTGCTTTAAAGTGCTTTTTGCACGAGTCACTTTCGCAGGGTTCGGCTCATTTTGAAACACCCAAACTGTAGATTGTTGCTTAGTTTCGGGATCGTACGCATAGATCCAAGATTCATCACCTGTGTAGATGTTATAAACAGATTTTGAGTCACCAACGTTAATTTTTTTTAACATATGCACCATTCGACGCGAGCTTCTTTTTGATGCTGAGTTAAGTTGTGCGGTATCCAACGCGAACAAATTTTTTTTACGAACAAATGTTCATGTAATATTTTATTAATGCTTGTCATACATATGCCCAGAGTAGCCTCTATCTCGCGATATGTAACATGACGGTCTTGCATAATTAGTTTTCGTACAGTTTCAATGTTTTGTAGCACGACTGAATTCGGGCGACCTTCCTTAACTTCGTCCATGAGCTTACTCCGTCCACGATTGAACTCACTAAACCAGTGATACACAGTAGTTTTTGATGGAGCTTCAACACCAAAAGTTGAAGTTAATTGATCTACGCACTGTTGTTGCGTTAAACCACGTCGAAAATCGTAATAAATCATAGCACGAATATTTTCACGTGTGAGTTCCATCATTTCAGCGATATGACATTTTAAACCCATCAAAAATAAAACACTAGCGTACATAAGGAAAAAACAAATAGCGGCCAATATTTCAAAAAAAGGACGAATTTTACCATGGAGGTCATATATTGCGTTTAAAAATGTTGAAATCCCAGATTCCGGATACTTAAGTAACGGCCCTCGTAGCATAATTCATGTAGATATTGAGAGAAAACAAACTATTCGTGATAAATCTTTCTATTACAATCGGGAATATTCAATAAATCTTATTATCAAGCCATCAACCAAAATCATATATATACATGTAAATAGATCTGACATAATTGTTATACCATATGATCAATCGCATTGATTACTTCTCTAATATAGAACTTAAATATGTTACTGAAGCCACCACTTCAACAGGCAGTCTTTCTCATTAAGTCTAGAAGCACACTGAACTTATAGACTGTACTGTGTGCTTAAATCACATATTAAGTTACTTATTATTCATTAAAAAAAAGGAACAGCCCCCACACTAGGATTTAATCGTGTATCCCGTATGCATTTACAAACATAAAATCTCACATACACATGCACGCCTAAAAGTTCTGCAGGCCATACAAAATATTTGTCCCGTGCGGAAATTTGAACTGGGGATCCGTGGCGCAGCATGCGATCACTCGACTTTTTATCACGAAAGTTTGGGAATATGAAAGTGGGCTGTATTAAGCCCAAACGGGAGGTTTTAATTAGGTCAGGAATCTTTGTTGAAATTTTATTGGAAAACCACTCCAAATTGTTGACATTAATAATGCATACTGTGTGCGGTTACCATAGAAAGAACGGAAAAAAAGAAACTATTTTTTTTAGAAATTGTTTGTTTATTTAATTATTCATTAGGATGCCGTTTAGAAAGAACATAAGACTAAAGAAGTATCCAGAGAAGTCGGGGTCGTAATTAAAAGATCTTTCAACTCGTTTATCATTACTGATTTTTGTTAAAAGAATGATCTTTAATATTGATCTGTAACTTTAGAGCTTTCCATATTGTGATCTAATGATGATTATCTAGCTCAGGAATTTTAAGGCATTTGGGACTGCTGTCTCTTTCCAAATGAATGAAACAGGTATGTTTTCATTATTAATAATAATAATCTTTATTTTACTCACACATAAGGAATTGGACATTAGAAAAGGAGGCTATATAATAATAATTTTTACAACTAAAACCTAAATGTGAGAGTCTGGAGTCTGAAAACGGATGAACCTGCGCTACAGATCTCCAGGCTCGCTCACCTCTAGACATTAGACATTAATGTATTTAATAACACTTAAATGGATTACAGTAAACAAGCAACAACTACCGAATAATTAAAAATAAAAATAAAATTGCAGGGTTAATAAATACAAACTTACAGAATATAAATAATGCGACCACTGTGGAACAAGTACAACATGACATAACGGTATATTTGGAAGTATTTCATTGAAATATACTAGCAGTTTAAAGGTTTGCTCCAAGAAGGATTCAGATTCATTATAATCAAGGCTACTAAGCCATTGAAAGATAGCACCCTTGGCTTCAAAATTTGATAGATGATATATGTTCAAGAAAGAGTTGACTTTATTATATAAATACGGTCCGAGAAAACAAAAAAATATATATAAATACGGTCCAAGAAAACAAAAAAAAAACTTACGTGTATGTTGCATACAGCACGATTCCGCCTGATACTTTCAAATAATTTAGGATTAGGTATATTCCAAAGTTGAATGTTGTTTCATCAATATTTGTAAAATAAAAAGTTGCCGTACACTTACTAAAAAGATCTGTGGTGGGGAATCGGTAGGGTAAGGACCATCCAGCCTTTAAAACAGCCCGTTGGGCTCTTTCGAGTTGTATGAGGTGAGTTTTGGCGGCACCGCCCCACGTTCCCACGCAATAATTTAAAATAGACTGACACAATGCTAGGTAAGTACACAGAAGCACTGAGTGATCCGCAATATGTATTAGTCCTTTAAAAACATAAATTAAATTCAAACATGAAAGTAATATGTTTGATTTGTTCATAAACATTTTTAAATAACTTAGTAATATGAATATATACTCATGGACAAACTTAGAGGAACGCAAAAAAAGTGTGTATAAAACAAAAAATAATGCACATTTCGTTATATTTTTTTTTTGAATTCGGATTTTCTTTATTTTTCGTTAATTTAAAATTACATACGACGAAGAACGAGTGTACGCTCTCACAGTAAATATTATATTAACAATTATTTCTAATAGTATCTATACTAATATAATAAAGCTGAAGAGTTTGTTTGTTTGTTTGTTTGAACGCGCTAATCTCCGAAACTACTGGTGCGATTTGAATAATTCTTTTTTTGTTGGATAGTCCATTTATCGAGGAAGGCTATAGGCTAAATAACATTACGCTATGACCAATAGGAGCAAAGACAGAGCGGTAAATGTGTAAAAAACGGGGAAAATTATTCATTTTTGAAGGCTTTCTTTGCGTGCGCTGCGAAAACGGTTCAAGATACACAAAAAATATGTATGAAAGAATTATTCCTCTATACATGATCTAAAAAAAAGTCCGCGACGGCATATGTCTATCTTTTAAGGTTTAGTCACAATGACCGTTTTTATGGTACCAAATTTGGTCGAAATAATTTGTTTAAGTTGTATCAACATAATAATATTAATCTTTATTCAAATATAAATATAAATATGTTGTTGGTTAACCAAAAATCTGCCGGAAGTCACTATTCCACGCGAACGAAGTCGCGGGCAAAAGCTAGTTTGTAATAAGGGTAGCCAACATGAAAAATACACGCTATAAACATATATTGAACCTTTTATCAAAACAGAAAGTGTTAAATAATACAACAGCAACTGCTAAGTGTTTATATAATAAAGCAGCTTGTTCTTTATAATTTGATTTTTATTCTATAGTCTGATTATTAATTCACTGGAGTAAACTGACAGATGCTAATGTCATATTGTAAAATTGTGCTGCCATATTTATCGTACTAGTGAGGTGACCTGCAAATATAATTGGATAAATTGAATAAATCGATAAGGACTTCACCTTTCGTTGTTATTCAGATCACTCACACAAAGTCAGTAACAACGTTTATTAAAAAAAAGTACTCAATTAAATTATAATATAGGTACATGAATTCTATCAGATACAAAAAATTAAATTCACTCACTTGCTAGCGTTCCCGAACTATGCGTTCAGTTAATCATTAAATCAATTTTTTGAACTGTAATTATTCGAACATTCGGAAGTACTTTAATTATTGCAATCTTTTTAAAAGAAAAATACAGATTTAACCACTGTGTAATAGTAGTTATTGTATTTCATTTTAGACAAAACATAATTCTGTAAATTATTTATCGTTGTAATGGATATAACCACGACAATTTTACGTCAAGTTTTTTTTTTATTTATTGCTGGTTATTACTGGTTACTGGTACAAGATGGAGAAGCTGTGTGATCATGTAATAAACTTAGAAAATAAAATGTTTAATCTCGACCATATGATGGACAATATTACGGACCCTTTTATAATAAGTGTCACTGACAGCGACGACGATAGTGATAAAATTATGTCTGACGATGACGAATAAAAAGCTATCCATTGAATATTTTTTTTTCATTTCATATATATAATTCGAGTAATTACGACATTTCAAAGTTATCACCTATTTGCCCTAAAGGTACCATGCTAATATTATTACATCGATTAAACAAAATTGGATTAAGATTTCTTAATAAAGTAAATAAAATGAGTAATGTGATTTGAGGACGGAATGAAATTGAATGAATGAGTTTGATTTCAATATTCTAGTCACAACACTATTTTCTGTTCATCATAAAGTGGTAACACCGTAAACGTCAGTTTACTCCAGTGAATTAATGATTAGACTTTACGTACTCTTACCTTTATATAGTATTCAAGTAATATGCACTGACGTTGTATTTAGTTGATTACTCCAAGATTTAAAACATTATGTTTTATAATTAAATTAAATTGTGTAACAATAAATAACTCCTTATATTCTTATCTTAATTATTTTTCTGTTTAAACTTATGGAAATTAAAAAAAAAAAAAGGTATATTTAATATTGTTACACAGTAAGAATTATGAAAATTAAATGTTTTGTTTACTATATACTTTGTTTTATTCTGTATTATATACTTTTTTACACATATAACTGCTTGGGAAAAATTAAATTATGAAATACAAAGCTACAACCACACATGATACTTACACTTTTTTAATTTTCTCCCTAAAATAAAGTTACAAATGTATATACAACGTTGATATGTCCGAAGTAAAAGGTCACTTATGCACATAAACGATACCAAATTCAGAAATAATAGTTTAATATTTACTTTTTATATACAAAACATTGCTTTATACAGTTTGAAAAAAAAACAGTTGTCTAGTACAAGAGAAAAAAAAGTTATATCAAATTTTGTACAAAGCAAACTTCGAATCGCTCTCCTGTAAAGTCGTGATTTTGCAGATGTACCTTTATTCTATGCATAGGTCGAGTCATGTTTGATGAAAATCGATTGAGCCGTTTAAAAGTTATGGGGGGTTAAAGTGGGGAAGAAAATGTCCGAATGTCTGCAAATATGTATGCACAAGTGTGGTATCAAATGAAAGGTTATGACTTGTACATCACAAAACTACAACTTTTATAAGTTTGACGTGTCTGTCTGTCTGTCTGTGTAGATTGACCTTAAAATGTAATCTATGTTTGAAATCGACAAGAACCTATGTATTTACAACTTAATTAGAGATATTATAAGTATGTTTACCTTTAAAAATAAAAAAGGAAAAATTTAATTAAAGATTTAAAAAAACCCCGACACAAAAAACAAAAGCTACCTTTAAAAGTAAAAAATAATAGAAGAAATAATTTTTGATTTTGTAACTTTTAGAACTTCTTGGATAATACGGTAATGTTCTTCGATATATTTTAATTCTTCCTGTAAATTTGGTTTTACTAAAATATTTTTTGGATTGCGAATGGCTATTGAATCAGTACCTACTATTGAAGTTGTTTAGAACATCTTTTATTTTTTCTAAGTGTTTAGCGTAGTAAAATGCTGCGTCCAACTAAGTACCCCATCTTGTAATTACTGGTTGCGGAGGCAGTGGTAGGTCAGGACATTTTTCTTTTAAACTCTACTCTATTCAGGGCCATTAGAAATATTTTTTTAACATTTGATACTAAAATATCGACATCCTTATATTCTGATCTTATCTTCTCTGATATACAACGAAGAGCATGCGCCAAACATGTTACATTTCAGGTAAATATTCTTTTAATTTTCGCCCTGCAGACAGCATGTACGCTACACTATCAGTGCAGAGCAATAAGACAGTGTCAACTTTTGATTCAAAAGAGTCTTGCCATAAACTTTCTAGACATTGCAATACAAATTGCGCTATTGTATAAGGCCGACTTGAATTATTATTAGGATGCAGTGGCTTTATTAAGAAGTGGGCTATATTGTTTGAGAGTGCGGCAAAGCAGTGGTGAGCGGGGCGAGCGGAGTTGAGCACAACCAACAGCAAAATACAATAATATAGTTTGTGAGACCATTTATTAATCATAATAAATATCCACAAGCGGTAATTAAAACTATTAACATTACACAAATAATATATCGTCCGGCCATGATCGAATGTTCCAGGAAGAGGAAGGAAGGAAACGTCATTACGTCAGAGCTTAACTAAGATGACAGCCATTGGTGTTGTCATTAGCAAATAAATATTTAAGGAATGTCATACACGAATAAAGAAGTCTACACATTATACAATTTAACACTTCCCCTCATTCCTTACAATGTTTAGTCAAATAATGTATATAATACAATGTCAATTGTAACAAAAATACAAATAAAGATACTTGACAACACATACAAATTAATCTTTGTATACTTAAGTAGATACATCAGTGTCAATATGTTCATACCTTTAACAAAAGAATAATGTTTATCTTTACACAAAGTTTGGTAAGAACGTCAGCTAACATTTCTTCAGTACATAAATACTTCACAGAAATAGACTTACTTCTAACTAAATTTTCACAAAATGAAATCGTATGTCAATATGCTTCGTCCTTTTATGAACAGTTCTCTACATTCAAGAAGCTTTTACCGTGGAGAGCCATGCTTCGGCACGAATTGGGCCGGCTCGACCGGAATGTGATACCACGGCCTCACAGAAAACCGGCGTAAAATAGCGCTTGCGCTGTGTTTCGCCGAGTGAGTGAGGGTACCGGAGGCCCAACCCCCCTTATTCCCCCTATTCCCCTTATTCCCCTATTCCCTTTTAAAAGGCGGCAACGCATCTGTGACTCCTCTGGTGTTGCGGGTGTCCATGGGCAACGGTTATCGCTTACCATCAGAAATCCGTTTGCTCAATTTGCTTGGCCTATTTATAAAAAAAAAAAAAAAAAAAAAGCTTTTGAGCACTTTGGTTATCATTGTAAACTGTACAAGACACCTCTTTATATATAAGCTCAGACAACAAGTTCTTAATAAAGGATAAGTCTTTACATATATCTCCTATTGCCAAATACTCGGCTTCAGTACTAGACAAAGCAACACATCTCTGTTTACGAGACTCCCAGTTAATAGTACTGTCTCCTAACTTTATCACAAAACCAGTGTACGATTTGCGGTCATTTAAATCATTGCCCCAATCGGCATCGGTATATCCTACCAAATCAAAATTAGCACTCTTTATAAAACATAAAGAATTGTTAATAGTACCGGCTAGATACCTCAATATTCTCTTAGCCGCGGTCCAATGAGATTTATCAAAACAGTTTATAAACTGACTCAACTGGCTACATGAAAATGAAATATCTGGTCTAGTACACACAGACAAATACATAAGACATCCCATGAGTTGTCTATAGTTATAGGTTTCATCTTTTAAATGCACATTTACATTAGTGTTCTTTGTCAATTTACAATTCAAAACCATAGGGGTACTAACTAACTTACAATTCTCCATATCAAAACGTTTTAACAACTTTTTAATATATTCAGTTTGATCTAAGCACAAAGTACCTTATATCTGTCTCTAGTCACTCTCATACCAAGACAGTTTTTGAGTGGTCCCAAATTTTTGACATTGAATTTCACTTGTAATACATTAATTAACTGCTCTTTAATTGAACTATTTTTAGAATAAAAAACATAAAAATCATCGACATATACTGCAATGACAACAAAGTCTTTACCTAATTTCCTTGTATAAATACATGGTTCACAAAGAGACTGTTTGAAACCAATTTCAGTTAAAACATTATGTAATTTTTCATTCCACATTTTACTTGATTGTTTTAGACCATATAAACTTTTCTGTAATAAACAGACCTCATTAGCATTATTATTACTAAAACCTACAGGTTGCTCCATATAGATAACTTCATTAAGATTACCATTAAGGAATGCAGTCGCAACATCAATATGATCTATTTCTAAGTCCATTTGAGTTGCCAATGAAAACAATACTCTCATAGAAGAATGTCTAACCACCGGAGAAAAAGTGTCATTATAATCTACCCCTTGCTTTTGGGTAAAACCCCTGGCAACCAGTCTAGCTTTAAACCTATTAAATTTCCCATCTGCATCATGCTTTAGTTTGTAAACCCATTTGCACTTTACAATGTTTGAGTTAGTAGGTCTTGCTACCAGTTTCCAAACCTGATGTTCTAAAAGGGAGTTGTATTCACTTTGCATGGCTGCTAGCCAATCCTCACGGTGTGGCGAAGACATAGCTTCCTCATATGATACTGGCTCCTCACATAGGACATGCTGACTTAACATGCCATAATCAAAATCACCATACCTTTGCGGTGGTCGTACATTGCGTACAGGACGCTGAGACACCCTCGTCGGTTCGACAGGCAATGGCTCTTCCTCTCCATCGGTAGGCTGGCCAGACGATGACAAACTTTCATAATTTTCATCAGCATCGGAATCTTCTAACCCCGATGCAGTCAAATTCTCAAAACAATCTTCCCGGTTCACACCATCTAAAGATAGAGAATTTTTATTCAAATTATCAATAATAACATTATCATCATTTATATTCTCATTATTATTATCAATTAAATTCTGATTTATTATATTAAAATAATAATTATCAATATCACAGATAGATTTATTAGGTACATTTTCATAAAACTTATTCTCTATAAACACAACACTACGGGAAATTATCACATTTTTCGGACTAGATGGCTCTGACAATCTATAACCTTTGCATGTGTCACTATAGCCAACAAAAATAGTCATTTGTGCTTTAGCATCAAGTTTCCTGCGCTTCTGGGTTGGCTTTACACAGTAGGCAATGCAACCAAAAACCCGAAGATGAGACAGGTCCACTGGTGAACCAGACCAGACCTGCTCAGGCATACAACCTCCTAGAGCGACAGTAGGTGATCTGTTTTTGAGATATATAGCTGTCATTACAGCCTCACCCCAATAACGGTTGCCCAAACCTGATTCTGCCAACATACATCTGACCTTGTCCATAAGAGTACGGTTAAGGCGCTCACTGACTCCATTTTGTTGTGGACAGTAAGGCACACTACTCTGGTGAATAATACCTTCCCTTTTTAAATAGTCAGAGAATCTGTTACTGAAATTCCCCACCATTATCTGATCTCAAAACTTTAATATTCAACCCCAACTGTTTTTCTACATGTGATTTAAAAGTAATAAAATGGTCAATTACCTCTGATTTTTCCTTCATAAGGTATCCATAAGTCTTTCTTGTGTGGTCATCAGTGAAGGTGACAAGAAATCTTGCTCCACCCCAGCTTGGCTCCTGCATCGGTCCACAAACATCGCTATGAATTAACTGCAGTGGTTGAGTAGCACGGTGTGCCTGTCCAGTGGGATAAGATGCGGCCGACATCTTCCCCTGAAGACATGGCTCACATATATTCAGTTGATGTTCATCCTGAAACATAATTCCACATGCACATTCCCGAAGTTGTAACATACCTTTTAAACTTAAGTGTCCAAGACGTCTGTGCCATAACTCTGCCGGTAAGCTTGCTGCTGCAATGGCTCTCGGTGATTCCTGGCTATCCAGGAACAAAGAGTGCTCCTTTGGCAAGGGCTTATCACTATCCACATTAGTATAAGACACACACAATTTATATAAACCATTTTTACATGCAACATATGCAATTGGGGCCAGAAGTTTTATTAAAAATAGAACAGCCCTTCTCATTAAAAATGACAGAATAATCTTTTTCAACTAATTTGGAAATAGAAACTAAATTACAGGACAGATTAGGTACATACAACACATTAGACAAGGTCAATGGACTCACCTGATTGGCAAATAATAATTTAGTGGATCCTATTCCCTGGCTACTTAAAGTGTTATCGTTTGCAACCTTAATTTGAGTTTGACATGGTTTTATATTCTCAAGTAATGCTCTATTATTGACCATATGATTGCTAGCACCACTGTCTAAGTAAAAGTTCTTATCCTTATCGGGAGCAGATATAAATGCAGAGACAAAATTTGACTTATCGATGACTGTGGCTGTTGCCTGACTTGATCTTCTTTCACGTTTCAATTTGAAGCAACGGGCTTTTGTATGTCCTTTCTTCTTACAATAATTGCATATTAGGTTTTCATATCTCTTTGAAACAAAAGCTGATCCATTTTCACTGTTTATTTTTCTAGAGTATTCCTGTAGAAGTCTAGTCTTGACAAGCTCGCTAGAAAGTTGATTCGTTACAGTAACAGCAGACATACTCGAGACGATGGTATCATAGTTTGACGGCAGCCCACTAAGCAAAATCTCAGCAACCTCAGCGTCTTCTATTGACTTCCCAATGTCAAGGAGCTGCTGCACCAACGTTGTCACTTCTTCTATGTAGTCACTCATAGTGTTAAACTCAGTGAATTGTATTCTATGCAATTTTCTCAATAGTAAAACTCTTCTATATAATCCCTTATCTTCAAATACGTCTGACAAGTTCTTCCATGCCTCAGCAGCTGTCTGTGCACTCCGGACATATTGATATAGGCTCGGTTTTATGGCTAGGCATATGCGCGCCAGAGCACGTTGTCCACTTATTATATCTGCATCACGCCCCTGAACGACTTCCCAAAGGCCTTCCAAAATTAAAATATTCTTCATAGTAAATTTCCAAGTGTGAAAATTAGCAGGGCCATCCAGCCTCTCAATCCCAGGTGTAGATAGCACGTGGCTCGGTTTCGCCGAAATCGCCGGCAAACTTCCAGATGCCTCGTTAGCCATGTTTCGTATTTTAGACCGGACGATCAAACAATAATTATACTGACGGATGCTGTTACGGTTAGCTCCAAAAAGCTCACGCTCGATTCTATTGCAATTTTGCAAATCACTCTGGGCCAATAACCTGTTTGAGAGTGCGGCAAAGCAGTGGTGAGCGGGGCGAGCGGAGTTGAGCACAACCAACAGCAAAATACAATAATATAGTTTGTGAGACCATTTATTAATCATAATAAATATCCACAAGCGGTAATTAAAACTATTAACATTACACAAATAATATATCGTCCGGCCATGATCGAATGTTCCAGGAAGAGGAAGGAAGGAAACGTCATTACGTCAGAGCTTAACTAAGATGACAGCCATTGGTGTTGTCATTAGCAAATAAATATTTAAGGAATGTCATACACGAATAAAGAAGTCTACACATTATACAATTTAACATATAAATCTGTGGTCTCATCCAACGGTATACATAGTTTCTCATTTTTATTATTTTCATAAATAGTATTAATTTTGTTATTATAAAACTTATCTAAATAAATTTTACGTAACTGTGATTCATCGGACACTTTTCTATCACTACAAACACAACAGCAAGTATTGCACAGTTATTTTTGGAAAAACTCCTTGAACGCCGGATTTTTCATTTGCATCCAGGGAATATTGCACAGGATCAGGAACTTAATAAGGTCGAAGTAAAATTAATCATTCGGACGCTTATGTTTTCCTTGATGTACTGCGCCTTCGATGTGTCTTCTGATATTGCCTTTATTTATAATTTTCAAGTGGCTCTCACACTTCGAGCAATATAGAGATCGGCTAGCGTGATCGTAAATTAGCTCGGGATGACCGATTATCCACTTTTGTACTGTTTCAGCCTTGACGTCTGCGCTAGCTTGCTAAAAAATTCTCCTTAAACAATTAAAATGTTGCTAAAGTGATATTTGTTGAAACTAGCAGTTAACTATATAACCTGAACAGTTTTCAGTTTATAATTTTATTTAGAAGAACAATTATGTGCATGCATAACCCGGGTTCCGAGAGAACGATACATAAACGTCCCCCCGTCCGTGTAACCCCTCGAACTTCTTGCAGCCTAGTCCTTACCTTGGAAGAAGTTAAGGTCCCGGTTTCTAAGCAAACTGCCAACGATGAACCGGTCGTCTGTGGCCGCAGTTTTTTACGCAGACCGCGACACGTCCTTAGCGATCCTCCTAATCAATTAACGCAGGATCTTCAAGACCTGCTAGCGGCGGCGTCTGAGCTGTCGCATCCGTTGTTACCCCCTTCTCGGTAGCCGTCTGCTTAGCCACGAGTAGGTTCCTATCAATATAGGCAGAGCCACTTTTAGCGCAAATGCCCTCTTTATAGGGCAGCGCTAACCGTGCCTCTCCTGAGGTGCGGCCTCTCTATCACGTCAAGCCATAGGGTCAATAGCACCAACAGCTTAGGCTGAGTTTAGTCGGTAGGTCTGTTGGGTCGAGCCGCCTCGACTCGCCAGGAGTCCGACATAATCACCGTGACACTTGCCGTTGCAGTAGTATCCATGAGGATTCTCAGCCTCCTCTCCTGAGGAAAAAAATAAAAAAAAGAATCGCAATATTTATTGCAAGTGATAACATTGCGCAGATGAATCCTGCTGTTCCCCCGCACGAAGAGTGCTGAGTACAATAATTACATCAGGAGAAATTAAACCTTTTTTTTGCGTTCCTCTAAATTTGTCCCGGAGTATATATGGATTTGTTTAGTACTGCATTTCACAATCTCATTATTATAAAGTAATGTCAAATTTAAAAGTTATTCTAACTTTAAAAAACTCAAAATCCTAGATCATTTTGGAATTTGATCGAGGCTAGCTTTAAGACGTCAAGAAGTACGAAATCGGGTTCACTCCTAACTCTATTAGTGACCTGAAGATTGCTGTAGTCGAAGAGTGGCTGAAAATACCACAGTCAGATATTCAAGACGTAATGGATAGTCTTCCTGATTAGCTGGAGGAGGTCATAAGAGCTAGGGGAGGCAATACGCTTTATTAAAATTTAGACTCATATTAACAAGTTTAAGACTGTTATCCACCTTTGTTTTTGTTTATTCTAAAAATGTCTAACGTTATTATTAAAAAACTAAAAAGAGTAAATTTAACGTTATTTTTTTTTTTGGTATTGTAAAATATCCTATCACCTACCAATATGATTTTATGGAGTTAGATCGAAAAAGGTAAGTGGGCGGTTAATTGTACTCCTGACAAATAAAAGTTTTTTTCTGTTACCCATTGTGGATACAAAGAGAAAGTTTATATATGAAACAAGTAATATTTCCTATTACAGTAAACCGGGGAACAAGGAAACAGTATTTTCTAAAAATGAAATGAAAAAATGAATTACACGTAGTACAAACAGGTAAAAAATAATGGTGATGTTATATCGAAAAAAATACTATAAAAAAGAAAGATTTGGATTAAATTATAAAAAGTTCATAATTTGTATTAAAATAGGTAACAGTTGTTATATTACTAACTGAAAAATACTGCGATTTATCGCTCCCACACTGACTGCAGCCACAAGTTACGCACGCATTGACAGTCCCACTCTCAATTGATAGCTCGGTTGATGAGCAAGTTCAAGCACAACGCGACAGCAATAAATTTCTTAATAAATACCTATTCCAGTGTTTCCTCTTAAGAACAATTACAAAGCAAAGTGACAGTGATCACCAGGAGCGCATTAGGAAACTATATGTACCCCTACACATTAACTGTATCTACGAGTAATCTAATCTACGAGGGGCGGCTGATAAGTTTAAGGCCACGCCTTAGGGACTTAATGAAAGAAATATACAGTTTTCATATTTTTATTTTTCAATATAATCCTCCTCAAGTGAAATACATTTTTTACCTCGTGAATATAATGCTTTTATAACACTAAAAAAATATTCTTTAGTTTTCTCTGCCAAATGGCTGTCTACGGCCGCCATCATTTCATTGTCGTCCGAAAATCTTCGTCCCCGTAGCTCGTTTTCTAAATTAGAAAAAAGTCACTGGGAGCCAGGTCCGAATTGTAGGGTGGATGATACATTTCTGTGAAGCCTGTAGATTTTAAGGCATCTCTCGCAACTCAAGCGGTGTGAACGGGTGCGTTGTCTTGGAAAAAAATACACTCCGCGCGTCAACTTGCCACGTCTTTTCTGCACGAATGCCTTACGTGCGTGACCCAGTAAATTAGCGTAATACTGTGCATTCATTGTGGTTCCTTTTGGCAAATAATCAATTAATAAAATGCACTCGCTGTCCCAGAAAATAGTAGCCATAAGCTTGGATGTCGACTTCTCCACTTTGAATTTCTTTGGTGGTCTTTCTCCCTTTTTTATCCATTGCATCGACTCTTGGAAAAAATTGTTCCACATTTTTCACATTTTCTTCGGTCAAGACCGTCACAGGGCGACCCGGACGAGAGCCGTCTTCACATGTCTCTGCCTTGTTGAAATAGCCGAGCCCATTTTTGACCATGGTATATGAAAGTGCAGAATCCTGAAGGACTGATGACATCTCCGAAAATTTCCTTGGGCGTATTTCCTTTTTTCACAAGGAATTTTATCACGGCGCGATGCTCCAAATTGCGAGAACTTTCAATTTCCGTTGACATGTTGTTGTTGCTTGTTTCAAAGGTAAAGTATTTATGAACCAAATATTTTTTTTTCTTCAGGAGAGGAAGCCTGAGGATCCGTCACAAGGGGCACGAAACGTACCCAGGATACGAACGGCAAGTGTCACGAGGGTTATGTTGGAGTCCACGCGACCGCAGCGGTCCGATCGCATGACCTACCAACTAAACTCGGCCCGAGCCTTGGCCATAAGAGCCCTACGGCTTGAATGGATACCAAATAAAAAAACTACCTGCTATTTATAGTAAAAATGAGTCGCGCAATTAGTGGTATAAGTAGCGACATGATGTGTCGTTGCTAAGTACTTTAGGCCGCGAATTCATCAGCCGCCTTTCAGACCCTTATATGCTAGCTGGCTAAGATTCATGAAGTACATATAATTAGTTACAGTATTGTCAATGAAGTATCAAACACTAACTTATCAGTAACATAAAATAGGTTCGAATTAAATAGTACTACTATTAGTAGTAGTAACAACTGTAAGTGATAAACGATGAGTTATCATCATAAATTGTGAAAATTATGTAAATTATAAATCCTAACTAATATAATAAATGCGAAAGTAACTCTGTCTGTCTGTTACGCTTTCCCGCTTAAACCTGGCAACCGATTTTGATGAAATTTGGTACAGACAATCTTTAGACCCTGAGACAGAACATAGGCTACTTTTTATTTCGGAAAAAAGGGATGAAGGGGTTGAAATAGAGGTTGACAGTTTGTATGGGGTTTCTTAATTTTTAAAAATAAAACCATTAAACTTTATATTTAAGCACTTGATAAGAAATCATTAAAATTTTGTTCTAGCATTTTTGAAATTTCGACCAGCTAGGGGGTGAAATAAGGGTTGAAAGTTACTATGCAAGTTCGTCAAATATCACGTCATAAGAAACAAAACAAACAAAATATTTTTGTACACAACATGAGGCTGGCCCCTGTAAGAGTCTCTTAGACATAAGGGACCAGGATTGACAAAAACTAATTTCACGCGGGCGAAGCCGCGGGCGGAAGCTAGTTAGGTAATATAATGAAAAATGATACATTCTTTATCTAAGTGTATTGCATTGCGGCTAATGTCTACCGTGAAATCTCTAAATTTTCTAAGCTATTTGTAATTTTTCTTTTAATTTTATTGCGATATATTCATAACTGTCTTCGTATGAGGGAAAAGGTAACACTTTTCCCCATATTCACTAACAACCTATAAAATACTAACAGAAAAGAAGTGCGAATTAGCGGAGCACTGTAATTGTGTGACAAGACTACTGCGCGGGATGCGATAACGAGTAGAGATACCCACAAAACTATTTTTATTAAAGTTTTCTCTCAACTGGAACTGGCGTCACTGTATGTAAACATGTGTCTTATGCTAATCTCGAGAACGAATCAGGCAGTGAACTATTTCGAGGGAATATTTCCCTCAAAATAGTTCGGCACGGAGCTCATTTTACAATAGGGAGAAAATTTATCTGATACCGCACTGTGTGTGACCGATATTATTTATTACCGACCGTTGTTATTAAATACAAGACTGCAAATATATTTTATAGTACGGTCGGTCGTCAAAAAATCTTTAAATTTTTTATTGTTCCGTCCCCAAAGGGTAAACCGGGACACTATTAGGTCTCAGCTATCCGTCCCCGTCTGTCAGTCATCAGGCATGAACCATGAAGTTGAAATATTCAAAGATAAATATTTCTGTTGTTGTTGATAACAAATACAAAAAAAAAACAAATATTTAAAGGGGTTCCCATACAACACACATGTTTTTAGATACGCTATTATTAGGGATAATGGTATGGAGGAATCCTTCGTGCGGGAGTACTACTCACAATTGAGCAGAATTTTGCTATGAAAAGTTAGAATGAAAATAGAGCGAGAAAATAAAATATTTAATATAATTTCAAATATATATTTTTACTTTGTTGAAATTTACGTGTCCCTCAAGTTTATTCAAATTCAGTTGAACATTATCATTGTGGCCTCGTGTGGACTATCCACATGTTAGTATTTTATAAAAATTAATTTTCCTGAATTTATATGGAGGATGAAGCAGGGATATATATTAAAACACTAACAAGGCAAACAAAGTGCATAATGAATAAAACTAACACCATTTTATATTATTTATTGAACTTTTAAACATAAATACAGTTCAAACAAAATATGTATTATTCAACTGCCAATATACTAAAATATCTACACTTTAAAAATTATAACTTTAAACAAAATATTCATACAATATTTGGTTGGTCTTTTTACGACAGCACCAATTCTATTGGTGTATATCTTATTCAGATGGTGCAGTAATGTGATAATAATTTACAAATTTTAACTAGATAATTCCAACAATATAAGTCTACTCTTGCCCAAAACCTTCAGTTTCTTCAATAGCATAATTAAGTTTTTCACATAGCTGCTCGTAACTTTTGTATGGTGGTAAATCCAGTCTATTGAAACAGGTGTGTGACCGCGGTAACCACGTATCTTTTCCAACCTAAACAACAATTACCACTTCGTTAAGGTTAGTGTAGTATAATCATAATCGTGAATTCAAATTAATATTTACAATGTATGATGCATTGTAAATATAAACCTGGCAAATATTTTGCATTAATATCTATATTGTATTAAATATGAACAAATATTTTCTCAACATATTTGGGTCCTTTGGATTACATACAATCGACATAGGAATAAGTTCACCACGTTAAAGACAACCATTACTCATGCCGACGTTTCATTTAAACAAAACAGAACATGTTCACGTAAATTTATTATTTTGACTTCATAATAATCTACTTTCATAAAGTATTAAACTTTCTACGACTTCATAAAAGTATCAAGTTGAAAACTGACGCGATTTTTGAATCTATACTAAATGAGCATTATTCAACAGCTGTTTTAACTAATCTCTCACCATAAAAACTTATATTTTAACCACACTAGGTCTCTTGATAAGAAATTGAGGCGCTAACCTAATATCAGAGTGGCGAGGTTCGTCTATACGATATTTGCTCTATTAATATCGTTGCGTTAATTTCGTGTTTAAAAAGTTAGATCTACCGATTGTGAGACAATGTCATGTACAGTTAGGCATTCCATTAATCACCATTTATATTTTCATAAGTGTGAGTGAAAAATAATGGAATAACTGACATCAAAATCTATATTTGAGAGATCTCCCCTCACTAATATTTTAAACATTTGACATAATCATAAGAGATTTCCAAAAAAATTATATCTTACTTAGATTTTGATACAATTTTATTAAAATGATTCGATAATTTTCTGCACAAAATAGGAGCAATAGCCGTAGCTTATCATATGTGCTATAACTGCTATGCACCACGGTACGACATCAACACAGGTAAATGAATATTAGTTTAAATTATAGCTAATAAGAGTAATTGAGCCTACAAAAATTTAAATAAAGGGCAATAAAATTGTTCTTATTAATGCGGAAGTCCATCACGGATTTTTTTTTTAGCAACTCTATTTTCTAATCTTGGGCAATTGATGTCAGATTAGTTAATCAAACCAGATTCATTAATTTTAAGATTCAATTTCAATTTCAATTCAACTTTACCAAATATTAACACCAAAAAGGTATATTTCACTATAGCCTGGTGTAATGGTTTTAGATTTACTCATATTGTGCTAATTATAATATTGCTGTAAAATTATTTGTTACAATAGTATTTTTAACAATTAAAATGTTTTATATATATTTTTTTATTATATACAGATATCATTGCAAAATAAAAAATGTCAAAGAATAATTGCTTCGCGCGTTGTGATCGTAGTCACGTGACACGCATTCCGCTGTAGCAATAAGATATTTACCTTACTGTGACTATTAGTTAATAAGAATATATAGATTACCTTTTCTATACAAAATCTTTGAGGTCCGTTTGATCCCATTAGTTCCGCGAAACCACCGACAGGAACTCTGCATGTGCCAGTTACAAACTGAAGTAATCTTGCTCGTTTTTCATTGTCCATTTGCCTCACAAACTGCAACATAATTTTAAAACTTTCCATTGTACTATCCATTCACAATGTTGTGTTACATAAAGGAGACTTTTTTTTGGGCCCCATTTTTTATTATTTTTCTACACTTACTGTGTGATGTTTTTCTAATAGATTTCAGAAAAACCCTCTAAGACAAAGTTTCCAAAAAGAAAAAAATATAAAAACCTGCGAACTTTTAAAAAATAATATTTAAAGTCTCGAATATTGCTTTCTTTCTTACAGCTTTTTTTATATTTATAGGTTTTAATGAAGGCGTCAAGCTATTTATATCATGTTATCATGTTTGTAAATATATGCTTTTATTGCAGATTTATTCTTGAAAATGAAACTGTAGATGCTGGCTGTATTAGGTAATTCTTTTGCATTTTTATTAATTAATGAAGGTTACCTCCTTTCATCGTAATGTCATTGTCAGTGTGACAGTGACATCCTTCTAGTTTGGTAGTAGCGGTGAAGCTTTTGACATCGGTCATGTCACTCATTGTGACAATCAAAATCGAAGTTGCCAATATAAAAAAAGCTTTGGGTTGCTGTTTTATTGATCTTAACATCAAAACCATTTCTTTTTTCTACAATGTTTTGCTGGTTTAAAAAAAATATCTTCTTACGGGTAAAGGTTCCTTATTTTTTGTTCTTTCCACAAAATATTATTTAATTACTGTAGGCTGAGAGCCTCCATACAAAGATGGAACATCTCGTTTATGATATTTAACATATTCTAAAAAAAATACGTAATATTTTTACAAATCGGTTCCTGTATTTACTTTTTCATTAAAATTAGCCTTTTTAATTTTGATGATGGTCCATTACTATTTTAATTGACATTATTTTCCTGCAATTTTTACAAGATGGATTTGCAATTGCAATAAAGGGCAATATTTCAAAACAATGGCATAAATTTTTATTCCTTTTGTCTTTATCGATAAAATTAAATATAATTTTAAAATCTGAAAAATATGCGAACGATTGCTCATGGCGGCCACAAAAAGCGAGACTATAAAACAGTAATAGTCTTTGGGGAATATATTTCGAATGATAGTTTGGGGAATATATGTCATTCCTCTACGCCGCTTTAAACCACATTTTTCTCAGTTGTAGGTCAGAAGGTCCAGTCAAAAACAATGGACACATTGGCATAAAACATGCGCCCATATGGCTTTTTTCGGAGTAGCAACAGCATAGTTATGATCACCTGATGTCAATGGATAGTCCATTGTAAATTTTGAAAAAATAATACCTTGAAAGTCGAGATAAATGCAAAAACAACTAAAGCCAGTGACACGCGCAGTACAATCAGTGAGCCAGTGACAATGACAGACAGTCTTTTCATTTTTTAATATACTTGTGGTCTATTCTACGTGGAGTTCTTTAAAATTAGCACAAAAATAAAACTATTGCATGTTCCCTGTTGGCTACAGTCACGTATATGATTTCATGTATCAAACTGATCACGATCAACTGTCCGTTTGATCTATAAAAATCATATACGGGCCCTTCAAATTGAAATACCAATAACGCTTGCTAACGATTTGCGGTAAATATTGATAAGACGGATGTTGGGTACCTCCGAGCAGCAGCAGACGACACTAAAGCGGAGTATACTCCGGTTTTAAAAATGACAAGAGAATAATTAATTGAATAGTAGCTGTGAGGGAGATACGTGTCAATAGTGTCTGACCTGCCAGAACCAAGCGACTTGCTTGCTGGTTCGCGTGTAATGCCTGTAGATAGTGTTGCGTTGCCAGTCATCCACGTCCACTTCTTGCATGCCGCACAGCATTAGTTCCAACTCGCGCTCGTCGAAGTACTTCAACCACTCCAATGGTACTACCTAGGACCGTACATAAAATAAAAACGTATAACAGCAGAATAACCAATCGATAAACAGTTTGGTTCATTGGTTTGAATAGTATTCTTGCTTTATTAAGAACGCGTAACTGAAAAATTCATCATAATTCATTTTTAGTTTGTTGTGACCGTATTAACATTAGGTTAAATTATTGATATTATCTCATAAAGACTGAAAGATTATTTTGTGAATATATAGTGACGCTACTGGTTACATTATATACAAAATCTTAGTAGTCAGATTCAAGTGATAATTAATTACAACTGCGCAACTTATATTCTCTCATTTTTAGTTTTTTTTTTATCTGGCGCACTGCACAATTACTTTTTCCTCGTTAATTTTTTTAAGATTTTGACATTTACGTGACTCGATAGTAACTAGCTTGCGATCTAAACGTACTAATAAATATCAACAAACACAAAATTGTTCCGCAACAAAAACACTGGCAAGTGACAAATTCCATATCGCATTAACAAGTAACGTTTCACGTACATTGCGTTTTATCATTCGTTGAACATTTGTAAACGTCGTCGCTGGTTGTGGCTCATTGACGCGTCGGAACAATTTTTTTTTTGTCAGCGGCCTAAAACGAAATTCATCCGAAAGCGCTATCAAAATAACGTTTGAGAAAAAGTTCATGTCTCCAAAAGGTGCAGGATACTTTTTGTTGACATAATTTGTGTCAAATCGAGTATTTTTAACGAATTTTTGAAGGTATTTCACCGCATGTGAAATTATATGTAAGAAAACTTATAAACAGAAGTTGTTGAATTTCTGATATTTTTTTGCTGTAAACTGGCTTTACACATTAGGCCAAGAGTTCGCGTTTAGCGTTCTGATCAATCTGTGATATGTGGACAGATAACCGACACAATTCGGCTGGTATGCTAACATTGGTGCCAAATACTGCTCTACACATTGCCCCAACGTGTTAAGTCAATGTTTACAGCTATAGATAATTTATAATTGTTTCGTCAAGATATTGATTTTTAATTAATTTATTGCTAATTTATTTCTCTGTAACACAACAATGGATTTTGCGCTGAAACTGAGGTAAATACGTATATTAATATCTAGAAGTTTTGTCTAAGTGGTCGATCACACATACGCGTGATACCGACATCTTAAATCACATATTTATTTTTTTACAGAATCTAATAAGTTCCAGTGCCACACTACAAGATAAATAATCAATTTAAAGTTTTCATTTCATGACTATCGATATGCGGTGAAGGTATTTTATTTTGTGAGTATAACTTATTGATAAAATTGATGTTATTTATTTCTAAAATATTACATCATTGTATGCGTTATTATTAATAAGTAATGGATAAAGTAAGCATTTAGCAAAATTTTACGAAATTCTAGCAAATCAGTCTGTCGGAGAACATTCTCAGTGTGGACACGGGGACTTCTGCAATTTGGTAGCTTGTTTCAGTGAGAAACAATTGTATACACCTTGCGAATTGTCCCTTGGTGGACCTTGATGAATTCAAAGAAAACAAGCCTATTATTCTATAATTGTTTCTATGGATTATAATTTTCGCTTTAGTTTAATTTTAACCAAGGTTTAATTTCGTCTCCAAATAAAAGCATTAGTCTGTCACTGATATTTATCTCAACGAAATTGCATCGAAACGAATGCGAAACGTTACTAAAACTAAACTTCAATCGTTGACATTATTGCGATTGTCTGACATTAAAAAATGGTTTTTTTTAATCAAGTTTAATAAGAATTTAAATGTTAATCAATTTTTTAACAAAGTCACGCTAAAAAGCTTCTACAACCATGAAGCATCAAACCCCATATTCCGAGTCAGCACTCGACTCTCAACCACCATCTAGACCAGGGGTGGCCAAGCACCTTGCTAGTCCGAGCCATTTTTCAAAATTTGATATTCTTCGCGAGCCGCACGCAATTAAATACGTATGCAAGAAGGTATTAAAAGAAAATTTTTTACAGAAATTATATTTATTGAAAACATAAAAAAATACAAAATATGTGTATTGAATTTAAATTTTAAATCTTAAACACACTTATCTTACTTCTCTTGATAATTCTTTAAAATTTGGTGAATAATTGGTGACAGCACTTCTTAGTAATTCTTTGAGATGTTGGTTAGTTAGCACCGATCGATGTTTTGATTTTACGAATTTTAAAGTTGAATAAAATGATTCACATGTGTAAGTGGTTCCGAAAATTGACATAATTCGACAAGCAGCTTTCTTTAATTCGGGATATTTCGATTCGGGTACAAATTTCCAAAATTCAGTAGTTGGCGTGGATTTATATTTTAATTGAAGAGCTTGGTCTTCTTGCATCTCTATTATTTCCAATTCCCCAGATGCTTTTTGGGGCATAATTATATTTGAATTGCAGAACTCACCTTGAATTAAGTCAATTTCAAATGGATTCAGAAAAAACTGAAGGGACGATTTAAAATCTTTCAAGTCTTGAAATCTATTTTTGAAATCCGTCAATATTCCTTCTAGCTTTTCTATATACTCGTTCAGTTTTTCTTGCTTAATGTTGGAACAATTTTTCTTAATTCGAGGAAAATGACAATAAGTTTTGTTTTTAATATCCTTTTGGAAAAGTTGTAATTTAGTTTGAAAACTAAATATACATTGTGAGAGGTCAGATATTATTCTATCTTTCCCCTGCAATTGTAAATTCAGTGCTTGTAAATGTTCCATAGCATCAGTCAAAAACATTAAGTCTTGTAACCACTCTTCATCATCTAATTCTGAATAGATTTTTTCCTTTTCTTTTAGAAAAGAAGTTATTGGATCTAGCAATTCTACAAATCGATTCAACACATTGTAGCTTGATAACCATCTAACAATGCAAAAAAAATTAATGTCAGTTGGAAGTTCTTCGTCATTTAATTCTTGAAGGAAATTTTTGAATTGTCGATGATTTTTTGCACTTGTGCGAATGTAATTTACAATGCTTAATACTGTTTTCATAACTTCTGGATATTTTAAATATTTTGTTACGAGATGCTCTCTGTGAATTATACAGTGTATCGGTAAGAATTGTGGAACTTGAGAATCAGCTCTTAAAAGTCCAATAAGACCAATTTTTGTACCTAGCATTGCCGGTGCTCCATCAGTTGCAATGCTTACCAGTTTATTAAGAGGCACATCAAAAGTTTTTATAATGGAATCTAATGCAGTTTTAATATCCACGCCGCGAGTTGACTCTTGAAGTGCTACCAAATCTAATAATTCTTCTTTAACAACGAAATCTGAAGAAACAAAACGTATAAAAACTGCCAATTGCGGAAGATCTGTGATATCTGTCGATTCATCAAGGGCTAAGCTGAATGCAACACAGTTCTTCAAATCATTTTTTAAATTATATTCAAGAGATGTATTAATTGCAGTTATGCGTCGTTCGGTTGTGTGTCTCGAGATGGGAATTTGCGAAACAACTTTGTGCAATGCTGCATTATTTGGATCTAAAATTTTAAGTACATCTTCCAAGTTTTTTTTAATAAACTTTCCCTCTCCATAAGGGCGTTTTGCACGAGCAATATTCCAGGCAATAACAAAACTGGCTTCATCAACATTATTAGCTTGATTGCTGAAGGTCTTCAATATTGACTGTTGTTTATTTAAATTTGATTTTAAAGAAGCAAGTTTATCTGATCTTAATTTAGAATTTTGTGGATAATGATTAGAAAACTGAGGATGACTGGTTTCATAATGTCGACGTAAATTGCCAACTTTATAATTTTTGACAGTAGATTTACAAATAACACATAATGCTGTTCCGTTATTGTCAATAAAAAAGAAATTCTCCTCCCACTCATTATTAAAACTTCTATTTTCTTGCTCATATTTTCTTTTTCTATTTTCCTTCTCTGTCATATTTTTATTTTTAAAAGAACTGTAAATAAATAATGTAATTTATAAACTTCAAGTTTTGTGTTATTAAAATAATAACAATACCTGCTAACTAAAAACTACGAAACAAATTATAATTAACTTGTAACGTGGTATTTTTGACTTTTGTTTTCTGCACAATTTGACCAACAAAATTCGTTTAATTTCACTATTAATTTACAAATCTAATTCTTGTTTACATATCCCATTAGGATTTTGTGACAGATAACTTTTTTTTTTTTGTTAACCTTTTGAGTGGGAGTAAGAATGAAGGGGTCGGAACCTGTACAGCCTCAGCATAAGTGCAATTTTTTAGTCTTAATTTATATTTCATAAATTGTACTTAGAACAACATTTAGTTTATGTATCTAGAGCACAATATCAACTGTCTGTTTCTCTGAAAGTTTACAAATTCAAAATCGGTTTGGAGTCGGTGCGTTGCCAAATGTGGCAGAATTCTGATACGCCGACAGAATTTTTGTGTCTCTGTAGCAGTTTACATAATTCTTTGAATTGTAACAGAAAGTGATGCCGCCGCATGAAAATATAAAGTCACTTTAACTAAATAAACATTTTGCTTTGAATAAGTTTGGTTACTTCCAATATAAAAAGAAAAAGAACAATAATGCATTGAATGAATATCTCACTCATCCTCTCGCACAATGTTATCATAACATAATAGTCGGCGGCGCAGACAAAGTCGTTCCGATTGTATTATCGGTCATCGCGGCATCAGCTAGGAATTGAAATTTGTTGCAACTTTGCACTTAATCTTTCATACTTGTCAGTAATAAAAAAAAACATTTTGAAAAATATACGGAACGATAATAATTTCTTTTAATATAATAACACAAAAATGAAAAGGGAACTCGGGTACATTTATCGAGAGCCGCAAATAATCCTTCAAAGAGCCGCATGCGGCTCGCGAGCCGCAGTTTGGCCACCTCTGATCTAGACCATGAAGAAATGTATGGTTAGATATATTCACTACATGAAATTTTAAATTCTAAAGATAAAATCTAATCATTATTTAAATTTTAATAATAATTATTATCTATTTATAATTCATATTTAAATATATTTGCCAGTGATGGCAATAATGACTGTTTTGTAATAATGAATAACACTGTTGTGTTATTTTCCTATAACTGTTATTGTAAACTGTTGTCTGTTATCCTGTTATGTTGCTGTTTTGACAAATGTTGTTGAGTACGATTGTTATTGTTATTATAGCTAGTTTAGTTATTCTTAACAATGATATGGCTTAGGACTGTCCGAATATTAGGCAGTTATTTAAATAATTTAAAACTAATTACCTATTCAATATAATTTTATATTTAATTTGCATACGCGCGATCGGATAACAGCAAATAATGCGTGACTATAAAAATGACAATAGCTTAGGAACCAGCTAGCCAGCAACAGTTTACCTAATTGTTATTTCAAATCACACTGGAAATAAAAAAAACGATCTAATTGTCATACGAGCGAAGGTACAAAATTGTGAATTTGGGAGTAGTAAAATTACTGTAAGAAATAAACAAATAGGAACTTTATTTTCTTGTGAGAAAGGTTAATATTATAAGAATAGGCAGTCAGGCAACAGAGCGAGCACCTACGCCTACACAACGGTTAGCTTTCTCTCGCTCGCACTTGTAGCTTGTAGCACAGTCGTACTCGCTCGCTCCGTGCCGCACACACGCAAGTGGCAACAACAATAATGCGACTAGGCGATAATTTTGTCAACAGCAATAACAGGATAACAGTATAAGCCGTTGTTAAATAACGTGTTATTCATTACGGGAAAATAATTCATTATATTATCTGTTATTGAAATAACGACCACTATTAATATTTGCCATACTTATTTGATAATAAAGTAATGATACTATTAACACCCACATATGTTGAAACTCTCACCTCATTAAACCCCTCCAGGAACGCTGTTGTTTGTTCTTCTATTCCTCGAGTCATCCGCCATTGTGTAACTAATTGAAGGTACTGCTCCTTATTGGCCTAAAGTGATACAATATGCAGTTTTAGATTTCTCACTGGATTATTCGACCTCTAAGTAAACATTGGAATGAGATTAGAGTTGTTAGAGGTTGGAATTTTGTCTTTATGGTAAGCTGTTTATCCAAAGTCAAATATAGTATTATGAGTTTAAAAGAATGAAGTGTGCTGCATTATATTAGATATATTAGAAAATGTGGGATTTGGAGTTTTATAATGTAACTATGTAAAAGTATGATTGAAATATATTGTGTGAGTGTAATGGTGTAATTTATTTTATAAATCATAAATTTTCCCTACAAAAAGAGTCAGTCAATTATTGAAGTTTCTTTAAACAAAAAGTTAACGCTAATTATTAATTGACGATTTGGATAATTCATTTATGGTATTTTAAGTGACAACAGAATAAAATTTCGCATAGCCGCTTCACTTTTATCTATTGAACAGATAAATTGGTAGCATTGAATATTTTGTGTATATACGGACTAGATTTTTAAAGTGGGCGTACTCCGTAACTACTCAAAGGAGTCTCGGTTTCAGTCTACGAGATTACCGTATGCGAGATTACTTTCCAGAATTTTGTTACAATTAACGAGTTCGATTCTTGACTTAGAATATTTAATTTTAATAATCTAATGATGCAGTTTTAGTTTTCATAAAAATGAAGCCTGTGACTGTACAAAACAAGAATGTTTACTTTGTTATTTTCTCACAAAAATATAAAGGTTTTTCGATTTTATTTTCATGCCTATTAATTGTGTCATATTTAATTCGTATTTACACTGACAAACGCGAGAAAATTAATTGCTATAAAATAAATTTAATACCTCTAGATTGTAGCAAACAATAAATAAAAAAGCTTGGATGTACTTGATGACCATGTATGCTTGAAATCAATTCAATTCAATTCAAATTGTTAATGGCAATCGTTTTTTTATAAAAACATTTTGCCAGCATCACGTCAGCTTTATATAATAAACAAAAATTCGAACGCGACTTAAGAGAATAGGCATTCCATTGAAATATGCTTGAAATCGACAAATACTCTATACATTCTTTGTTGTGTACAAATTTGATCAAGACATATATGTCACACAAAACTGTCATAAAGTACAACAAAGATTCTAATGTAACTCATTTTACTATGAAACAGATCAATAAAAATGAATGTGTGCTGAAAAAATAGGCAATTGTTGGCATATCGAGGACATCAATATATAGAGTATTGAAGGAGGAAAGACATTCAGAGACAGATATGATGAGTTTACTTATTCTGCTACTCAACGCAAATACATGTTTTATTTCATAGCAAAGAAGTTCTGACTTTAGCAAAAGTATTTTCATACATTGATTACAGCGTGCCTTTTAATTTTATTTTTTTATTTTTGACGTGTTTATATCACTTGATTATAGATTAAAAATCACCAGTAATAAAAAAAAGGCCAATATTAAGGCCATTATTATTAAATTAATATTGGCCTTTATTTTATGTACTATAAACCGTTAATGTTGATGAAAATCTGCCCAAACAATTCTGTCTCAACTATAAAAAGGATCTTAAAATATTTGAAATTTAAATACATGAATAAAACTCAACACAGCATGCTGGTAGACAAAACAATATATCTTATAGAAAAATTATTTATTGAGAATAACGATTCCTTTTTTTTTGAGGCATGCACTGCCAAAGACATGAGTCGATCTCACCATAGTGGACATAGCATATTTGTAGCATTTATCTACAGATTCAGCACCCGCAAGGAAAAGACGACTTTCGTTATTTCGCACATAGGGAACGAAGATGGATTATTAATGTCGATATCCCAATCGGGCAAGAGAAAAATAAAAAGTCACCAAGATATGAATAGTGATTGTTATGGGGAGTCCCGAGTATGATGATGAAATAACAGATGACAGACACTTTCAATAAAACTTCGTTTACCTAAATTACTTCCTACCCTAAAAGTACTAGTAGATAATAGTAGATAGTATATCAAAACTTTAGATTCCTACTTACATCGCTCGTAATATGGAATTTTTCATAGTACATGAGTGAAGCTTGACGTGGCGCTTTGTGTACAGCCAAAGGTCGTCAGTTTGTAAAACTAAAACGAGTTTTAACGAGCGAGTGACCGTAGTGGTTTGCAATTTTTGTTTCTAATGTATTGCTTTATTTTCACAATTCGCGAATTATAGCGTGTTTATGTTGGTCACAGACTAGTTATATATTTTGAAAATAAATAAAAATCGCATTAAAACAGAAAAATAATCTCCAGAACAATCATCTGAACTTACAATGAAAAAGCACAAATAATTTAAGTTAATATTTGTATTTGTAAAAAGAGCTTTGCTTTATTTACCTCAGTCACTCGTTCTTTGTCTCCGGCTGGTTTCAGTTCGTGGTGTATTACTTGACCGAGTACTTCAAAATCGACGCTAAACCACATCTCTAGACCGCAATCGTCAATATTGTTATCCTTTATCCATACTAATGAATTATAGAATTCTGGGTCTATAGACTCGATGTCTTTCATTGTCAGTTTTTTGTTTAACATACGTTTATAAAAAGGCATTGTGAAACCGGAGTAAATAAACCTTCCATGATACAAGGCCATAGCAATGAACCTCCCAATGAATTTGAAGTAAAGTAGGTGATCTGGGTTAACATAACTTGCTGGATTTATTTGTAAACTGTAGTTGTTCTTATTGGCATACTCGAACAAACAATACATTGGATTTAAAACCTCGTGGGACAGTAAAAAGAACCATTCTCGACTGACACCACCATAGTCTAAGCCCTCTTCGCCTCTAAATATTATATATAATCGTCTACGTAATTCATATGCTGGGAGCCTCATAATCTGAAAAAATAGCAGTTTTATAACTTTAACTAAATATGATTGTAAGTTATTAATTATTTATTAATAATAATTAAATGTCTATAACAACCTGGTGATAAGAATCTTCAAATAAAGTTTGTCGTGATAGTGTAATTTTAATATGACTTGGCAAAGCATTGCTTTGACATAGGTATCTAAATTGACTAAGTTTCCATCGGAACGACCTTTCATAAGCTCTTGGCACGCCATATGCGCCTTGAGGTCCCTTGGGCGCCCCAGGCCGAGGGTCCTGGAATGTAGTAGTACGAGTGTTGTGATCCACAAAATATCTGGTACCCTCTTCGGTAAATCTTATTTCCCAACCAGGTGGTAAGGCTTCTTCTGGTGCGCTAACTTCTTGACCCTGTAAGAAATACATATAAACCTTATGAATTGTACAGAGCAACAAATGAAACCTGACACAACTACCTTTAATAGGAGACTAAATTGTAATATTAAAAAGACCACATCATATATAAGATACACCTGGAGAGATACACATTACGCATTTGAATTATAAAATTCGACAATTCAAAATCTATATATGACTAGCACCGCCTATGTGAGTATGGGATTCAGTGCGGAACGAAGGGCAATAAAGCATAAAAACGAAATATATGTAATAATAGGTACTGCTACATATGTAGTTTATTATTGTAAAAGATATATTGTATATTTATTAACTTAAAATAATGGTACGTCATGAATCAAAAAATGCGTAGCTGGGTGCTAGAATATTTTCATGATATATATATTTATATGTTTTTATGATATCAGTTCCAGATTACGAAGGAGTTCTTAATCATTACCTCACTAAATAATGATGAAATCGAAGATAGCAAGCAAGCTTAACCTTTTATTTTTTAAATAAAACTTCTCAACAAATATTGTACCTGTTATTTTATTTGTAATTATTAAGTAAACAAAAATGCTACTAAAAGTGTTCAAACGAATTAAGAAGTTGCTATTCATAAGTTTCTATTTATTACTTTGGTAGTAACATAAAGAAATGAATATATTTATTATTGTTGTGAAGGTGTTCGATAAAGTCTAGCACAACGGTTTGGTGTATAAATTACACCCACTCAATGTGCCAGACAGGCCCGTACACATCGAGCGAACCTACCTATCGAACCCCCCCCCCCCTATCTCATTGCCCCCACCCAATTCGAGCCGGCGTCCCTCAAGGACCCGTACTCACTCCCCTCTTATTGTCGTTCTACGTGAGCGACATCCCTAGGTCACCGCGATCTTTACATCCGGGCATAACATCGACAAATTCACCAAAGGTACAACTGACTGCCGACTCGCTCGGCATCTGGTTCAAAAAAAATCGACAGGGACAGTATTCGATTACGATACGGCGAATAAACATCGAAACTACAAGAGCAAACTACGAAGTAATTGGTCAGTGGTTATTAGTGTTGGTTATATGTTAATTAAGTATATTCATTAAAGTGTATTTTATTGGTGCAACATAAGAGCGGTCTTAGCATGCAAAATCTGAGGTGCTGCTGAATGTAGCAATGTGTGTTGTTCGTGTTTTGAATTTCGTATGTACATTTTGAAGAAAAGATCTTCACCCATACGCTTGCGAAGAAATTCAAAAGTGTATGTGAATGTCTACCAACATGCACTGGCCAAAGTGGACTAGATATGAATATGAAGTGGAATAGAATGGGTTAGGTTAGTCTTGTGCTACTGGGTTGTGCCCCCAGTTCATATCTGACTGTGATGATGATGGAAAATAAAATATTAAATTTTACCATCAATACGATAAAACTAAAAAATATGTACCTATTGAAACGTATTTTGAAATAAAATACATACAAAATTTGAAATATGTAAAGTCCATATTGTCCATATTGAGGCGTAAAATACTAATAACAAGGATACAAGTAACTGAAGAAATGTAAAATTATACTTTCATAACGTTGCCGTGCACAACGATCAAAGCAAGGTAAAGGAGATAATTTTTTCTTGTATGGAGAATAGGCCCACTACAAAATGTAACGTTTATTAATGAGACATACGTTAAATAATTTCTTATTAACCCTAGATATTATATCCTTATAATGTTTTAATTGATTTCGCAATATTCCCGTTAGATAAAAACAAGCTAATGTTCCTACATTAGCTTGTTTTTATCTAACGGGAATATTGAGAAATCAATTAAAACATTAAGATTAAATAACCTAAAAATTCTTAGTAGTTGTAGCTTTATTTTGATTTGTATTCAAATTGCTTTTTACGTAAGTGCTATTTAACACTTTCTTTATTCTTGAAAAATACAATCTTCTTTGGCCACTACCAAACGCCCGAAATACGCTACCTAGCAGTGCTGCAGTGCTCGCGGAGCGTCGATGCGACCTCATGCATTTTCGTTAAAAAGCAATACAATATAAACAAACCCCTAAATCGTATTATTTTTTTGCATTCTAAATAAATGGAGGATTATTAGTAGTGTCTATTTGATATAAACTTATTATTCTTTCACTAATATAATTATTGTAAGGATGGAAGTAAAAGATAAAAATAAAACGAAATAGGTATTTTAAAAAAATAACATTTATTCGTGTGAATCACTATCGTAATTGTCTCTTATCAACAGTACATCGTCTAAGAAAGATGCATGCGCGCCCAGGATAAAAAACATACAATCGACATTACATGTGCACAACAACCAACGGTACGTCTGCCTGCCAAACAGTTACAACAGTATCCAACAAGAGCATCCCTTGTATTAATCATGGATGGGTTAGTGTCGACTAAAATATAAGTAAAATAAGTTTTTCGACTTGTGTCTGGACTGTATCCTACCTCGTAAAATATATTTATTCAAACCAAACTCATCGACAGATTGCCGGTATACATCTCTCCATAATAGAAACGTGCCTGTTTGATTTGATAAATTCCAAGCGAAAAGAGAATTAAATCCTCAAATGTCAATTTTGGAAAATTATTTAGCTCTGGGAGATTACCATCAATGCTAGTAAATGGCACTCGCTCTGTTTAAATGATGCATTTCCACAAAGAATGCTAAATTGTTTGGGGTGTGAAGTTCGGCTTGAGCAATTGCTAATATTTGTTCTGCATAAAAGTTATCTCTGATCAAAGGACGAAATCTATTTATTAATGCAGCTGCAATTTTAAAGTCCAGCATGAGATGAGTAGAAGCCCCGTTAAAATATTCCTGACGAAACAACTTAAAGTCACGTTTAAATAGTCCATTGACCACCTCAACTACCCATCTACATAAGTTTACACATCTGGATTTGTTGGCAGCAAGAGTCGATAGCTGGGTTTCATCAGCATTTTTAGATTCAGGCATGTGAGCAATGTAGCCATGTTGCTGCAAAAATGGGATTGTATCACGAAAACCTCTGTCAAGAATGAAGACATCATTTTCTCTAAAAAATGAACGCAGTGGACTATTATCGCTAAACAATCTAATCATTATAGATGTATCTGACTCTGTCGCTGCGTATGGCCCTGTCACATCAAGAATATAACCGTTACAACACACAAGTAGAAATGGTTTAACTAAATTACGAAACTTATGTAAACTATATATTTGCTTTTGATACAAATAGTTACTACTCTTCTGAACATATATATATATAAGTACCATCACATATTACAATGGCTGGCATGAATTTCTGATCCATGTCAAGATTACCTAATAGGCCATTTGGTATTGTTAAATTATTTTGAGCAACTTGTTGGATACATAAATTGTTTGTCCCTAAATGCAATCGGATGAATTGTTCTTCAAAACACTGTCTTACGATATTCAAGTTGTTAAACACAGTTGAAGAAGCAACATTAAAAAGAGAAGCTATGCGGTCATTGCTATCTCTGTTCGCAGTTTCATTAGAAACATGACAAAACTTCTTTTAGGAGATTTAACTCTTTCATTGATAGCTGGAATTTCATTAAGTAACTGCTTAAATTGATAATAAGTAAAGCCCAACGAATACTTGCATAGTGTTGAATTATGTTGAATGATACTCTCAATATTATAATTCCTAGTTGCATTATTTTTAAGTAGGGAACATAGGTCTTCTATTTGTTGTGCAGTAAAATCTAAACAGTTACTAATTGTGTACAAAACATTCCAATCATTATGAGCTTCATTTAAATGATATTCACAAATACGTGCACACCGGGGTACATAAAATGAATGATCAATGATTAAGTCTTTCTTTTAAAAGTGTAGGGATTAAAAACCTTGAAGAATTTTCACACAATCTAAATATACAGTGACGAGAAGTAAAAGCAGCACGCTTATAATTAAGTAATGTGATTTTTGGTACTGCTGTCCTGGAAACTATAGGTTCAGTAGATGTAGGCATGGGAGGTGGTTGCGGGATGTAGCTGCTGTCAGCAATTTCCAATGGCTGAATTACTGCAGCTCTGTTGCTATCTTGTTGCCTTTGTCGACTCACAGCACGAGAAGCTCTGTACCAGCAAGCCATACAATCAAATTGTAACCATTCCACCTAGAAAAATATACAATTATAATATTTAATTAAGAATCAACTTACATTTGCTGCAAATAATATTAAAGTTAGAAAAAAGAAAAGTAGTTTATTTTAAAGTACAAAACATAATAATGTAATATAACAAAAAATAATAATATTGCATATTTGGCAATGAGTATGTACATACTCATTGCCAAATATGATCAGGATTCTCATGATACAATCAAACTGTTTTTAATTATTGCACTTCTGTTAAAATAATAGACTTTCGAGTAGCCATTTATATTATTTAAAAAGACTAGCGCTCTGCCCGAGTTTTATAGAATATTTTCTAGTAGTAAAAATTCCCGTCAGACTTTTCCCATAGGAAAATTAACATATGTCCTTCGTTTGGTAACTTGTTTCTTTATTTACATTTTGCTTTTTCTTAATTGAAATATATTTTACACATAAACATCCTAGACTGGAAAACAAATGGCTGTATTCAACACACAAACATCTGCTCCCACTGGGATTATACCCCAGGACCTCTGAGATGAAAACACCTTGAAACCGGCATATGAACTATTAGGTAATGGAGATCAACATACTTTTATTAAAATCTATACTTATGTTATAAAGATGTAATTAAACAATCCTAATTGATGCACATTGGCATTTTCCCAATCTATCATTTTATATTTTAGAAATAAATAAATAGTGTTAAAGCGAAAATATTAATAATTAACTCAATGATCTTTTAACTTGGTGTTAACCAAATAATGCTACTTTCCAGTCAGCAAAAAACCGTCTACTACATACTTATTTGTAAGTGGTAACTAAAGTCTTTAAATTAAATGAATATTTTAATTACCTGGTGTGTTGGTATCCAATTTAAAATAATATTCCTTTTTGCAGAGTCATCAGCAATACTATGTGTTTGGTGTGCTCTTAAAATAAAAGAACCACAAGGAATGCAGATATTCCGATAACCAAATCTTCTTGTTGTATTAGAAGTTTAAACACATTCTTCTATTATTATTCATTCTATTAAGCAGTTTCTGCATACTGCATCTTGCATGTTTAACTGCAAACCAAAACAAGTTGTTAACTAAGAAAATTCAAGTTATTAGTATAGGATAATAAATACGTGATGGTAATTCGTTAGGGTTTTGAACACTCACCTCTCGAGAAATGCACATGCACATAGAAGTTGGCGCACATTTTCATTTTGTTCGACTAATAACTGTATTTGTACATTACGTTGAAATCTCACTGCACAGTTTACACAATGGTTCAGTGGATTAAAAGGTAAGCTTGATGCCATTTTAGGAGATTTTTTATACGGGATACGGGAAAGAAAATGAAATCAAGCCGTTGGAAACGTAAACACAGAATTCGGTTGAAAACAAACCGACGTCAATTGGATGTCAGTGTAGGTACCATTCTGTCGTCTGCAAAAATGATGACGCGTTCCGTTTCACGACGATATACTGGACTGACAAACTAATAGTTAAAATAATCTAAAATAGTATTAAAATAATGATTGAGAGTTCAATACTTTTAAATAAAATAAAAAAGAAATCCTATCCTTCATCTATTATTATATTTATATATTATTTGTATAATATTAAATCATTTTTCAATTTGATTTAATAATGGTTAGTTCCTTTACCTCAAATGTCAAAAGTCATTACTAAGTTTAATTAATTGATTTTATTATTCCCGTTTCATTTTTACTCATAATATCGTGCAATTGCTTTTAATAATAAATTGATATTTTAGAGTTCAGTAATATCAATAAAAGTTGCCGTTTTCTAGTGGGTTTAAAATAATTATCTCCTTTGTGTACATACTGAATTAAAATTGTGTAGAAAATATATAGTGATCGTTACGAACGTAGCGTGAAGGTGGCGGGGGTATTAGGCGAGCTTATTCACTTAAAATTTTTTGGGCGCCGGCTTAATCTGTCTTATAAACAATTTTTACTTGATGAGGGCCCCCATGATATTAGATTGATTAATAAACATCGTCGGCTATTTAAGAGCCATATTACATCTCGAACGCGATTTTTGCGTAAAATGGACAATTTTGGTGTCCTCGATCTCAGAAACAAAGATACATTAACAATTTTGACTTAATGAATAATGCAGAATAGCTATTAACATAGTTCGTAGCGGCTTCGCTTTTTGTAAATTTTGCTTAACTTTTTAACAAAACCCAAAATTGTAGAGAAAGATTTTAATAAAATGCACGAAGACACTTTTTTGAGCTCCTGGTTTGTACTACTGTTCTACATAACTGAAATTTAAAAATGATAATTTTATCTTTTGTATAGTTCGTAGCGGCCTCTGAATTTTTGATATATTACTGATTTAATATAGAAAAAAATCTTATTCTAAACGAAAAACTTCCAAAATCGCTTTAAGTTACCTGTAAATAACTTCTATCTACGATGGTATTTATTAATAAGATTCATACTAGAATAAATGTCACTTATGAGTGACTTATGAGGAATAAATATGTTATATTTTTTAACCATGAATTTATTATCTTATTTCAATAAAAACGATAAAATTACTACAAAATGCGATGCACAGGCCGTTCGAATTCATTAGAGCTTGAGCGCTCCTCATAGTCGGACCTATGTCGAATTTCTCCGCGCTAACATCGATCGAATCCAGTGATCGTGCCGTTGATCGTCAGTGTATAGCGCGATTATCAATTTTGATCACGTAACTAAATTTTTTGACGTGACAATGTCTTAAATTAGGTTGCGGCTGGGAGTCACTTATGAAAAAGTGTAACGCTCGGTAACGTTACGATGAGTCACCGAACGAGAGAGAGGCCCGCCGAATGCCTTGCGTCTCTCTCCCACTCAACTATGATCGGTCTGCCGCGCGCGCAGCACTAGAGAATTAGGCGCATTGAATCGGCGCATGCTTGTGTCTCTGTCTTTGTCTTTCTCGAACGTTCTTGGCGTTGGAAAAACAAGAAAGCGTCATAATACAAGTTCACACGTGTGGTTAAAGTATCGTCAGCTGTGTCTGTAGTGAAAATGTGGAGTGCTTAGATTCGTCATTTACAACAACTACAACAATAAAGGTAAATAATTGTACACTGATATTTCATTATCGTAAACTATGATTGATTGATTAATTGTTAGATTGACACAAAAGTTGAGAAACTGAGTTTATAGGTTATGTCATACTATTGATAAATGTTGATAGTGTAGTTAAGTTTAAGTTTACATGTACAATGTTTTAGTAAACAAAATATATTTCTATAGTTAAAATTTGTGCAATTCTTATTTTCATTCAATTCCTTGTTCCTATTGTGCAATTTAATTATATTCATATCAATAAATATTCTACCGAGAAAAAGACGTTGTCACGTAAAATCTTCGCCCGTAAAACCGACTTTACAGGCAACCATTTTTTTTTGCTACTTTTAAACTATTTTTTTTTTTATTTCATATTTTTTCTAAAGTTATTATATTCTATATATTATTTTTATCTATTATTTCTAAAGCTTTTTCACACCAAAACCATTGGATCGATTTGATGGGAATTCGGCAAATAGGTGATTCTGTTTTATGATGATTTATACTCCTATATAATTGGTAACTAGTTTTTTTCTAATCTGACGTATTTTTAAATTAAAACTAAAACCGTATTTTGCTAAATAACATACTAGATAATATTTAATAAACATTATTTTTAACAATATCATCTGTCCTATTTGTAATATCATCTTCATATAATGTGTTTCTTCATATACGATATATTATAGCAATAACGAATTATTCCATAAAAATATAAATATAAAAATTTTGGGAAAAGTATCAAAATCGCTTAGTCGTAGCGTCAACACAGTATTTTGGACGTGTGACCTTCAATGAGTTGTCGGGACGCTTCGAAATACCTAATTTCGCAAAATGAAGAATTGTAATAGGCCTCTTAAATACACCAATTTTATGTTTGGGTTGACAAGTGGCAAGTTCGATACCATTTTCAGCATATTCGTTGTCTGTCTTATAACGAAATCAGCGTTTTAACCTGTGTCCTAGGGTCCTCCCATTGTGTGGTACGGTTCTTGTGGTTGACGTAGTAAACGCGGCCGTCGGGTTGGACACGGCGCTCCCAGCCAGCAGGTAGGGCGCCCAGCCCGTCATCGGTGGCGCCCGCCCCCGCTCCCGCCCCCGCCCCCGCCCCCGCCGACGCTGGCGGCGTTGCGGCGAACCCGCTCGCGCCGCCCGCACTCGCACCACCGCCCGCGCTTGCCGATCCAGTGACGATGTTTGAAGTCGAACTTGTACCTGCTGCAAACATTAGGAAATAGGCATTCAACATACACACACACACAAACATATTATATACACTAGTGAGTACGTATTTACGCGACCAGGTTTTAAAATCAGATTCTGCTTCCAAGTACATTTATCAGGTCCCAGCACCGAAATACTTGCACAGCTGTAAAGTATTTTTACTAGAAGATTCTCGGTCGTCCTGTTCGGGCAATCCCATTCACTTTGTATGAATCTTACGTTACGGATAAATACTTTCAATCCAACCGCGCACTTGCATTGCAAATAGTAAGAAAATTAAGATTTACTGCCAAGACTTCAAAGTATTTTTTAATCAAAATATTTGGAGTCCTTTTTAATTATGTAGTTGGATTATTTTACGAAAAATTTACTTTGCAAATATTAGTTACAATGAAATGATAATGTAGTTGACAGAATTTATCTTTTATAAAAAATGCATATATTATTTAAATTGATATCATGCTTTTGCTACTTTTTCCACAAACTTGCTTTGTCTATTTCTTGTCTGTTTCAAATGCGATGGTATGGCTGACACATGCTCTTTGACAGTCATAGAGACGTGGCTTCATGTGACACCCTGCATATCCAATCGGTTATATTTTAGTATTTATGTCAATTGATATAGAATTATATTGTATATTAATTTTTAGTTTTTAGAACCAGATAGCCATAGAAACACAGTCGTTAAACGATATGACCCCATTCAAGTTTGAACTCGATTGTTGCGTCTTAACGAGTACTTTGGTTGGTTGGGTTGTTATAAGTACCAGAGTGAATCTTGCGTCTTGGATCAAGAATACTAAAAAGTTTAAAAATAAATTAAAAGAAAAGAAAATAACGCAAAGATTTCAGTAGATTATTTTCTATTAAAACGAAAAAGAAACACTATCTGTCTTATTGAATACCTCATTAAACCATGGGTCAATATATGAAGAGCCGTTACTCTTTTGTTACCGTGACTATTGTTCCAGACCACTAACTTCACAGACAGAACAGAAAAGTCACAGTGAAAAATAAGTGTAAACGTTTTCGGTTCAGCCTTCTGTAAAAGCAGGTTATTAGTTGTCTCTTCTCTCTTTATATATTTTTTATAGAAACAACGCAGGAATATTATTCAAAATATCCTTCATACTTTTATAGGTTTTTTGTTAATAAAAATTTCAATTAAGTCAACAATTTTGTAAACATATTTGGCCCAATACATAACGCGATGTATTTTTAAATTTAAATCAATTATTAACAATTATATAGCTTAATAATAGTTATTTATGCAACTGTTGTATCACATGAGTGTTTTAATATCTAATTATAACAGTTGCATACAAGACTTTATCTACAATCATGATGTGAATCCTCGGAATAATAGAATCTTCGGAAATATTCACTTATATTACATCTTATAGAAAGCATATTGATTTATGATAACAATTTGTTAGAAATTTCCTTTGGTGCTTTAGAAATATCTGGTGGTGTGTCATCAAAGCTAGAATCACTCATTTTTGTAAACAACGCACACAGTAATTGTTTGCGATTTCCAATATTTGAGTGAAAAAATTGCGGGAAATAACACTATAAGACGAGAATCCGAAATTTATTGTTCTTTTTTCAAAATTTTTGCGATCTGGTGGTGAAAATGTCATTGCATGAGAATGTTCTCTTTTTGAAATTTATAATATCACGCGTTTGGATGATATAATGATCATAATATCATTGAGTGTTTTAATGTTGGCAATAGCTAATTGTTATAGGTTCTTTTATAGAGGATTAATAGCATGATAGTAGATAAAGGAATAAAGAGATCCATTCAAGCCGTAGGGCCCTTATGGCCAAGGCTTAGGCTGAGTTTAGTCGGTAGGTCACGTGGCCGGACCGCTCTGATCGCGTGGAGTCCGATATAACCTCCGTGACACTTGCCGTTGCGGGGGTATCCTGGGTACGTTTCGTGCTCCTTGTGAGGATTCTCAGCCTTCCTCTACTGAGGAAAAAAAAAGAATAAACAGACATACATAGATTGATGAAGGAGGCGAGGTCCGGGTCGGGGTCCGGCTGGTGTGGCGGCTGCGGCGGCGGGTACAGGAATCGCTGGTTGCCCTGCGCCACCACGTGCCGCCGCTCTCCCCGCCAATGCTGGAAGCGAGCTAGACGCTCGGTGTCAGGCCGCTGCCACGTGGTGGTGCGTGTATTGTGGTCTACATAATACACTCGCCCGCGTGCGTCGCGCCTCACTTCCCACCCGGATGGTAGCGGTTGCGGTCGCTCCCATGAAGTTGAGCGCGTGTTATGGTCCACGTAGTATCTAAACAATCATCATATTTTTTTTAATTCATCATACATTTCTGCCCAGATATACCCACGGCTGTTGATAGGTCTCCCCAAAGGATATCCATAATGCTGTGGCCTGATGTGTTGCTAGCGTTCAGTGTCTACCAGCAAACATCTTCTTGTTCTTCTAGCAACTAATAATTAATATTAATTAAATAAAATCTATTTTATCTATAATACAAACGAAACTATAAACTAAAGTTAGTGTAAAGCTTCCTTTGTATTATTTGTAACGCTGTTTGAAGTACAGTGGGGCCTCGGTAATCCGGACTCCCGCTTATTCGGTGATCGCTGTAATCCGGCCGGGCAGTGGGATTCGCGGGGGAGGCCGGGTGTAGGACCTAGTAGTAGTAGGACTATGAGCAAGATGAGGATAATATCGTTGAAGTTTTCGCCTTCACAAATGTTGGTAATTCAGAGGCAGTAGGAGCTTTAAAATGGGCTAAAGATAACATATTTGAAAAAAAAGCCACGAAGTTATGTTTCTCTGTCGACTTAGAGACCGGGCTTTCGAAATGAACTGCGAAAATTATAAACGGAAGAGTATTACAGACTTTTTCAAAAGAAGCAACTAATGTTTTAATTTTGAACATATATATTTTGTGTTTTAAAGAAACTGAGGTTAATGTTTTATTAACATTAAATATGGCATACTATAATCCGGGCGCCTCGATAATCCGAAAAGGGACTTGTTTTTGCCTTTCCGGATTAACGAGGCCTTACTGTACTAATATATGATAACGACCAATTGAAAACAACTACGTTATTACCGTCTGTCAAACAGATTAGATAACTTTTGTTTTGTTTTTATAAAATATGAACGACCAATTGGCTGTTCTATCGAGTGAAATAGCTATTTTCATAAAACTAAGCGAGAAAGATTATATTGAAAATTAATATATATAATAATAACAATCAATAAATAATGAAACAACTGTGACGGCGGCTACAGTGTCCGACGGGTTACCTACACTTAAACCGGGGTAGTATCATGTTTACTACTTATATATTGTTTGGACGAACAAAATTGTAGCCAATATATTATACTTACATTAGAAGCTTTAACATTCAATGGTAAATGAAACCCTTGTTGCGACATTGAACTATACGGTACAAAACAAAGTGTTTACTTTTATAAAAATCAAGTCCTAAAATTAATCTGTCGAATGTATTACCATGGGCGTAGCCAGGGAGGGGCAGAGGGGGGCAGCTATCTAGTACTTTCTAGTAGTATCATATCTAGTACTTTTATCGATAAAAATGAAGAATCGATTTTTTACCATTTGTTTGCAATACAATATTTTTACAACTAAAAATTACGCAGCGCTTTCGTTAGTTACCTATAACAGCGCGCTAGCAGTGCTGCGAAGCCCGTTCGCGCCTACACGACACGAATATTACCGAATCTAAACCCAGCAACATCGAGTGCAGCGGGATCAGGAGAGAGCGAGCGGCTTGCATTTGTTTGACGTGTTTTTTCAAAGTGCACAACTAAGTTTTGGTTAAATTAAAAAAATAAATAAGGTTTTGTTACTGATTTATACGAGTAGTATTATGATGTAATTAGGATCTAAGTACCTATATGTATTTCTATTTATATTCGGAACTTTTTTTCTAAGTATAGTTTCTATTAATTATTTCCTTAATGTGTCTATTAATATTTTAATAAAACAAGATAATCACAATTCTTTATGGGTTTTCGTGTATATCTACTCTTATTTTTTTTTTTATTAACCTTTAGTAATCTATGAAATAAGAGTTTAGAATTTGATGCTTCGTACTAATGCATGCATTGTAAAACTGGACGTCAAATTTTTCTAGTTTCACGCAACTAGTTTCGTAACGTAAATTCGGCTTAATTAATAAGCATGATGCACAAATGTAATGGTTTTTCAACTAACTCCCAAAAAGGAGGAATCACTTATTTAATTTTTATTTGGTTTAGTGCCGATGACAGGATCCATGAGAAAATGAAAAATAATTAAATAAAATCCTCCTTCAGAATCCAACAGCCACCAAAGTCGGTGTCGAAAGAAAGGGCAATTCCTGTGGTATTGGATGATCTTTCGCGGCTCTTGGTTGTCTGAAGGCGGTTTTAACTTTTTTTTACAGTCATGGTGAAGAAAATAACATATTTTTTGTAGCTTCTTTACAGTATACTTACCGTATTTAATTTTTCGACAAAGAAAAATTACAAGTACAGAAGGTGATGATGCCAGTTGCAGCAGTCTTTTAACACAATTTTATTCTGCTGCTAAAAAATTGTATAACTTATTTGTAAGCCCACAAGATTCAAAATGGGTAACCGTAAATTCTTATAATATTGTTAATGAGATAGCTTCTGAATCTCGTGCTTCTACATCTAGGTCCATTCTGGATGACGGAGAAAATTCTCATGATAACGATATCGGTCGATGGGTTGGACGGACTTTCGAATTAACATCCGAGAAGCGAATAGAAATGTTAAAGCGATGCTGAGTACCTTCAGAAATTTATGATTTTGCTACTGATGCTACACATTTAAAACGCAAATTTAACCACTTTTGATTAGAAATTTACAAACCATGGCTTCCTTACTCAAAGAGATTGAAAGGTGCGTTTTGTTTGTTTTGTTTCCGCCGAAAATTGCACGTGGTGTACAGGGATCTCCAACTGTTCGACCAATTACCAAGTATAAAGATATATATATTTATTGTAAAGATCATGTAGATACTCAAAGGGTTTGTTTGAGGGATCTCCATAGCAACGGTTTTAGTATCGGCTCTCAATAATTTTAAATTTTTATATAGTTTTAATGTTTTTTGTGCGTCTGGGTTAAGTGTTTGTTACAAGTGGTAGTGTTAAATAATATTTTTTATTTTCATCTTTTAAAATTTTGCTGTAATACCCTGCTGGCTGAACCCATTAAGGACCGGTTAGCTCTGTAAATTTTAATGTCTGATCCTTTGGATCCGGGTAGGGGAGATTGGGGTGACGCTGATTCATCGCCGCCTCTTTTCTCGCCCCTAACGGACACAGATGTCGAAAATCCATCTAGTAATTCTCGTAAACGTGGCCCTTCCGATCAAAACTCAGTGCTGCCGTCAAAAAAAAACGAGTTTAGTTCAGGCCACTGCGTCTATCCAATCTACCTACGTCTGCCCTGACCTTATTAATAAGAACAAATACTCTGAAAATGATTCCGCGCCTTTCATTGTCTACATTAATAAACTCTCTTCAGACCCCTCATCAGGAGCTGTTTTACACCCAAATAAATTCGGTCAGTTCTTACACAAAAATAATATAAAGAACATTAAACCTGATGGTGTAAAGCGCATCGGTAGAAACCGTATTTCCGTCGAGTTTAAATCGTACAATGATGCTAATGCCTTTCTACATCACCCAGCAACTTTCTACATCATTAGCCAAATATGAGGCTCTCATCCCAATCCATCATATTACGAGAATGGGCATTGTTCGTCAAGTCCCGGTAGAATGGTCTTTGGAGGAAATCGTAGATGCCATTAAAATCCCGCAAGGTTTCGGATCCATTGTTAGGGCCAGAAGACTGAACAGGAAGACATTTACAGGTGGCTCTCCAGTGTGGATCCCCACTCAAACTATTGTGTTTACTTTTGCAGGACAAAAACTTCCTCCATATGTTTACTGTTTTTACACCTCTCTTCCAGTTAAAACCTACATTCTCCCCACTATTCAGTGCAATAAATGCTGCAGGTTTGGTCATATCCAATCGCAGTGTCGTTCTCTGCCTCGCTGCTTTGTATGTGCCCAGCCGCACGACGGATCTTCATGCTCTCAGGTCACTCCTACTTGCCTCCTTTGTTTAGGCAATCATAGAGCTAATAACCCAATATGTCCTGAACACCATAGACAAAAACAATTAAAAATTATAATGTCCCAAGAAAACATAACCTACTCGGAAGCTTCGGTTAGAGTTCCCCGAGTAAGAAAATCCTTCACAGATACTGTAAGATCCGGATTTATCGAGCCTGTTCTTTCTGACTCATCGCTCCCTCCTTCAACTCAACCGTCTCCTTCCATACCCACAAGTTCTTCTTACCGCAAAACTGTTTACGTTACAAAAAATCTTCCCAAATCAGCTGCTAGCCCAGGTTATGATAGACAGGCCCTCTCTAACATTGTTAGGTCTCCCAGCTTTCAATTCCCAGATGGACATTGTCTGCAGAATGGTAACCATAGACAAGACAACAATGATCACTTCATTGAAATGCTTTTGGCATCGGCCATAAGTATTCTTAGTCGTTTTGATGATATTGAATTACCGTACAAAATCCGTGAACATCTGACTCAGCTCTCTAAATTTATTACTCTTAATGGCTCAAATTCTTCTATGGAATTGTCGAAGCATTAAAAATAAAAAAAAATTAACTCCTTTTTTTAATCAATAAATTCTCTCCCGTCGCTTTTGCCATTCAGGAATTGAGACTTAAGCCAGGTAACCATTACCGCGTTTCTTGTTATTCCTGTCTCCGTGACGATAGAAGTGATGGTCACGCGGGTGCCGCGTTATTTATTTCCAAAGATTATACTTTTAGTCAGATTCTGTTACCCCAGCACAGTGAATCTATTAACGCTGTCGCTGTAAAAATGTTGAATTTTTCTATTATTTCGGTGTACATCCCTCATCCAAATCCCTCATGTGTTTCAAAGCTATCCATCATTCTGTCATCTATTCCCCCTCCGCTTTTAGTTCTCGGTGACTTTAACATTCATCACACATCATGGGGCTCACACTATTGTGATCATCTGTCATCATCGTTCTTAGAGGTGTGTGACAACTTGAACCTCTGCGTCCTAAATGATGTATCTCCCACTCGTAGGGTCCTTCCTTCGCAAAACCCGAAATGTGTAATAGACCTGTCACTGTGCTCCCCGTCTCTTTCCTTAACGTTATCGTGGGCTGTAGTTTCAACTTCACATGGTAGTGATCATTTTCCGATTATTCTCTCTATGCCTTCTAATGGCAGATCGTGAGATCTTCCCTGTCCTCGTCTTAAGTATAGTCTGTGTACTGCTGACTGGGACTCATTTAGTGCTGCATTAGATCAAGAAATTCAAATTCTTCCTCAATCTAATTTAGAAAATGTGCATTCTGTTTATTTGAATTTTAGACAAGCTCTCTTAACAGCTGCTGATAAAACGCTCAAGATCAAAAATATATGTAGGAGAAAGGTTTCCTCTCCTCCCTGGTGGGACACCGAATGCTCCATTATATGTAAGGCACGAAAAGTCGCGGAATTGGAATATGCAAATAATATGACTGAATCAAACTTTATCAAACTTCGTGCTTCTGCTGCAAAAGCTACTAGAGTCTTATCTTTAAGGAAAAAAGAAGGTTGGCACAATTTTTGTGAGGCCCTCTCTCCCAGATCGCATCCATCTTTAGTTTGGAGAAACATTAAAAGATATAGATGCTCACTTTCCACTACAACTAATATTACATCTAAAGATTCATCAGTTTGGTTTGATAAATTTTGCCAGAAGATTGCCCCTCCTTCAGTCCCCTCCCTTGGTGAGATTGAGACATATCGTAACGATTCTGCCCATATTACTTTGGAGGAATTTGACTCTCCATTTTCTAGAGCTGAGGTCTATGCTGTATAGGAAAATCTTAAAGATTCGGCCCATGGGGTTGATGGCATTCCTTACTCCTTTATTTCCAAAAGTAGCAATTTCACAAAGGATTTCTTTATCGATCTTGTTAATAACATTTTTATTACTGGTATTCCCCCTGATGACTAGAAAACCCAAATCATCATTCCTGTATTAAAGCCTGGTAAACTGCCCTCTGATTACAATGGTTACCGTCCTATAGCTCTTTCTTGCACTATGGCAAAAATTGCTGAGCACCTAGTCAAGAACAGACTAGAATGGTTTGCGGAGAGTAAAGGGCTACTGGCAAAAAGCCAATTTGGGTTTCGCAAAGGAATGGGCACCATGGACAGTTTGAGCATCTTCTCGATAGATATGTGGATCAGTCTCGCCAGGCGAGAGAATGTTATAGGGGCATTTCTCGATGTTTCAGGTGCTTATGATAACGTGTTACTTCCTATTCTTAGAAACAAATTACTGAGTTTTAACATTCCTGTTCGATTGGTGAATTTTATTTTCAATCTTTTTTCTTGCCGTAATATACAAATTAGTTCTAATAATTTTATTTCTTCACCGAGAACGATATGGAAAGGTCTCCCTCAAGGATCTGTCTTAAGTCCGTTTCTTTATAGTCTGTACACATCCGATCTTGAGCTCTCTGTAAATTCATTCTGTAATGTACTACAATATGCTGATGATCTAGCTCTATATGTAGCTAACTCTAATGCTCAAATTGCTTCCTCTCGCCTTAATATGGCTCTTTCCTATCTTTCGGACTGGTTATCAAATCATGGTTTATCGCTTTCTGTTGAGAAAAGCTGTGTTGTAACTTTCTCGCGTCTAAGGAATATTCCTAATGTATCTATAGAACTTATTGGAAAACCCATTCGTAACTGTAATTCTGTGAGATTTTTGGGAGTATTTTTTGACTCAAGGATGTCAGGTGCCTTTCACATTGCTCATATTCTCAAAAAATGCGAGAAAAATATTAATATTCTTCGCTCTTTATCTGGTGTATGGTGGGGATCTCATCCGTTCTGTCAGAACATTCTGTACAATGCGATTATCCGCAGTCATATAGATTACGGATCGTTTTTATTGGATCCATGTATTAAATCAGCTCTTGGCAGTTTACATCGGATTCAATTCCGTTGTCTGCGCATAATTTTGGGTGCCATGAAATCGTCCCCCATTAATGCTCTTCAAGTAGAGTGTTGTGATCCCCCTTTAGCAATCAGAAGGCAATATTTGGCGGATAATTATTTTTTCAAAGCTATTCAGTATTCTAATCACCCTCTTATCGAAAAACTGCATCAACTCTCTAACTATATATCATTTGACAATTACTGGCATCATAAGGCGCCTCCGTGCCTTTTTAATAGTTTCATCAAATTTCTCCAGCTGCCTAATCCAGTTTATCAATGTTCCTTGTTCCCATTATTTAATAAACCTTTCCAATCATTGTTTCATCTTCTTCTTCTTCTTTTGGGTTTGATGGCGGTGCCCATAGGATTTCGCCAACCTCGAGTTTTTTGCTTAGAGTACTTTTTTTAATTAAAGTTATCCAGGCCGTGAAAGTACAAGTGAATGCAAAATTAAAATTAAACAAAAACAAATAAAATACAATATACCCTGTTCGCTGTCTATAAAGAAATATATAAAAAAGTTAAAGAGCGGAAACCAAATCAGAGAATAAAAAGATACCAATTAAAGTTTAATACGATTGTAGAATAAATAATAATTATTTATTTATTTGCCATAATGTTTACATTAAGGGACTTATTTCTACCGATCTCTGCACTAAGCCTGGCTTGTATCGCAGAGTTCGAGTATAGTTACTAATTAAATAATAGTGGTATTACACAGCTCGAGCAACTAGTGATAATAAATAAACTATTTTTGACAAATTTTTATATAAAAGTAAGCAAACAACTAACTAATCTTAAGTCTGTCATAACAAAAAAACTGGGAAGATAACGTGTGTGTGATTATGTGTGTGTGTGTGTATGTGTCAATGTGTGTTTGTATTAGTGTTTGTGAATGTATTATTTGTGCGTTTTTTAATGATCAATTGTTTGGAGGTTCACAAGATGCAGCACAACAGAGTTTGTCAGCAGGTTTTCAGTTTCATTGTAAGTCAATCCCATAAGCCAGGGATCCAGAACACCCCGTAACTGACGATTATTTAATCCCCTTAGATCTACTAAGCGACATACATTATTATAAAGACGTGGTAACAAATAAAAAGGGTGACGACAAGCGAAGGTGGTACGAGCCGAAGGCACTGGAACTTTGTATAATATTCGTCAAATATTTTTAAAATTTAAATGTTCTCCCTCTTCTTCTGTCTTTTCGGGAGAAGCTATTGCAATACTGGAGGCTCTTCGTTTTGTGGAATCCCACAATCTAAATTTTTCAGTCATATTATCAGACTCAAAAAGTTGTTTACAAGCAATTAATTCAAATCCATTTAAGAGTAAATCCAAATTCCCGTTGATTTTAGAGATTAGAGAAATTTTATATCGCTGTCATCTCCAACGAACAAAAGTCGTGCTTGCGTGGATCCCAAGTCATTTGGGCATTGAAGGCAATGACACAGTAGACAGAGTTGCTAAGGATGCCATAGGACTCATAGCGGCTGTCTTAGTTACTATGTAACATATTCTCATGACCTATTAGGTCTGGCAAGACAACGAATGACCTCTTCATGGGATATTAAATGGAGACAATCCAGCAGTGTTGTAGGAAGGCATTTTGCTCAAATTCAAATGGAAATTCCTTCTAAACCTTGGTTTTTTAAATTTAAGCAGGCCTCTAAAATTTGCATATCTACTATATGTCGGTTACGTCTTGGGTATGCAAGTACACCGGTGCATTTGACAAAAATAAGGGTTAAGGACAGCTCCCTATGTGAGTGTGGTTTGGACGAAGGTTCGGCTGATCATATATTTTTCGATTGTACAAAATATTCATATTCTTTGTATGATGTCATTCCCCCTTATATCCCTAAGCCGTGTCAATTTAACTCTCTTCTTTCTTATGTTAATTCACCCTTCATCAATATTCTTTGTCATTATTTATTCTACAATCGTATTAAACTTTAATTGGTATCTTTTTATTCTCTGACTAGCTTTTGCCCGCGACTTCGTCCGCGTGGAATAGTGACTTCCGGCAGATTTTTGGTTTTTCCCACATAGTTCCCGTTCTTGCGGGATTTTCGGAATGGTCGAGTTTCCGCAGAATTTTTAGTATTATTATGTTGATACAACTTAAACAAATTATTTCGACCAAATTTGGTACCATAAAAACGGTCATTGTGACTAAACCTTAAAAGATAGACATATGCCGTCGCGGACTTTTTTTTAGATCATGTATAGAGGAATAATTCTTTCATACATATTTTTTGTGTATCTTGAACCGTTTTCGCAGCGCACGCAAAGAAAGCCTTCAAAAATGAATAATTTTCCCCGTTTTTTACACATTTACCGCTCTGTCTTTGCTCCTATTGGTCATAGCGTAATGTTATTTAGCCTATAGCCTTCCTCGATAAATGGACTATCCAACAAAAAAAGAATGATTCAAATCGCACCAGTAGTTTCGGAGATTAGCGCGTTCAAACAAACAAACAAACAAACTCTTCAGCTTTATTATATTAGTATAGATTTGGTTTCCGCTCTTTAACTTTTTTATATATTTCTTTATAGACAGCGAACAGGGTATATTGTATTTTATTTGTTTTTGTTTAATTTTAATTTTGCATTCACTTGTACTTTCACGGCCTGGATAATAACATGAGTCGCGCATACTTTAATTAAAAAAGTATTCTAAGTAAAAAAACTCGAGGTTGGCGAAATACTATGGGCACCGCCATCAAACCCAAAAGAAGAAGAAGAAGATACTCAAAGGCATAGAGAGTCGAGTGCATCTGCCAATTCTTTTAGCAACATTAAAACAAATGTACAAGTTGCTTTGCAAACAGAACACGAAAAAAATTATTTAAAAAAATAGAAATTCACTGCAACCAATAAACAGTGCAATAATTTGTGGAACACATGATTTACCATTGAGAGGATAAGAAAAACATGACGGCGATTTTCAAAATTTGCTTCAATTAAAAATTCAATCTGGTGATGAAATTTTGCAGCAACATTTAGAGAAGGGTCAAAAGAATGCTTAATATATGTCCCCGAAAATACAAAATGAAATTATAGCATTAAAGTCGCAAGTACTTTCAGTATTTTGGCTGATGAATCAGCAGATATATCTGGTAAGGAACAACTAGCAATAAGTCTTCGATATTACGATCAAAAGGAAAAACATGTTAAAGAAGAATTTATGGACTTTGTATTATAGATTATATAGTTGGGAGAAAATTCCCTTAGTAAATTGGACATGCACACAAAGAAATCGAACTGTGATAGCTGTATTCACAAGCCATCACTTCAAAAATAATAGCTGAAAAAATAATAATATAAAAATTATACTTTAGAATAAACATTTACCTGATGCGTGTGGTCTTTTGACCCAGATAGCACAACCTAATTAGATAGGAATAAAACTAGTGTTAAATAGAATACATACAATGTGAACATTATTGGTACCCATGAAGGAAAGATCTCAGTGGCGTACACTCGAAGAGGCCTATGTCCAGCAGTGGACGAAGAGGGGCTGATGATGATGATGATGATGAACATTATTGTGTAATATTTGGTTAAAATAAAAAGTAAATGTAGTATAAATGAATACAAACCTTCGACCATACACATCATATCTCATTTCCCAACCAGATGGTAGAGGTTCTTCAGTGGCACTAGTTGAGGCAGGAGGCGGTGCATGTGTATTTTCTGGCAGCATGGGCGACGGATCTTGATGTGAAGGCCCCGCTGGCCCCGGGACTGGCGTGTTATCGGTATGTGGTGCGCCACTACCAACAGTTACTGCCCCATTACTCAAAGGCGGTGGCCCAGGAGGCGGCTAAAAGTTTCAACAATCACAACTTGGTTAATCGTAATCGTAATAATCGTAAATCGTGCTATTTACTGTTTACGGGCTAGAGAATCCCTAAAAGAATTGTTCAAAGAAATTAATATTTTAACTTTAGCTAGTCAATATTTATATGATAATTTAGTTTTTGTATATAGAAACTATAATAAATTCAATAAAAACAGTGATCTACATAATGTGAATACTAGAAACAAAAATAAACTTGCCATTCCAATGTTCAGACTAAATAAAACTAGCTGTTCGTTCTTGGGGAAATGTATATCTATGTTTAACAAGCTTCCGCAAAGTGTCATTGATTTGCCTTTATATAAATTCATATCATAAAATCCATATCAAAAAGACACTCATGAGTAAAGGTTAATATAAAGTAAGTGACTATCTAAATGATCACACTATTTGGGAATAGAAGACTATTCATAGAGCTTGGTAACAACATTATTTATAATATTGTATTATTTTTATATGTGTATGTAATCATACATACGACTGTAATCATATTAGGTATGATTGTATCTTAATTTTGTAGCATTTTTAATATTATATTATATTATTATAATTATTAAAATTGAAAAGAGGAGATAAAAAATAGACCTTCAGAGTTTCTTGCCTGTTCTTGTGTAGAGTCAATTTTTTTTTTCTTTTCTTTCCTTGTTCGTACTTACGTACGGACAAGGTTTTAGTTTTTTTAAAGCTTTTTTTTTGTTGTTTGTTTTTACGTCAATAAGTGCCTGTAAAGGTCTATGTTGAATAAAGATTATTTTGATTTTGTAACTCACAAATGATGTAGTGAAGCAAAGGTAACCCAACTTGAGAATGTTATTTTTTAAACATTCACTAAAGTCTCACAATTTAAGTAAATTTTAACAGGTGTAATTACCATAACATTTTGATAGATAATCTAATATAATTACATCTGTTAAAGGAGAAGAAAACTTACTCTTAAAACTTGTGTTCGTAACATAGACCTTAATGTATCTGGATTGTTACGCCTTATTCTTGCGCGAATGCCTTCATTCAAAGCACTACGGTTTGATGAAGTGGCTTCTCCAAGATCATGTGATTGATGTAAAATCACAGGATCTATTCTTAATCCATCCAAAAGCATCACTAACTCAGCAGTTTTTGATTCAGAAGCAATCAGAGGGTTTTCTTGAGATGGTGTTTTCATCATATCTAAAACATAAAAATTAAATTTTATTTCATAACTAGCGGATCCGACAGACTTCGTCCTGTCAAAAAGATTTGTACAGTGGCAGTTTTTTGTTCCTAATTATTTTATAGATAATGTCGCATAGCCAACCAAATCGCAAAAAAAGTCTAAATGACCTACATATTACATTTTGTGGCTATTCAATTTTGGAACGTGACATTAAATCCTCCAACGATGTATTCTGTGCTCCAACGCACGCACGCACACTGTTTTGATAGATATGATTGAATTTCAACTATTGTAGCGTTAATAAAGCGCAAATTGACTCTTTGGTGTTAGGAACACACCTTCATTGCTTAGACAACAGTGAGTGCTTGCAATATGAACTTTATACAATAACAATAAAGCTCAATTCGACTGTACGTTTTAGTTAGAAAACATTTGCATGGGAAAATAAAAGGGCTGTTTTTAGGGTATTTCCGATAATTATTCGAATTTTCCTCATTGTAAAAACCCTCCTTGAACTTCAACGAACATTAACAAAAAAGAATTGGCCAAATTGGTCCAGGCGTTGTTGAGTTATAAGCTTACCAACACATTTTGCGATTCATTTTTATATATAAGACTTAAGGTACCTGCACAGATGCACAAAATTCATAGCAGAGCAGAGATGTAAGTTGTTGGATAGTTATAATTATACATTAATTTATAAAAATACATAACAGAAAATAGATTCCAAAAACTTTCTTAGCGTTATAGCAAGAAGTTGAATTTTAGTAATTTTATTGGCCAGTTTTGTATTGTTAAATGTGTAAAAGGTTTAGAGATTCCCAGAATTATCAAACCATCATTCTAAAAGTAAATACTCTAATACAGGCTTCTACACAAACAAGTTCTCGTAGTCTATTTTTGTGAATTTGTGACAGTATATATAAAGTGGAAAAATACTCTAAATGTTTGTGTGAATTATTAAATATGATTAAAAATATTTTTATTACTTACAAACTACAATTATCTGATATTATCATCAACACATAATATAGTGGTTATCACAAGTATATGATATATTTCTAAAACAGTTTTGAATACCTCACACTGCTTTGTATATAACCATTAATAATTATTTTAAGTATATATATAAATAAACGTAGTTTGCCAGCATGTATTTTCAGTAAAATAATTGTCTTCATATATAGCTATATAGACTGGTTTCGTTAAGGATCTTATTACACCATGTATATTCACTGCCTCACTTTGAGATAACTGTTAGATTTTAATATTTAGTCAGTGACAATTTGATATTTATCTCTTATATTCTAAGCAGACAATAATGTTTTTACATACCTAGAGTCAGCTCCACATTTTCACATTTTCCATTAAAATACTGTAATATTTTTAATAAATTTACTCTTTGCTCTCCAATAACATTATCTTTCCTAAAACTGTGATGATCAGCCAGTCTAAACACCATCTGTGATAAAGGTGTTACTAAAACAGTAAACTCTTCTTTCCATTTAGGATGTAATGTATTCTTGATTACTTCTGTTTTTCTAATAATCTTATCATCTATGGTGATTTGTAAATATGGATTTGGTTTAAAAAGTCCAGAATTCCTTATACTTGCTGATTCAACTAAAAGAAAAATTACCAATTTTTTATTTCACAAAGAACAATTCAAATAGGTTGAGAAACAGGGGTCAAATCATAATAATTTAATGAAATTTTATACAATCATATATATAATTCACTCACTCATAGGAAATTAATTTCATTTAATGGTCACAGAACTATCTAGGATCTAATTTAGGATTAATATAGACTTGACATTTTGCTAACCAACCATGGTTATTCAACAAAAAAGTAAAATAGGACATTGAGAAATTATACAATACAGAAATGTTGCAAGTGAAACTATATGGCATCCAAACCTAGCCACTTACAACAGGCCTTATAAGAAGGCTTAAAGTCAGTTTACTTGAGACCAATAATGCAATTAGAGGGGTAATTCTTCCAGAAATTAATAGACTTTTATACTCAGCTTTTCTTTACATAATTCAATAAGAAATATATAAAAAACATAGCCCAAAGAATTGCAAATGTCCAATAATAATGGACAGGGCACATGACTTACAGAACTGACAACCTTAATTGCAGTAAGGGCCTTAAGTGGCAAGTTTATGCCGTTAAATGAAGCAATGCTATGGTTCACATAAAGTGGAATTTGGTGAAGATCAAAGGAAGGCAAAGAACACTTGCAACATATGACTAATTAGTGTATAGACCTTTAGGAGAGGCTTGAGAACCAACCTGGCTACATTTATTTTTACTGCTTTATATCGTCAAACAGGCAGGCATTAATGGTTACAGTTAACTATAGTAGATGAGGATCCTATAAGATTGGAATGAAATCAGAAACCAGAATAAACATATTGTATGTTTTGAACTTATGACCATAAGATGTAAATCAGTATCCAGTAATTTCACTGCCTTTCATACTCCTCATGCCAGAACATAGCAAAACCAAAAATTTGTATTTTACAGCAAAAATAGATTGAATGGTACATTAAAAACTAAGTGTAAATCAATTTATAGAAAACCTAATTTATATACTTTTCACATTATCATAATGTTATATAGCTTTATGCTTATAGTTATTCAAAACCATTTTGATGTTCGTAATAAAACTTACCAGTTAAACTTAATTGATGGTATGTGGACAAGGAAATTGGGGCTGTAAGTGTTGATAAGTTCTCACTCATTGTGGCAATTAATACTTCACATATACCAACAATATCATTTAATGCCTGTAAAGAAAATATTATAAACAAAAATATTATAAAGTAGATAAAATGTACTAAATATTATTTTGCTACAAGCAGTTGTTCTGCAAAGTTTGTCAAACAGTTTTGTGTTATTTTTAGTTATATATCAAATATATGTATTTTTTACAAAATTAAATTAACAGTACTTTGCTGCATTCCATAGAAAACATTGTTAGGTGCCACATTGAATGTTGTAACTACTTGATCACAATCAAAAGTACGAATGATAAGGTCATCAGGAATTAAGATTAAATTGTAGACAACACAGTACAGAGGCTACTATATAGAAATAAAAATTGATTCAGATATACGCAACTTCATGCAAGACAGCATTCTGAAAAGATTTTTATAATTGCATCTATTGTAAAGAATTTTAAAAAATTCTATAACTTCATTATCTTTCCAGCTTATCTTGCTAGAGAATTAAAGACATGAATTTAGTGTACTATGACGTTTTGAGTATATGATTGAGCTAAATAATCTCAATAAATAGAACTTACGTGTCATTATTGAAAAAAGATGATTATCGTCGAAATAATATAAGTCGACACTACGTATTTATTTACAAAAAGTAAACCATGTAATGAATGAATAACAACTTCTTAACAATAATTTCAAACAGTTTTGTCAAACACCTTAAAATATTAGTCACTCACTCATTCACTTTTCACCCACAGCCACAGACATTAATATGCACAATTTATATAGACTATGGGCCCTAATATGGCGTGCCAACTTATATCTAAAACTATATTTTGTTCCAAAAGTATCTAATCAGGTGTAAATTTATGTAATTATAGGGTGTAATCTGACATTACATACTCGAAACTTAAATAAATATTACACATAATTTTAATTTAGTTTTAGAGAATTTGTATATTTGTATTCTACAATAATATTAGCATAGAATTATAACTTAGAACGCTGAATATTATTTCAATTCACTTGAACAAAAAAGGAGGAATGAAAGAGTGAAAAAGTATCAAATGTTTTGAGAAGAATTCGGTATATTCTGTTCCTTATCACGTGCTGGTTTTTTTAAAGAATATTTTCATTATATGCTATTTAGTAAACAAAGTTTAACATTTTTATATTTTATTGCTCTCGGAATTTCCTGTTTTTTTTCCTGAAATGATTAAATGCAGTGACTTTATTGTGCACAGCGGCAGGTATTGATATTACCACACTAAAGCATGTTGTGATGTAATATTTTAAAATGAAAAACGACAGTACGACAAAAGTTCACGGATTTTCTATTCACTTGTATTTAATTGAAAATGTTTTGCAATTAAGTTATCATGTTAAGGTTTTACATACTCAGATATGTTTTTAATTCATAAAGTTTAAATTAACGTATTCCTCGTATAAAAGAACTACTCATTTTATTAGATTTTAGAAGAAACCATTTTTATAATATTTTTTACGTCCAACATAGTTAATATACTTTTTTGTCTCGTTCCGTCTTTCAATAAATATAATAAGTTTGTAATTGAAGGAAATTTTGGTTAATTTAATCAGGCTTAATTTAAGTCAAGGTACCTCTCTTTTCCCAGCAATAAATAAGAAACTACTATGTGTGCGCAAACATTGACTTGTCGATCAATATATATCGATCGAAAAAAGTATCCACCCTTGTTACTCAATAAAAATATCGGAGATTTTATACCTATTATTTATTTCACATACGTGTCAGTTCTAGTGAGAAGTCCTGCACAGTAACGAACTTTTAAATTTAAAGGGAGGGCAACGCGCGAGTGACACCCCTGGTGTTGCAAGTGTCCATAGACCACGGTAGGCGCTTACGATCAGGTGGCCTGTTTGCCACTCAGAGTAAATAGAAGAGGTTTGCCACCATCGTGGTATAAAAAAATGTGGGCTTGAAATATCTTAATATTATTGATGTGCGTGAAAATTATACAAAAAAATATATAATGCGAATTTTCCGTTAATTACTACACGTAATATAAAAAAGAATACTGGAAGAGTACAATACATTTCGTATCGATACTATTAAACATTCTCTAGAAATGTCAAGTCCTATGGTTCTATTTATTGTATTGACACTTTGGCATTTAACTTTATTAATGTATATAAACGTTTTATATCAGGGCACTGTACTAGTATAAGTCTACCCTATACATATGTGAAACTCGTATATAATAATGTTAATTTAAGCTTGACTTAGTTGATCTACTCTATTTTCAATTGATAATATTTATTAAAAACTGAAACGCGACAATAGCATAACTAAACCAAACTTCAAATAATCGAACCAATGCGATAGTGTTATAAAATTTCGAATTTGAGCTCCTATAGTTATGGGATTCTGAGTCCGAGTTCCTGATTACCAGGTGTATACGGGTCTGATGACCCTTATAACGAATTGATTAAGTACTCTGTGCACAGAATACTTTTTATACTGTGGTTGACGTTACAATATGATAAAATAGTTTGTGTATTTACTGAAGTGCAACTGAAGTGGTACTAAATAAATTCATAGGCACATTTGCTTTGCATTTATCATTTATTAATCATTATATTATTTTAATTCCTTCAAACTTAATTCTACTGTATATAAAATATTGGAACATATATTGTTTTGATTCACAAGAATATTTGTTTTTGCTCATTGATATGGATTATAAAGTTTACAGACAGCTTGCGACTTGCTCTTGTCATGTGAAAGGGATGATTTAGAATTATTTCATCCTGTGATTGATTACCTATTGTGTTTTGTAGGTTACAGATATAACTTAGAACAGTCTAATATGAGTCCTGTGGAGAGTGTTCCAGTTGCTATTTTAAATTGCATTGATGATTATGTTGAACTACTATATGATGATATTCCAGAGAAGATCAAAGGTTCAGCTCTTATATTGCAGCTGGCAAGAAATCCAGATAATCTCACCGAGCTTTCTAGAAATGGTATCTAACAGGATATTTCTTATTATTTTAATGATATTTACACACATGAAAATTTTATATTATTAGGTTCTTATTACTCATTTGAACTAAAGAATCATTTATTAATTCTATGATAAAGAGTGCCCTAAGGAATGTTTTTAATTCTGTGTGGTGATAAATGTAGACTATAGTTTTTGTTTATATACTATTTTTTAAGTTTATATATTATTTTCAAATTGACATAGCGATAAACACAATTAGCAAGGTAAGCAAACGAATATGTATTCCACAAAACTTTAATGACAATACTTTATTCAATTTATACAAGTATTCGCATTTATACAAGTATTACTTCTCAAAGATGTATCTAAGCCTACTAGGGCTCTATAAGACCCATTTAAGTCATATTGATATAAATATGATTTTTAAATCTTTTTGAACCCATATTCATCATTGACGTCAGCTCAAAAGGAACTGCCTCTAGGATAGTTTCTTGCTCATAGATATTATTAGAATAAAGAAAGAAGTTACAATAGATGCATTTGACAATAGACTATCTGATACTTCCAGAATAATACTAAGTTCTTTTGGAAGCTCATAAGAACAGCCAGATGTAAACAGCCATTGCGCAGCTGCTAAAAGATAAGCCAGAGTGGAGATATTTTAAACAATGAAGATTGCATGTTAAGGAGATGGCGAGATAATTTTGAATTGGTTTGAAAGGGGTAAACCAGGGTTATTTCATTAGGTTGAGGTTAAATGTTAAAGCAAGATGAGAGAGATTTCATATTACAGGAAGTGGTAAAAGAGATAGGATGTATAAAAGGATGCAGGGTATGAACCCTGCATCCTTTTATATGCAGCAGCAGCTTTTATATTTTTCATTCCAGGATAGCCACTGAAATGCTTAAGGCTGGACTAGGTACTGTCTGGCAACTCTCTGTACCATTTATTTAATCTTTGTTGGAGAAAACTGGTGATTGTGAAATCCTCACAGTGATACTCTGTGACTATGCCATTGTATAACCGTAAAGTGTCACAGCACGATTATAGAAATTATTTTAGCCTATTCAGCATTATGGGTAAATTGATTGCAAAGGTATTTATTATGGGGGGTGATACATGAAATTGATAAGAAAATTTGGGTTGTACAAGTGGTTTTTCGGATTTTAAGAGAGTGTATGGAATTAGGAATGGTAGTGTGTGAGTGTAGAGACCAGGTCTTATTCTTACAGTATATAGATGAAAAATATTGAGCAAAAAATTTAAAAGTTTGATTACATTTATTATACTTACGTGAATTTCGAAAAGGGCTATGATAAAGTGAAGAGGTATGACTTGTGGAATACATTATCCGTGTATTGAGTGGGTACTGAAATCACTATATAAAGACTGTAAAGTCTACATTAGAATAATTGCGGTGCACACAGACCGGATGAAAGATCAGAAAAGATGTCAGACATGGATGTGTAGCCTCACCCTGACTGTTCAATGTAGTTATGGATGACTGTTTAAAAGATTTGAAAAAATGTTCTCAAGTGCTGATGAACTAATAATTTTGGCAAGGTGAAGGAGGTGGAGTTGCAAGAAATGGTTTATAGTAAGCATAGCGCATCATGAAGAAAAGGAATGAAAGTAAATGGAAGCAAAATAAAAATAATAATATTTGATAAAGTTATGATCTCTTCTGAGTGTCAAAATGTAACCTGTAGGTATCAATGAACCGAAACAAATTTTTAGACTAAGTGAGAGGTTTGTCATCTGGGTGCTATGTTTACAAGAAATTGTAAGTATGAGTCTGATAGTGAAGGAAGAGCAATGGCAAAACAAAGTAAATGGGGCTATTAAATACTTCATTAGCAACCATATCTTAACCATCTTATAGATACTTATCTAATTAGTTGTACATATATAAATTGTTAATTATTTGCTTCTTTTCAATTTGCATATTATTTGTAGGTGTACATTGGTGTGATTGCCTAGTTATTAGCTGTTTGAATGGTAGTTACCATTTCTAATGTATTATAATTTAAATTTCTGTGGTTAAGCTACTAGCTGACGTTTTGTTATATTTTTCAGAGGCATTGCTAAGTGCATTATCTAGAGTTCTTAGAGAAGAATGGAAGAGGAGTATAGAATTGAGTACAAATATTGTTTATACATTTTTCTGTTTTTCTACATACAATGAATTCCATCCTGTTATAATTCAATACAAAATAGGATCTCTTTGTATGGATGTAATTGATTATGAACTGAAACGATATGATCAATGGAAGGAAAAAATTGAAGGAAAAAAACCAGTCCTGACACCAGATAAAGTTAGTATATCCTGATTGAAGATGATTTTATATCTATATAATAATACTATTTACAACTTCTTTCACTAATATTGGTATTTTATTTTACAGAATGAATTACCAAAAAGTCGTATTCCAGAACCTAAACGTCGTCCTAAATCGGGAACTTGGGCAGTTACTGATATAAACATGCAAAAGAGTCGCTCATTAGTTTCCAGTTATCATGAGGATTTATGTAATATAACTGATGACTGTTTGTCTAAAAATGATGAAGAACAAATGAAAAGAAAACTGAAAACACTGTCGAAAAGACAAGAGCAATTACTTCGAGTTGCATTTTATATGCTACTTAATATAGCTGACAATGTCAAAGTAGAAGAAAAAATGCATAAGAAAGATATAGTAGGACTTCTTATTGGCGCTATGGAAAGACATTCAAATATAGATTTGCTTATTTTAATAGTATCTTTTTTACAAAAATTGTCAATATTTGTGGAAAACAAAAATAGCATGGCGTCTAGAGGAATTATTGAAAAATTAGCACCCCTTCTGAATTCCCCAAATGCGGATCTAGTCAACGTTACGTTAAAGCTGCTATTTAATCTAACGTTTGACACTAAACTTCGTAATAAAATTATTAAAATGGGTCTACTTCCTAAGGTCATACACTTTACGAGTACGTATCTAACACATAATTTTCTACATTTGCATTTCCATGAGGTCATCAAGTTATATAAATAACAATAACATCAAGTTATATATATAATAACACGGGTTGTTACTTAAAAAAATAATTTCTTTTTAATCTTCAAGTTACTCCGGATTATATGTTTTATATACTAGTGAATAATAATAATAAACTAGTGAATTATTAACGTTGGTTTAACGTCCTCCGTAGTCGAGTGGTTGGTATACCGGTTTCAAGGTGCCGCCATCTCTGAGGTCCCGGGTTGGAGTTCCACTGGAGGCAGATGTTTGCGTGATGAATGCGAGCATTTGTACCTTAGTCATGGTTGTTATAATATATTTTACCAAATTTATTTATATATGTTTGTCTATCCGTTACCCTAGATGCCATAACACAAGCCTTACAGAGCTTACTTTGGGCTAGGGTAATTGGTGTAAGAGTAAGAAATATAAGAAAAGAGAATGAAACTGAATGTAGTAAGTAGGTACATGTCAAGGCAGAGAGTATAGCAAGCTCATTTTTCGAATGACCACGCAAATTGGTTTCTTGAATAATATGTGCAGAGAACGCATAAAATGTACGCACATTATAGAAAAGTTAGAACTGATAATATATATCAGGCTTATTGATATTTAATTTTCAGAAATAATTATAAAATATTCATTCGTCAACAGAGCTCTAGCAACGGTTTCGTGTTTTTTACGAGTTCAGTAACTCGTGTATGAAACGGCTGTTTTTAACTACAAAGACAACTTGCATGCTTATATGCATTCGTGGGCGTTCAGTTCACGTTAAACTAGCGGCCTCAGGAGCTACGTGCCAATTCTACAAATTAATTGGAAACGAAGTAAAATTGAATTGTTGTGCTTAACTAATCATAATGTCATAATGATGGTATCTAAGTCGTGGATAATAAACACGCGACAAAGTTAAAGTACATAAATTATGATTAAGTTTTGCCGTTGTCGATATTGTCTGGAAAATTGTATTGGAAAATACAGTATCTTAAGGTCAATTTAATACTTGATATGCTATTGTTAGAGAAATATGTATGAAAAACGAAAATACATATATAATATAAATAATCATAAAAAAATTATCCTTTGAAAAAGTGATACGGAATTATATATTTACAAATTGATAGCGTTTTATGTAGGTGACGTAGCAATAGAGGCCTGTAACAGATTATAACGACATAAAATAACCAAGTAGATTGAAATATGATATGTTATAATAATTATGTTACTTATTTAGATATATATATATTGGTACCAATCATTTAACAATTTTTCAGGTGATGATAAGCACATTAACTTAGCAATGAAAATTTTGTATCATCTGAGCATGGATGATCGTGTTAAACTGATGTTTACCCAATCAGATTGTGTCAAATTGGTAAGTAAATATTTGTTTAATATCCATCCAAATAACACAAATTAAATATTCTGCGACTATATGCTGGATCTTAATATCGTACTATAATAATATAAACTATTCATACCTACCAGTGACTTTTTTACACGGTGACAAAAATTCCAAAGTGCATTTTGTGATAGATCTAAAAGTATTAACTGAATACCTTATGTTGAAGACGCAGGTACAGTCCCGGCTGACTATGAAAACATATTCTCTTTCTAAAAAAATAATAGCAATACTGGGTCATTGCCAGTAACCTACAAATGTTTGATAGCTTGCCTTCGAGTAAGCTAATGAGAGCGCAGCAATATTTATCGAAAACATGACACTTCGGCTTTATGGGGTATGTGCTTGATGGGGAATGCACATTAGAGAATTCGTCATAAAATATGTTACAACCACTTGGCTAATCGTGTAATGGATGTCTCAAACTAGCTTAAGAGACTAGCTTCCAAGCATGAAACATTTATTTGTGTTTGTCGGCAGCTAACAGATATGTTGCTGTTAAACGTAAACAGCGATATAGTTCCAAACAGCGGGCCAGGTACAACGGACGTGTTGCTAGCGCTGTGTATCAACCTCGCGTGGTGCGAACGTGCCGCCCAACAGATGGCCGCAGAAGGAAGGTTGAGGGACCTACTCGCGCGTGCCTTTCGCCATCGTAACACTATGCTGATGAAACTAGTTCGCACCCTGTCTCATCACTCGCTAAACAAACCTCTCTTTGTCGTAAGTTTGTTTTTTTTTTTAACAACATCCAATGTATATTGGATCTTGTTAGTTGTGAACAAAAGAATTGTGTTTTTTGGCCTATACACATATATATTTTGTACACGGGGATTTCAGGAATTCGTTGGCGATATAGCAGCAGCTGTAACAAGTAATGATTCTCCTGAAGAGTTCATCATTGAATGCATTGGAACACTGAGTAATATTTTGCTCGGAAATAACAACATTGATGTGTATGCTGTCGTAGAGAGATATAACTTGATTCCTTGTATCATGAAAATTATTGATCCAGGTTAGAATTTTTATGGCATGTTTGATTACTTGCATATTTTAGGTTCTCATAATTTGAGAATATTTCAAAAATAGTAGGCTATTGAATTTGCCATTATGTGGTCATCTGTGGTCACTAATGACCAATTAAAACAAGTACAAAAATATTTACTCCATAAAACTATGATATAAACCTGTAAGCAACACATCGTTTTTATGTTCTGAAATTCTTTTTAAACTATGAACAAATAAGAATTCACACTTAAAAATAAATTCCTTAATTTTAAAAAACAATTTCATCAAACGCACCATAAGCGCTTGGTGAAATGTTTGAAATATTTTCGTATCGTTGCATGGCCGTTGTCAGCCTATGCACCTTTATAATACATACTTAGCTTGATGTCACATTTTAACCAGAGTTCCGCAGAATGGCTTCCTGTTTCTTCTTTCTTTTATCTATATAGATTCCATCGCACATTAGCTTTCAAGTTCGTATCATCTCTATGCAGATCATCTAAAGATTTAGACACACGCAGTACTAATCTTAGTCATACTATATCTCATACCTTAATTAGCAATCCTTAATACATATTTAGTCAACATCGATCTGCTGTAGCATGTTATTTTTAACTGTACCATTATAACATTTTCTAGCAATATCAGAAACTTGGGCCTTGTATTTGATTTTAATTTCCTCCTCCACCAATTTCCTCAACCATCCGAACTATTACAAAAAAGTGTACGTTGCATACGACTCTTTGAATCGGTTCCGTAATTTTGTTCCCACCTGCTTGCGCTAACAGTTGTTGCGTTGATCTTATCGAAGAACTTAATAAGCTTGTAATCTTGGTAACATTTATTTTTAACGTTCTAAAATATGGCCATAACTCGTATTTATGTGCTAAACATAACTTGTTTCCAATTTAAAAGTAATGGTATACCATTTTGTTTTATCCGAATTCCTCTGCCTGTTTAAAAAAATGTTTTTCCTTTCGTATTTCTGAAAACAATCGATCTCTGCGCTTTATCCTTGAGATATCCTCTCATCAAACCTATTCTTACCCTGTTTTCCTTTTCAGTGCAGGCTTTCCGGTTGGATTCGGAAATGGCATTCGATGATATTGTTTAATGATCATTTAAAATGTATTATTTGCAATCAAATTAATGTAATTAATGTTATATTGTCATTTAATATTTCCGTTCCATACGTCGTCACCGAGGACATGTACAAATCAAAGATTAATCTTCATGTACTGCTGCAAGTGGGCCGAGGATATACCGCATAATTTCCCGAACGCCGGCCAACCGAGTTGGATCCGTCGAATGACCTCGTTCTGGAAGTTGGACCTACCTACTTTTTTTCAAACCATCCTGGCTTTTCCAGTTCTATTTTCGATACAGACGTTTTTTGAAGAATGAATTCATCATTATATATTATATAGTCTCCGTCTAATTGGCTTGCATTTGACCACGATAGTGGCGGGAGTATGCACTGCCCGAGAAATATCCTCATACATTGCTTCTAACTTCGTCGTCAGGGCGGGTCGAGCTCGGGGAAAACCTGTATGACCTACAAAGAATTTCGTTTAATCTCAATAATGTGAATTACTCATAGAGGTGCATCCGTAATTCCATGCACAGATTATATTAAATTTGAGGCGTTAAATTCAGTTGCTCACTGTTTTGACTGTGTGTAGCCCATTCCTTAGTAGACCGAAATGAACCGTCTCTTTAAACCGTTCTATTGACTTGTTCGAAATAACTACATCCTTTGTCTTAAATGATTACAAAGTATTGTGGATCTGATGTGTTGATCCTGAGCCCGACAGCCCGAGTTAACTACGTCTCCGACACTGCGTCTGCGTTGTGATGTACTGATACTAACTTAATACATCGTGTAGAATAAATGTTCATCTATAACTATAGTTTAGCGTCATAATCAGTGATTGCAATAACGACTGTTTTGTAATAATGAATAACACTGTTATTTTATTTTCCTATAACTGTTGTCTGTTATCCTGTTATATTGCTGTTTTGACAAATGTTGTTGAGTACGATTGTTTTTGTTATTATATAGCTAGCTTATTTATTCTTAACAATGATATGGCTTAGGACTGTCAGAATATTAGGCAGTAATTTAAATAATTTAAAACTAATTACCTAATGAATATAATTTTCTGCCGTATTTAAAAGTTCATTGATCTATATATAATTTGTTATTTACATTCAATATTTACATTATTTACATTCAACATTATTTACTTATTGCAATGAACAATTTAATTTGCATACGCGCGATCGCACAACAGCAAATAATGCGTGACTAAAAAAATGACAACAGTTTAGGCACCAGCAAGCCAGCAACAGCTTACCTAATTGTTATTTCAACTCACACTGGAAATAAAAATGAGCCTAATTGTCATACGAGCGAAGGTACAAAATTGTGAATTTGGCATTAGTGAAATTACTGTACGAAATAAACAAATAGGAACTTTATTTCCTTGTGAAAAAGGTTTATATTATAATAATAGGCAGTCAGGCAACAGACCGAGCGCCTACGCCCACACAATGGTTTGCTTTCTCTCGCTCATACTTGTAGCTTGTAGCACAGTCGTACTCGCTCGCTCCGTGCCGCACACACGCAAGTGGCAACAACAACAATGCGACTAGGCGATAATTTTGTCAACAGCAATAACAGGATAACAGGATAACAGTATAAGCCGTTGTTAAATAACGTGTTATTCATTAGGGGAAAATAATTCATTATATTATCTGGTATTGAAATAACGACCATTACTAGTCATAATAAATTAGATGTTTCGTACAGATAGCGATATTGACCCGGAGCTAGTGCTGGAGGGCGTCATAGCAGCGGGCGCGGTGAGCGCGGACGAGCGCGCGGCCGAGGCGTTGGTGCGCGCGGGCGGCGGCGGCGCGCTGGTGGCGCTGCTCCGACTGCGGCAGGCCGACGACGAGCACGTGCTGCAGACAGTGTTCGCCTTCCGGCAGCTGCTGGCGCATCAGCGCACAGCGCCTTTGCTGGTCGACACCACAGGTCTTTCACTATTTACAAATCTACACATGTACGCACTTCCACCAAGTATGCGTTCCCACAAATACGTTTTTTTTTCTCTCGCCTCCGCTCCCCTGCCGATACAGGGGAGCCCTCCTCGGGGGAGGCTACAATACCTCCCCCGATCTCCACCACCGACGCCAGAAATACGTTTATCTAGAAAATACGCTTAGGATCTCCTCCTATCGATATGGAAGAGATCGACTAAGAGTGACAAGAGTGACTAAGAGTGTAGATGGAAGTACCAAATTTTATGACGTCTAATCTAATGTATATACATATTAAAAAAATAGAAAAATAGAGATTATTGCATAAATTAATAAGTACTTCCGCGCGTTTACGCGGCCGCCATACACTATTTATCATTCACTATTACTATTATGTAGAAAGTAAATGGTCAATTGCGTTAAATCTAAACGTGTTCGAATTGCAACCTCAATAAAATACTTCGTGTTTAGTTGACTGTTAACAATCCTCGGCTAACAATATACTATTTTTTTTTATTTTATTTTCATCAGCGTTTTAATTTTATTTCAGGTATGTTTTGTATTGATTATAAAATAGTTTTAACTGTATATAAATAGTATACGACGAGAATCCAACACGACCTATTCAGAACAAATGATGAAAGATGCTCATACATACATATATATATATATATATATATATATATATATATATATATATATATATATATATATATATATATATTATATATATATTGCAATAATAATTATAAAAATATTCTTAAATGTTATATTGTTAGAAATCAAATGTACCCGTTATTATTTCAATTTCCTTTTACAGAAGCTCCAGCTTACCTCATTGATTTAATGCAAGATAAAAATGTGGAAATCAGGAAGATGTGTGATTCTTGCTTGGATATTATTTCGCAAATGCAAAACGAGTGGGCAGCAAGAATCAAGGTATTTCAAAGCTTTTATTTAACTTCACGTGAATGTATGTATATTCTGATAAAGTCTTGCAATCATAATTCCCCCACTTCCATTAAAATTATCGAACTAAAATTTTTCACACGCGTTTAGTTTTGATGACAATACAAGATTGTATAAATGCCGCCATTTTGAATCGGATAGTACAATATGGCGACTTATCTTTTTCATTACAACCCCTACAATATGGGTATCAAATGAAAGACCTTCAAAAGGGGAATAAAAAGTAAGAAAAAATACTATAAAGTCAAAAATAAAAAAATGTACTAAAAACTTTATAATAAGTTTTTATTGTAATTAAAATATTTCACATACATACATACATACATACATACACTCACGCCTTTTTCCCACGGGGGTAGGCAGAGATTACGTCCTTCCACTTGCTACGGTCCTTACATATCTCTTTCGCTTCATCTACTTTCATAACATTCCTCATACATGCTCGACGATTGCGGGTACTTCTGACCTGGCCTTTTTTGAGGACACTTTCGATTTGTTCGAAATATGTTCGCCTAGGTCTTCCTCGTCCCGTGTCTCCACTCACTCCAGCTTCATAAATCATTTTGGTCAGTCTACTTTCATCCATCCGTTCCACATGCCCAAACCACCCAAGCATCCCTTTCTCTATTCTTGTCACGATATCCTCTTTCAAACCACATTTTTTCTAATCACTTCATTATACAATCTGTCACTCAGTTTTACTCCTGCCATACTCCGCAAAGCTCTCATTTCTACTGCATTTATTCTGCTTTCATGTTTCTTCCCCATACCCAACTTTCACTTCCGTACATTAATGTTGGGACCAGCACGCCCTCATGCACTGCTAGTCGCGCTTTTTCTGAAATTTTCTGACTACTCAGAAACGTATGCATGGCCCCATTCACCATGTTACCAGCTTTCACTCGCTTCTCTATATCATCATCATTATCACACCTTCCATCCCTTGTAAACATACATCCCAAATATACAAACTCTTCTACTTGTTCTACTTTTTCTCCTTCTATCATAATGTCACACAATGTCATATTTACATCTCTTTCAAACACCAATACCTTGGTCTTACTTACGTTCACTTTCATTCCTTTATCATTTAAAGCGTCATTCATAACAGTTACCATCTCCTGCAACTCACTGGCCGATGATGCCAATATTACTTGGTCATCAGCGTATAGTAGGCATTTGACAAGTAACTCATTCATGCGTAAACCACATTCACTCTCTTTCAAATTCGACAGGCACTGATCCATGAATAGGTTAAACAGCCATGGAGATGCTACACACCCTTGCCTCACACCTTTTTCGATGTGAAACGGTTCTGTGTATGCACCATTTATCCTAACACGAGCATTAGAATTCACATAGAGAGATTTTAATGCTCGAATTAGGCTGCTGCTCACTCCATGCATGGACAATGCCGACCACAACTCATTTCTCACCACTCTGTCATAAGCCTTTTCCAAGTCCACGAATATGCAATATACTCGTTGGCTTTTGGCCAGAAATTTCCGAGGAATGCATCGTAAGGAAAAGACTTGATCCGTACTGCTTGCACGTCCCAGATTCTATCACTCGTCTCTTTTATGACTCTTTCTATCAGAACCTTAGCATACAATTTGCCAACGACGCTGAGAAGACTTATTCCTCGATAGTTTTTGCAATCCAACCGCGACCCTTTTCCTTTGTATAGTGGGACTATGACGGCTTCGCACCAATCTTTAGGTACTCGGCCGTTCACCCAACACAAGTTGAAAAGGCAGTGCAGCTGTTTTGCGACGGGATCTTTTCCAGCTCGTAGCATCTCTACCACAATCCTGTCATACCCAGCAGATTTTCCCGCTTTCATACTTTTGAGAGCTTTCACTATCTCTTCCATACTTATTTCACTTTCATTCCCATCCTGTTCCATGTACACATAATCGTCCTGTTCGCCCTGGTCTGCTCTTTCATACAAACTTTCAAAAATAAATATTTCACATAAATATTAAATAAATATTTCACAAATATACGTTTAACATATTTATTCCCGGTATTTGTGTATGTGTGTATATGACTATAATAAAAGCTTGGGCGCTCTTTACTGAATAAGAAGAATAAGTATTTGCAAATAAATATGATTCGATTTGGATATTCAACATTATAATTTATTATTAAAAACCAACGAAAATGTTAAGTAAAGAAAACTCGCAATCCATATCGCAGATAATATTCTCTCATTTGCCGGAGGCTACAATATAAGTGTAAGACAGCAATATTTTTTTTAAGCAGAGAAATATAAAAGATCACAAAAACACCAAAGTAAAATGAAATAACCGATGTTGCTCTCGAACTCTCGAAATACTATTATTACTATAGGATACAAATTAAAAATGTAGTCTTTGTTTAATCTTATTTTAATATAAACTTCTGTGGTAATCTTTGTATTATAACAATCTACAATAATATTGGGTCCTTACATATGAAATTAACGTTTTGTCGTACTGACCCCTTTGATCTAAAATATCTCCTCTTTGGTTAAGAATTCCAAATTCAAATTTATAAATCTATTTATCTGCTACATTTGAGTGTTGAAAACTCATTTATGTATTTGTCGTCATTATTTGTCAATGCCGCACAATGGAAAACATGGAATATTGCTATATTTACGAGTACGAGTTTTACCATGGCACCAGTGCTGCAGAAACGGCTCGAAAGATTAATGATATGCACGTCTGAAAAGAAAATACGGTATGTTTTTCTTTTCAACGTTTTCGTTCGCGAAATATCGACCTTCAGAACAAACCCCGTGGGTGGTCGGAGACTAAAGTGTATAAAGACGAATTAAATGCTATTGTAAGAAGTTCTATCACAGAGAACTTCAATGATAGCTGCAGGCGGGGTAAGTAACAAAACTGTATTAATCCACTTGAAGTAAATCGGGAAAGCAAAATATTAAACGATGGGTACCTCATGAATTGAGTGAATCGAACATGCAAACACGCTTCGACTGCTTTGTCACTTTGCTCAATCGAAACAATAATGGAGGGATTTTAAATCGAATCATTACTTGTGATGAGAAGTGGATATTGTACAATAATCGGAATCGCTCGTCGCAATGGTGAGCCCTGGAGACCCAACCAAAAACCTACTCTAAATGAAAATTGACTCAGTAAAAGTGGACAACTCAACTCAGTAAAGGTGAATGTTTGTCGTCCACTGGGGTTGTCCACTACAGTTTTCTAAAATCTGGCCAAATGATTACAGCAGATATCTCTTGTCAACAACTGCAAACCATGAAGGAAGAACTAGCTGTTAAACAACCGAGATTGGTCAATCATCTTAGACCACTGCTGCTTCACGACAACACAAGATACACACACTGATGTGCAGTGTGTGTGTCTGGTAGGAGGTAAAGCACACCCACTTATCACCTTGACGGCTAACATGACCTCAGTTGAAGTGGTCCAGTGAATGGGAAGTCCAATTTCTTCGGATCATCCCAGTTACCTATGGACTGGTGTTGAACTACCGTGTCGATAAAAGTAACGCCAGAGTGGGAAGTGACGAACCAGTCGTTTTTCCAAGCCTTCTCCGCTGATATAACGTTTTTACAGAATGAGACAACATAAAACCTTCCATTCATTATCGAAATTAACTGGTCTGGTAACAAGAAGTTACCATTAGACAGCATGAAGTTAGATGAGCTACAATTGGAATGTCTGCGACATCCACCGTACTCGTAGGGCCTTGCTCAAAAATATTACAATTTTTTCCGGAATTTGGACAACTTCAAGGAAAAAAATTCAACTCCGATGCGGCAGTCCAAACTGTTTTCAAAGAGTTTATTAATTCTCACCCCCATGGTTTATTTAGTAAAGCGATCAATGTACTATCTATGAAATGGCAAAAGAAAGTGCCTAGATAACAACAGCACACTTTGATTAATTAAATATATTTTACAACCAAAAATTGTATTTATATTCCTCCCATACGAAACGCCAATTTCATATGTAAAGACCTAATATTTCTCATATGTGAAACAAAGTCTGACTACAAAATCTTAAATTTATTATTGTAATAACGTTGTTAGAAAGCGATATCAAGTACAGTCAGTCAGTGTCTTCACCCTCGACATACTTACGTGCTCTCTGTATTGTTAGGAATAGTGGAAATTTAAATGAGCTTATTTTGAAGAGCTCATTCCTGTTTCATTTCAACGATCTGTGAATACGTACATTATCCTGATAATAGAGAACGTTTTAGCTCAACATTCCAGGTCTTGACTTAGTACCTCGCGGAAGCCAGTTTATAGCAGTGTATGGTAGTGTGATACCCGCATTGCGGCCATGGTCAATGATCTGTCTAAAAAGTCTAGAGGATCTGCTAGAATAGTTCTTAACAACGAATGAAGGGAATTTGAAAATTAAATACGTTAATTTGTAAGGAAAAAATCCTTGGGATCCTTGTCGCAGACATCTTGGACGAATCTAATTCATTTCAATAATTTTTTGTTTTCTGTCAGAAGATATGTATATAATCCTCTCTTACTTTTAAGTAACGATCTTTCATAATTATATCGCTATATTATATAGTAATTAGTTGCTGTTGTTAGCCTCCAAGGAAGTTGGTCATCATTAGTACTCGTTCACGTTTGAATCTGTTTCGTCGCCAAACTTTCAATATATTCAACTGATTTCGTTATTTAAATTCAATTTTTCAGGTGTATTAGAAATGCTCCTAAAATTGTTAATAAATAAATAGACCAATTGATAATTTGCGGGTTGCCAATAAATTAACGACATTTTTTATTAAATTCACTTAGTAATAAAAGTTGATATATTTTTAGGTCGAAAGATTTCGATGCCATAACGGACAGTGGCTGTCTGTCGTAGAAACTTTGGGTGCAGATGGAGTGGCTGGAGATAATAGCGACGACTTACCTCCATACCTTTCAGCAGAATACCTTACTACCCACCGCCTTACCACATCAGGTATTTTCATTCCGCAAAACAGGTATCTAATCTAATGTTAAGAGAAATTATAATTGGTAGTGTCGGAAATTGCAGATTGATAATTATTATGTGTATTATTTGTGTTAAGATTAAGATAGATAATTCTTGTGTCAACTTTATACTTTTATTTGCATGTTTCAATTCCTTATTTAAAAAATATAATATTTCGAAACAACTATCAATTCTATTTTTAGATACGAAATCAATGAACATAAGTGTACATTTATGTTCACTACAAGCTCTTACAAATATTTTTATTAACCTTTTTTTTATCAGACTCGCAGACATCCCTCAATGACGACTCTGATAGCTTCTCTGGTGAAGTGGATCTCAATCGTAATAACAGGTAACGTTTGGTACTTAAATTATCTCGATAATGTACTTGTAAAAGTAAAGATATTGTAATATATTTTGTAGTAATTTTGCAGTATCATTTATCGTTTTTATTAAAATAAGATAATAAATTCATGGTTAAAAAATATAACATATTTATTCCTCATAAAGTGACATTTATTCTGCTATAAATTTTATTAATAAATACTATCGCAGATAGAAGATATTCACAGTCAACTTAAAGCGATTTTCGTAGTTTTTTCGTTTAGAATAAGATTTTTTTTCTATATTAAATCAATAATATATCATAATTCCGAGGCCGCTACGAACTATATGACTATACAAGAGATAAAATTATCATTTTTTAATTTCATTTATGTAGAACAGTAGTTCAATCCAGGAGCTCAAAAAAGTGCCTTCGCGCATTCTATGAAAATCTTTCTCTACAATTTTGGGTTTTATTAAAAAGTTAAGCAAAACTTACAAAAAGCGAGGCCGCTACGAACTATGTCAATAGCTGTTCTGCATTATTCATTAAGTCAAATTTGTGAATGTATCTTTGTTTCTGAGATCGAGAATGCTTAAATTGTCCATTTTACGCAAAAATCGCGTTCGAGATGTAATATGCCTCTTAAGGGAAAAGCTCCCAGATCGGGAGAGGACTAATATGTATACACTATTCTATGAATGAAAAAGATACTAAGATACGAATTATTTTATCTATATATTTAACAGCTTCAGAAACCATATTAATTTTGTAGATTGCTATAATTACTCTAGACATGTTATAATTTGAATTTAACATTACTTACTTGAAACTAACAATAACATATTATAATAATTATTATTGAAGTTAAAACCATTCGGTATGTCTAGTCCACTGATCAATAATTTATAGCTGAATGGTTTAGAGGAAATATAGATCATCTTATGACACTACAACAAATAAATTTCAGCGAGTATGTATATAAAAAGCAAACATTGGAACAACATAACGAAACATTGATTTTATGTTCAAAGGTATTTTCTATTAGAGCCGCAGTTACCCTAACGCACATTAAATAATACACTACTCTGAATTGAGAAATATATAGTCGTTAATTTTATCGATACTGTGGTATTGTTTCATGATATTGATAGTTTTAACAGATTTTGTCCTCTACGCCATATTAATTTAATAGATTGGTTCCAATACTCTAGCTTATATTTAAGGAGCTATCCCAGATTAAATAAGGATGTTAGGAAAACAGTGAAATATGGAAAACCAATAAATGAAGAAAACAATAAAAATTGTGTAATAAAAATATTATTTGACATTATAATGATGTTTCTAATAGTTTGTATTTCCTCCTCTAGTCGTAAACTGCTCGAAAATGATTGTTTATTGTCCAGCTTCTGAATCGATTCTTGTAGGATACAGTCCCACTCCTCTATTGAGCTTATTCATGCTTGAAAAGTTTTCAAGAACGAACTGTCCTCTTCTATCACACAAGCTCAATTTGATTCAACCCTGGCTGAGAGCTGGCCAGCCCAATGTATGTAATGTATACCGACTTCTAGGTATTCAGTTGTGTTTCGTAAAGGCTGTAGCCTTTGTGTGCAACGACTGTCTTAGTAGACGTGGTGGACAATCTGCTTACTGCTCGTGATCAGGGATAGATCAACGTGCTACTATTACTGGACTTTTCAAGGGCATTTGACTATTATATAGCATCTAAGTGGCATATTATGGAGTAGAGAAAATTGTGCTCAAATGGGTAGATGACAATTTTTTAAATTCTGTATATAATAAGAGTACTCTTTTAAGTGAGAAATATTGTAGAACCAACAGTACACCTGCACCTATTACTTTTGAAGATACATCGCCATGTTTGCGGCGCTGTCGCGGGTCGCTCAAAAACGCTCCATACTAAAAACACTGCAATTGTGACGTCATAACTCAGTAAACTCGCCTAATTTGTATGAGCGTATAAACAAATTTTAAAATAACTTTGTTATTTGTACGTTTATAGGTATACTTTCTATATAAAAAAATGTTACATTTAATGCGAGAATGCTAGAAATGTGTTCGTTTCATTAGAATTAAGTAAATAATAATTGCTCATTTTTTAGAAATCTAAAAACAATATAACTTAGTAATTAAACTGAAATTTCTATATTGACATACTTTCATTAGATATAAATTGCTCAAATCAGATAATTATAGTATAAAAACGGCCATAATCAGTTGTAGTCGTCTACCCTAATGATTTACCAGCAATGTGGACTGTAGGCGGCAGCTCGTAGAATTAATCAAGCCAGATGGGCCTAAGATTACTTCCTTACATTGACAATAATCCTAGGGGTACCGAAAGCGCACCCCGCCACACGCCCCGATATGGGCTGGTAGGACACCGGGGGGTTTTTAGCGGGTAGGCCGGTGCTCTATCGGACAGCCCTACACACGGCCGCGCCTAGCCAGCGCGGTGACAAGGTGCATTTTCCCCTCTTAAAAAAAGGGGGTACCTCGGGAATCAACTCTTAGCGCGATTTTTTATGCATTGAACAGTTCTGACATTACAAAAAAATATTACAAACCTTAGGTTCCACTTGTATACTGATGACCTTCAGTTATTAACATAGCTAAAGATCGTCAGCATTCCGACCTTGTAGATCATATCGACGTCGAAACAAAAATAAATGAGGATTTAAATAAAAATAAGTGCAAAAGTCTGCTGACTACATGCTGTTTTACGAGATATTGTGCATTAAAGCATGGCGTTCCGAAGCTGATTCTGGTCTCACACATTTTCATACATCACTTTATTAATTGTGTGTGTATATATTAATTTATACCTAGTCCGGCAATAAGTTGCGTTACAAATGATAATACATTTTTTTGTAGAAGTGAATGAATAATAACTTTAACCCGAAACGTAGGTATTACAATGTTATACAATAGGCTATTTGACAGGTTTTTAAAATCCATTTTATATTATGTAGTAGAGTCTAAGGAACCCAGTAAAAGTTGTTATTTTTAATTCTGGTATATATTAGCTGAAAAACATCGAATTAAAAATTCAATATTTAAATAGTGTGCCAAAACGCTACTTTGACAATATGGCGCTGCAATGAGGTCGGTGACGTCACTTGCCTGTATTCTGATCTGTGACAACTGGCATATATATTTGTTTGTTGTAAACAAAAAACGAAAGTGCGATTGGATTTACTTTTTATCAGTGATTTATGTAACAAAATGAGTTACAAATGGTGTCCAGTTCCAAAATGTACAAATACGTCGTTAAAAACTCCGGAAAAACTATTTGTAAGTGTTCCAAAGAATATCGAAGTGCGCCGAAAGTGGTTGCAACTTTCTCGGAGGGATCATAATGACATAGTGAATAGTACAAATATTTTCTTTTGTGAAGACCATTTCGATGTAAGTAAACATAATATTTATATTTTGTAATAATTAATTACATTCAGAATGTTAATATTTTCGTTATTGATTTGAGGTTATAATACCTCTAATGTTTTTAACAGAATGTCTCTTGCAACTCACTTCGAATATTTCCGTAATATTTGTTAAAATTTGTAGCTACAGAGTCCTATGATTTCAATAAGCAGTACACTAGTAGATCCTGACTAAAACTTGTTTGTTCGTTACAGATGGAAAATGACATGGCAAATTACTATCAGTACAAAATGGGTTTCAGTCAGAAAATAATTTTAAAAGATAAAGTTCTGCCTTTTAAATTTCATTGGTACTTCCCGATTTGCATTTGTCAAACGTCAAAGAATGGAACTTGTTAAACAATGTGAAGACATTCAATAACCGACGTAACGTGAACAAATTATCGTTTATGTTCACGAAATTGTGTCTAACAAACTTAATTATTTATAACCTATATAAGTTCTTGTGGAAGTAGATCATTATTTCACTTTCTTATGATATAATTTAAGTTACCAGTAAAGTGTAATTATACTTTGCTGTTTTTACATTTTTTAGCTCCGAAGCATAAAAGTCAGAATTATTTTTGAAAAATAATCCGACCATGATTTCTGCATGGTTTATGCTGTCTGCTTTTACAAAATCATTGTCCATGGTTGAAAGTACTTGTAAAATAGTGCAAATAAACAAAAAAAAAACAATGCAGTAAAGAAATCTTAATATAACGGAGATAATCTACCACAACTAGGTGCAACACAAGTAGGCAAACGAAGTTTACAAGCAAGTGACGTCATGATAAACTCGACCAATCAGGAGCGTTTCGTGTCACGTGACAAACGTTTAAAAAATGCAATTTTTATTTACGGATTTTAAAATAAATTAATCAATATTTTCAACTTACGTTAATAAATAATCATTTTTAACTCTTAATTTATACTGTTAACAGTAATTGACACTTTATTTTTCGCATTGTCAAATAGCCTATTGTTACATTCTTATTTAATCTCACAAAAAACCGTCGTCGTCGTCACCATAAATATAAATGATTATTTAATAATTATTTCATTTCTTTCAGCAATGCAGCAGAGAGCAAAGCAAAAGAACTGTATGGCACTACCGAGTCACTATCGGATAAGTTTGAAAACGACGCTGTATTCACCAAAGAACCACCCTATCTGATTTCATCTTAATCATCGTCATATAATTTTGAACAGCCCATAAATCTAAAAAGCATTCACGTTAAATATTAATAGTGTCGCAATATCCACATTTTTTGTATATGTTAACGGAAATGTATATGTAAAGTGTTAGCTTTATAAATTTCCTAAATAAACTATCGGTGGTTATATAGGAAATATATTGTAATGTTGTTTAGTAGAATAATTAAGTACACTCATTACTACTAACAATCATTTATTATAAGTTTGTAATTACGCAACAATTATTCAGCATAAATCATTTATATATAGCGCATAGATCAGTAGTACACACAGATAACTCTAGATAGGGATGACAGATAATATTACTGCAGAACACAGACTAGTATAGGAGTTCCATGACATCCCTTCTTTTCAGCGATATCTTTCAGGTATCTTGATTTGGCGACCACTTCGTGTAGTAGGTAAGGATGGTAGCTGTTGTTCTGGGAGCAGTGGCTCTGAAGGTGGTGACACAGCTTGCTGTAGTGGTGACACAGCCTGCTGGGCAGTTGAAGACTTGTCTTTATCATTTGGGTCATTAACCACTTTCTCAGACTCACTCGAAGAGATTATGTTTTTCTCAATATCAGGCACGGGTAAATGTGAGTGTCTTATATGCCATGCATTTCGTCTATAAACACTACCATCTTTAGTTTCCAATATGTATGAACGTGGTGCATTAGGCTCAGATTGAATGATATTTGCTGGTATCCAATTGTGATGACTCTGTCTTAAGTACACGTTTTCTCCTGGTTGATAATCTTTAATTTTACTCTTTCCTTTATCTGCCTGTTCTTATTCTTTTATTATTTTTAAGGTCTTTGTTACATTTTTTATAATTTTTGGTTTGAGTAGATTATTACTTGTAGGTAACGGTGTTTTGGTTCTTCTGTTCATCAAGCGTTGGGCTGATGATCCTAAATCTAAACGTGGGATGTTTCTGTGAATGAGTAGTGCTAGTTGAATATCGGTTCCTTCATCTAGACATTTTTTCATTAATAATTTGGCCTCTTGTACATAGCGTTCTGCTAAGCCATTTGATCTAGGAAAGTGCGGGCTGGAGATTCTATGTTCAAAATTCCATTCCTTGGCAAAGTTTCGAAATTCTTCACAATCAAATTGTTTACCTCCATCTGACATGAAAATGTCAGGGATTCCAAACGTAGCAAACCAAATTTTCATTGCTTGTATAATAGATTGGCTAGTCATATTATGTAGTTCTTTGAAGTCAAAGTAACCTGAATAAGCATCTACTATGAGTAGGTGTTCTTGACTTTTTAAATGAAAAATATCCGATGCTACAATACTCCAAGGACGTTCAGGTACTGGTTGAAGAATAATTGGTTCCATCTGGTTGTCTTTTTGTATTTTATTACAGGATTTACATTCTTTTACATAGTTTATTATATCGTTTGTCATTTCTGGCCAAAATACGACTTCTCTAGCAAGTCGGAGTGTCCCTTGTACTCCTTTATGGCTGAGATGGCAATGCTTCATAACCAATGGTACCATTGACTTAGGTATTAAGACTCTATTATCCTTGAAAATCATGTCATTGTAAACACTGAGTGTTTCTCGATAAGTCCAGTATTTTTTTAGATTATCTTGGACTTGATCTATGTTATTAGGCCAACCATCCAATATGGTTTTCTTTAAGTTAGTTAATTCATCAGATTTTTTAATATTTTCTTTCAATTCTTCTTTGCGAGACGATGACATTGGTACTATAGCACAAATTTGGAGATTTCCATCGTCTATTTCTTCCTTATCCAAATCAATGCAGTCTCTACTTAAAGCATCAGCGACATACATCTCACATCCCCTTTTATATATCACTTTAGGATTATAAGGTAATATTTGATACAGCATTCTCTGTAATCTGGGTGGTGCATCTGTAAGAGGCTTTTTAAATATAGTCTCTAATGGCTTATGGTCAGACTCAATGGTAAGGTCTTTGCACCCCCATATATAGTTATGAAATTTTTTGCATGCCACCAATATAGCGTTTGCCTCTTTTTCAAGTTGGCTATAACCTTGTTCAGTTTTTGTAAATGATTTTGCACAATATGCTACTGGTTTATTATTTTGAAGCATTACTCCTCCACATGCATAGCTACTGGCATCAACTGAGAGCAGAATTGGAATTTTCGGTCATAGTAACCTAGAATAGGTGGTTTCTGTAACATACATTTCAATTTTATAAATGTTTCTTCTTGGTTGTAATCCCAAAACCAGTCTACATCTTTTTTTAGAAGTTGTCGCAAAGGTTCTGTTATGTCAAATAAATATGTTATAAGACCAAGAAATCTTTGGAGCTCCTTGACATTTTCTGGTTTCTTAATGTTACTAATGGTCTTCAATTTTTCAGGATCTGGCATTAATCCCTTATCAGTTACTACATGACCAAGAAATTTTACTGTTTGAGTTTTAAATATGCATTTTTCTTTGTTTAGTTTTAAGCCTGCTTTTCTGAATTTTTCAAGAACTTTGTGAGTTATCTTGTCTAACTCCTCTTTACTGGGAGCATGGAGAAGTATATCGTCCATTGACACTTCTGTCTGTTTAATGTCTGATACCAAGGAACTCATCACCTGTTGAAATACTTCAGGCGCTGAGGCCAACCCGAAGGGCAGATATTCTTAAGCAAGAATATCTGCCAAAGGGTGTACTGAATGTTAAATACTCAGATGTGCGTGGTGTCACTTTAAGCTGCCAAAAGCCTTTTTTACAATCAAGTAATGTAAACCACTTTGAACCATGTATTCTGGCAGTGGTTTCTTCGACTATGCTTAGCGGGTAAACACTTCGCTTGAGATTCTTGTTGATGGCAGATGGATCTATACATAATCTTATTTTGTTATTCTTCTTAACTACAACCATGGGAGATACGGCTGGTGTGGGTTTGGTTACTGGTCTAATAGTATTTTGTGCCACCATACTATCGAGTTCTTTTTTTACTACATCTCGCAATACATGAGGTATTTTTCTTGCAGGACATATCGGTAGCTTTGGGTTATCTAATAGGTCAATTTCATATACAATTTTTTTTAAGCAGCCAATACCCTCAAAAATGTCATCATCTGTACCAATAGGTACAGATGATGACATTTTTGCAATTAAGCGAGTGCAATCAATAGATTGCACTCGCTTAACAAGATTCAACTTTACACAAGAAGTTTTTCCTAGTATAGGTGCAACTTCATCTTGTACAACTAAGTATTTAATTATTTTAGTTTGACCTTTTATTTTGGTACTTATCAAGGTTTCTCCGAGCACACCAATTTTATGGTTAGACTCTAACCATCTCTAACCGTTAGAGAATGATGTCAAGAACTTTGTTGTGCAAGGTAAAATATTTGACTGTGTTTTGTCAACAATTTTTTTTGTTATCACATTACACTGACTTCCTGAATCAAGCTTGAAATTTATTTTAACTCCACATGGAATCGTTGCTGTTTCCATCCAGTCTGCTCTATCAACATCTGTTTCTACAGATGATACAAATATCTCAGGGTTTTCATCTGTGTCTGTGTCATAATTTAAGGTGTCCACTTTCATTCTGCAACATTTTGTCAGGTGGTTTTTCTTTTTACATTTTTTGCATACTTTATTGTAAGCTGGGCACTCTCTACGGCCATGTCTGCTATCACATCTTGAACACTTAAATGTTTCTTCAGTGCTTTGTTGCTTTTTCTTGTAATTTTTATACATATTATTATTTCTTCTGACTTGTTCGGCAGAGTGGCAAATATCTATAGTTTTTTGTAAAGAAAGGTCACTCTCTGCTAACAATTTTTCTCTAGTTTCGTCACTATGAATGCCAATTATAATGCGATCTCGTATTATGCTCTGCTCAAGTGAGCCATATCCACAGTTTTTCACTTTAGACTTGAGATAAGTTAGAAAATCATCAAAGTTTTGATTTTCTTTTTGACTTATTTTATTGAATATGTATCTTTCGTACGTTTCATTTATTTGTGGTGTAAAGTGATTTGAAAACTTTTGGATTATGATCTGAAGGTCATATTTTTCTTGTATGCTGAGATTAAAAGTGTTATACATTACTGCTGCTTCTGGACCAATACATGTCATAAAGACAGCAACTTGCATTTCGGGTGATCTTTTTGTAAGATTTGTTGCAGTTGCGTACTATTCCCATTGTTGAATCCACAATCTCCAGGCTGTGGCAACATCTTCATGCGTGCTAACCAATAAATATTTCGGTGGTTTTACATTGAAGGGTTCGGTTTCACTTGTATTATTTGCCATGTTTAAGCGGGTTTCGGTACCATGTAATGTTGTTTAGTAGAATAATTAAGTACACTGATTACTACTAACAATCATTTATTATAAGTTTGTAATTACGCAACAATTATTCAGCATAAATCATTTATATATAGCGCATAGATCAGTAGTACACACAGATAACTCTAGATAGGGATGACAGATAATATTACTGCAGAACACAGACTAGTATAGGAGTTCCATGACATATAGATATAAAATATGATTTCAAATATGAAATTTACATTTTTATTTATATTTATAAATAAACACACTTACTCTGCGAAATGTGTACATTTTCTGAGAGTTGTATAAAATTGCAACATCATTCTATCAAAGGATAATGGGTTAAAATACATGAACTCCGTTCCCAATCTTGTGGCAGTATAGAGTCAGTTTGCAAAAACAATAAGCTTACACACAAGACAATTCCAAATAGCGATCTTACTACTTAACTAAAGCTTCTTTATCATTTTAACTTAAACGAGTTTAAACATGATCTTTGTACCGCCTAACTTATCAAACTAGCTTTTGAAACGATTTCGACATTACGATTAATTAATGATTACTATATATTGAGTTGACACATAATTGGTACCGCCTAAAAAAATCAGGCCAATCGGTTAATAAATAAATAACAATAAAACGATAATCATTTATCTGTTGTTAAAGCAGTAACGTAAACGTACTTACAATTTTGTTTAATTTTATTAATGACTAACCTTTCGTGAATTCTAAAGACTTCTGAAAATCTCTGAAATTCTGAACAAAACTTAGGATGACAGAAAAAATACTTCTCAATGTCACTCAATTTAAACATATGATCTTAATATTAACGTTAAGTTATAGATAGTATTCAACCGTGAGCAGGCATGCAAAAATCAAAATCGATACAATGGATAATATGGTTTCCTATGTCTATGTCATTATAATTATTAAATACAATGATACAATATTTTGTACATGTCATTACCATAATAATTCAATTTAGTCACCATTATAAAACTCAATTACGATTATACCTACATGTCATTTATTGTTATTGTCCAATTCAATCATTATTATACATTTAAATTCAATAATACATACAGTCGTTATTGCATTCAATATTGTTAGTATTAAATAGTATTATACAAGTGCAATTAAATTACTCTAATACATTTTTTAACTAAACTTACCTTAATATTCTTTAATATCGTAAAAACTATGATTTATTAACAATACTCTTATTATTAACATTCCGTTTATATATATCAGTGTTACATGAAGTTACCCCATAAAATTGAGTATGCATGCCACATGAATAATGACCTATTGATATTCTTTGCTTGATTTCTCTTAAAGCATAAACGAAACGATTGAGTTTATTGTACAAATTTTCTAAGTGACATTTCTAGTTCAGATGACTGTCAACATTAATGATGGAAAAAACGTATCTTTGTTGAGATTGGATCATTGGTGTCCGGATCAGTACAAAGATTCGAATCAGTAAAGTGCTTTATTTGCATCAGTGACTCTGAACCGATTAAATCTGAAGTCACAGATAAAAAATATTCTGATATCTGATACAAAATATTGATTCATTTGTATCGGTGACTCTGAGTCAATCGTGTAAGCGTCTCGTATCGAATGAAACCGAATGATCCGAAGCGCTCCGACTATGAACTATTTACTTAGCTCTATCGTGCGAGCGCCGCGTGCCGATTGACACCGAGATGCAATTGAGCGAATGATTCATTTGAAGCGCTGTTAGAGATTTGAATCAGTGAATCACTTGGAAGATTTTCTGTAAAGATTGACACATCTCTAGTGAACATGCGTTCCTGAGAATTTGACATCATGTTTTTCATTAATTCTTTTGCTATCATGAGTGACTTATATATCCAACGGAGATGTATTATAGGAATGAAATTGCATGAATTCAGTTTTATTTAAATTTATATTAAAATTGATATTTATTTTGCCATTGTAGTATAATACTGTTTAGTGATTTCTTAATCTCACACTCGTAATTTGATTTGTTTATATCTTGTACCAATACAGTTGTATCAAGTAATACGATAGCAAAAAGCATACATTTTGTATTGTAGTTTTAGGCAAGTCATTTATATAATGTAAAAATAATAGAGGCCCTAAATTGCTACTCTGCGCAACACCTGATTTTTTTAGCCTAAATTGCTATTTATATGATTGTTTAACACATTAATTATTTATTTTAATTATTCTTGATAATTCAATACACTGTTTACGAATCTCCAAGTAAAATTTAAATCAATTATAGGCATTTTCTCTAAAGCCACAATGTTCTTATTTGAGGAGCAAGGTTTTATCAATGACAAAATCAAATGTCTTGTTATTAAATTGAATACTATTAATGTCATTTTTAAATACTTTATTTGAAATAATATCTGATATATCATGTTGCCTTGCATTTCATTTTACAAGTTTTGATATATATCATATTGTTTCTTTTCCTTGACCTGTTAATACATTGGGTAGTAATGTATTGTATTTTTTCAAAATATTTTGTTTACAAGTTTGTTTTCTGCAATAATGTCAATAGGTTTGACATTACCTTCGTTGCGTATAAATATAGCAACTAATTTATAATATTACGTTCAGTACCTTTTTTATGATAATTTCGCTGAAACACATTATATCGATTGGTGTGCGTTTATTTGACATCTCTTGTAAGGAAAACTCTATTAAATTTGGTTTACATTAAAATTTATGTACCTCGATGTTTTGATGAATTAAACGAAGTTTTGTTTTATCGTAGCATGCCATATTATCAGATTTACATCGTTTTCTTTCATTGCTTCCTCGACTACTACTCGTTTTTGAGTAACTTTAAAATAATTTGTGAAATTCCATTTTTGTTATATTAGTCAATAACTAATTGTCAGATACAAGATCGCTGCTATTTACCTTCATGAGCATAAGCAAGTCAGCACATATTTGTTCCTGCGGCTGAGAGTTTGTATTTCTTTCAGTAGCTACTTTGGTTGTAGCTGGATTTTTTATATTTTTCTTGTATGAGAACTTTATATATTAATGTCGATAAAATAATTTTAAAATTTCCTGTAGAATATTGCGGCATAATATATTAGTATAGTAACTGCGTGATGGTATAAACCTTGAATAACCCATGTCTAAAAATATGGCATATTGAAACTAATTACATATATATCTAATTTCTGAATTTAGTTTCTTTACATTTAAATGCATGTTACAGCTTTTTTTTTTTTTTTTTCAATATCTCTACCTGTGGCTGTACTAGACACTTAAAACATTTTTATTTGATACCCATATTGCTGGGATTACAATACAAAAGTTGTTTGACCTTTTTGGACCGGTGGCCATATTGATTTTTTAACGTTGCCAGCTTTTTCTGTACTATCTAAGCCAATTCTCTTAGATGAGCCGCCAGCGCCGCCACCATCTTGAAATGTTGGAGTTTCTTTCCCTATATCTGCACCGTATACGGAGCCGAAGCCTCGGGAAAATATTACCAAAAATGGTAGAAAATTTTACCCCGGTCTGAGGCCGCCATATTCGAGATCTAGGGTAACAGATAGATATACATATATTATAGATATATAAATATTTTTGATAAAAATATATATTAACAACCATGACAACATGGTACAAATGCTCGCATTCATCACACAAACATCTGCCGTTACCGGGATTCGAACCCTCGGGACCTCAGAGATTGTGACACCTTGAGACCGGTATACTAACCACTCGACTATTCAATCAACAATTATATAAGCTTTTTTTTTAAAGCTCAGTATTTTTTATTAAACTAGGTATATGTAAAGAAGGCCGCATAGGTAACAATCACATCGTCAAAATATAATATTTATAAGTACGGTTATTTACTAAAAAAAAACTAAAATATAAACTGTTTATATACTCACTATTTTTATTTACTCATGTAGTAAGTAATCAATCGTGTCTAATTCGTATATCACCAATATGTGTAATATGTCGAATAATCTGTCACACAGAATATTACTTGTGATTTCAATCACAGGAAAAATAGCTAGAAATATTTCTTGCTCTAGAAACATCTCTTAACACTTAGTTAATTTAACGTAATCGGTGTTCTCTGAGCACTTGTTAATATTAAAACAATATAATTTTATTCTTTGATAAACGCGATGTACGACTTCGGCGGCATTTTAAATAATAACGTGGGTACACAGTCCATTCTTCCAGTGCCTGATCGGATAACGCGGTACCCTTCCTTCGCTTCTCTATCCCCACCATACCAATTGGCATCATGTATTTATTTCCTAGGAAATGTGTTTAATATAATTAACTTTACACTTTTCCAGACGATTATAGGTGTTATATATTTTTTCTTAAAAATTGTGTCCAATGACGAATTTACACACTTTTCCGTTAACATATACAATTACGTTATGAATTAATTGTTACAAAGCGCTAACGAATTTAAATTAAATGTATGAGAGTGACATAGATAGACAATACTAGCAAGTTGATGGAATCTTTATTTTATAAGTTTTTTTTTTCATTTATTAATTTGAGCAAGATATGCTGTCAAAGTCGCATTGACAGCGGACGAGTGTCATCATTGGTCACAGACTATGTACATTCAAGGTGGTCAGTAACACAACATGTCTAGAACTTCATGAATTTATAATTACTAAATTACATTTCTTTTGTTAACTATATAACCATTTTTCAATAAGATTTAAATAAATTATCATTTTATATACTTAATTAAAACATTTTAACCACGTTTTGGAATGTGCTTACTTGAATATCTAGATATTGTACTTTCAAACATCATTTACAGAAAAACGGGGGATTTAAAAAAATATAATAAATTGTAAATTGATGAACATAAAATTACCTATCGATTGATATATCTTACGGCTCTGCACATGATTGAGGACCACTTTTTGTCCATGTCCTTTATCGAAATAATAAATAGCCCTGATTAGAACTACGAAAGTAAGGTGAAAAGCGATTATTAGTTAAAAAATGATTTTACTTTTCTACATAATTTCCCTTTACTTCAACACACTTGGTCCAGCGTTTCTCCAACATCAGAATTCCTTCCCGGAAGTGAGTCTGGAAGGCTGTGAAAATATACATTTACGGCCATCTCAACTTCTTCGTTGGACGCGAGGCGCTTCCCAGGAACAAATTTCAAGTTTGGGAACAGATAGAAGTCTGAGGGTGCCAAATCAGGAGAATAGGGGGGACGGTCGAGCAAATCGTACCCCAAATCTCGCAGTTTTCCCATCACCAACGCACTCTTGTGTAGGTACAGGAGCGTTGTCCTGGTGAAAGATGTTTTTTTTTCTTCTTCAATCCAGGCCTCTCCTCGCGAATTTCGGCATCCAGCTGATCAAGAATATTGGAGTAGGTAATATTCGCCTGTAATTGTTCTGCCATTTTCAATCCAAGTCCAATTCAAGTTTATCCATTTTAATGAAAAACACGCAAGACATCTACTACAAAAATTCGTGTAAACAAACTACTTGAAAGGACAAGTTGAAACTTGTCATACGAACTAATGACACATGCACCAAGGCTGGAAACATAAATTTAAACAACACATAAATGAACTGATTGGAACGCTGTGTCGGGCTGAGAACTTTTCACCTTACCCTCGTATATTGTAAGTTTGAAATAAGAATTAGATCTGAAAAGAGTTGTATTCGTCTCACTGCAGAGACGTTGTTTGAAGCACCAAGGCACATTATTATCACAGCGTAGCAACATTCATCTCGAAACTCACAAGTTATAATGATCGTCATCTTCGACATCGTGCTCGACCCTCTCACGTCCGTACTGAGCCGCTGTCGCCCGCCCGACAAGGACGAGACATGTTTTTTCTCTCATAAGACAGGCTGAGATTCCTCACAAGGAGCACTAAACGTGGCCAGGGTGCCAGCGCTACGGTGATTATATCGGACTCCATACCCACCGGAGCAGTCCGACTGGTATGATCTACCGACTAAACTCAGCCTGAGCCTTGGCTATAAAGGCCCTTCGGCTTGGATGGGAGGGTCGACGAGACAAACGCGTCAAGCATAATTTATGATCTACTTCCCCAGCGGCAGGGTTGCCAACCAAAAAGAAAGATTCCTCGAACATGTGTAGCTGAAAATATCGTATATTATTGACTTTCAAACATCATACATTGAAATTTATGATGGGCCAATACTCCTGAGTGAGAATTCCCGATAATTATGTTTGACGGGTTTTCAGACATAATAATGAAAATAATCGTTCGAAACTTTACAGATAGATTATTTAGTTTATGATTCTCGTAAATTAAAAATATATGGAAACAACTAAAATACTAGAAATCTGCAACACATGAAATTAATAATATCAATAATGAGTTGTTAAAAATAATTCAGGAAGGAGATTTCACAGCTTTTGACTAAAACCATTCATATGATGCGGATTAAATATTCTTTGGTAGTGAATCAAATTAATTCTAAGTGTAACCTTGTTACAGCATAATTAATGATAATTTTATCATTTGCATGACTCTGTAAGATGAAGTATATACTATTGAAATTAACTTGCAAACATAACTACAGATGGCGATATATATTAATATTGAACTGATGTTAAAGAAGGATGTTCATTATGAAATAATAATGAATCAATAGATGTCAGGTTAATATCGCTGAAACAAAATATATTTTTTGGTTGCATCAGAGCTTCCCAAATTCGTGTTATAATCTACTCGCTAAAGTGAATTCAAAAACCCAAAAATATTAAAAAAATCTAGTTCTTGCAGGAATAACCTCACCCAAATGATCGTATGGCCTAGAGTTCGATGGAGTAACGAAAGCTCATTTGGAACTAGCTACATAATCCATTAAAAAAAACGCATAGCCATAATAATATCAAAATCTCGTACATAATTGTACGAGGTTGATAGCGTCCTCCTACCTCGTACGGAAGACCACAAATCTCGTATTTGTACGAGGAACCTCGTACGGTTGGCAATCCTGCCAGCGGCTCGTACTTACGCGACGCTGACGCCCGCGCATGCGCAATGACGACGCAGACGTTTCGCGCCAATTCTTAATAAAAATTTGTTACGATTGGTTTTAGTTATAATGATTTTTGTATAAATGTAAGCGTAATAAATCATTTCACATTCTAGTCAAAATTGGAGTTTTATTCATCCAACATCAGCAACTCAACAACTATGTTTTAATGTATTTAGTTCCAAATAAAATTTGAACGTTTATTTTGACTTTTCTTATATTGTAACGTTCCAGTATTAAATTGTTTAAGCATAGAAAGTTTATTTCTTTAGATCTAAAATATTATTTCAACTACAAATAGTCATTTAATTTTTGTTTTAAGTACTTCGACTTCTATCACGATACTACTGGATAATTTGGTAGCACAAAGGTAATAATATAAACCTAATTTTAGATTATATTTTAATTTATTTACTAGAATACATATAAGTAGGTATACTCTTATTATTGAGGTTAAGTTACAGTATTCCCCGGTCGGCAGGCATGAAAAATCAATAGAATTAAATTCAAATATTAATATTATACAATTCTTTGGATAGGGCTTCGGCTATAAAGCCGAAGCCCTATCCAAAGAAAAAATGACTTTCGAAGTGGTTTAACATAAGTTAAACCACTTCGAAAGTCATAATTAGTGCTCGGAATAGGTAGTTTAATTTTATGTACTTGCCGAAAGAAAGTGAATGTAAGCATAACATGGATAAACCTAAAATTTTCGGTTTTTATTTGCTATTCGTTTCTTCACGCTTTTATTGAAAAATTTTATGTTTACAACTTATTATGACAACAATAAGGTAAAAGATGAAACACTATTTTGAAAGTTCAATATAATATTTTTACAATCTCTGAAAATAGTAAGATCCCAGGCATATCCATACTATTGATGTCACAAAATCGCATGTACATAAAATGAAACTACCTATTCCGAGCGGTAGTCATAATAAATCATAGCCCTTGAATTTTAACGAGTCAATTCCATTTTCTTAACGACAAAACAAGTTTGACAAGACCGAGAATCTTTTTTTAAGTAAATAAATGGTATTCGGTTTTTAAAACAAGGAGTTTTCAATAAAAAGATTTTAATATGACAGGAACGGTGGAAACTTCGAAATATATGATCGAAGGGTGGAAATATTCCATTCCCGATATTTTTAGTGCAGCCCTCGTAGTCCGTGAGGTTTTTGTGGTGGAGTTTGCAAAAAAGGGGTGCCTGGTTAGTATGTGAAGCTTACAAAGTTTAAACTACAACTGTATTTCTAAGACTTCCGATTAATATAAGGTAGACAAACTATCCTTAAAATATACATTTTCTGAGTGATAATCGCGTAAATACTCGAACCATGACATTATTATTTTGTATGGTTATACGAGTATTAATGCTCAATATTTGCGCTATCACATGAGTAGAAGACATACAAGTTGATGAACTAAAGCTTGCACTTTAGTTAAATGACTTGCTATTTGATCAAGGCAGAACTTAAGTCTTGTTGGAACAGTCTCATGATGCTTAAGATTATAATTTGCTAAAATGGACAACAAATCTTTTGAAAAAGAGTTTATCTCTCATAATATCAATATTACAATCCCCGCATATAATTAAGTTTCTTTTCTTAAATTTATTTTTAAAGTAATATAGAAGCTTGTTTAACTTATTAAGAAACATTTTATTTAACTTTTTTGGTACTATACCACAGCATTTTAAATAATTGTCTGGCGCCACTTCTGCAATAATATCAATAGGATTGACATTATATTCGTTGTGTGTAATATAGCAGTTTTAAAATATAGCACTACCGCCTCTACTTTTATCTCGACATTAGCAGGCAACTAATTTAAAATTTGAATATTAGATGCCGAACCATTTTTTCAGCGAAGAAACACATCATGTCAATTGGTGCGCGTATTTAACATATCTTGTAAGGAACCCTCTATCACATTATTTTTGCTTTTAAGTTCCTCCATGTTTTGATGAAATAAACGAAATTTTGTAGGTATTATCATAGCCTGCCATATTATCAGATTTTAAATAATTTAACTTAGTCAGTAGTTTTTAACTCGTTTTTCTTCATTATTGCTCCGACTATATTGTGCGACTGTAAATTAAATGGTATATGCCATTTATATGTTTTATTGGCAATTGAAAATCTGCGTGTCAGATACAAGATTGCTGTCAATACCTTCATTAGCACTAGTCAGCCCTGGGACTGAGAGGATGTATTTATATTTTCCTTGTTGCAGAAAATTATATATTTTATATTGATAAAATATTCAAAGAAATAGAAAAGTATTTAGTTAGTTATTTGGCTGGACTCCACCGCACTTAGTCTCATGATTGAGCCATTGTGCGTCCTTCTCCTGCGTCTTACCTTTCGGATCTTGTCTCTCTTTAGTTTGATAAGGGAACGGGCAAGCTTCTTGGAAGGTACCGGGACTGCATCATTCGTTCGCTTGCATCTCTCCTTGGTTATCCATTCTTTTAGGTGTAGTTCTTCTGTTCTCTTGCGCAGCTAGGTTTTTACTTCTGCCTGTGGAATGGGTATTACGGGTTCTGTTCCATACACTTTCGCGTTGGAGCCCCTTTTTGCCAACTCATCTTCCGCGTCGTTTCCAAGTGAGTCACTGTGTCCTTTTATCCACTGCAGGGTTACCCGGTTTGTGTCTGCAATGGCTTGGACCGTGTTATGGCACTCCAGTATAAGGACAGAGTTGATAGTAGGTATTGTTTTGGAGGGCCTGTAAGGCCGATGCGCTATCCGAGATTATCTTTATGTTTGAGTTTATAAGACCTCTGGCCGCAATCGCCTGTGCCGCTCGGGTGATGCCAATGCATTCTGCTTGGAAGATCGTATTTCGTTTATCTAAGGTTATGGATAATTTGATGTTTATGTCATTTGAAAAGACGTCGGCCCCGGTTCCAGAAGTGGTCTTGGAGCCGTCGGTGTATATCCTAACTTCTTGGATGTTAGAGTAGTCTTTCCATTTTGCTGTTAGTTAGATATGGTATTTCCTGTCAAAGATATGTTGACCTAGTATTCTATCCATGGGTGCACCTAGAAGAGGAGTGTCTTTCGTGCTCCAGTCTAGGATTATCGTATGTGTTTTTCCTGTATTGTTTTTCCAAAGTCGCTGCGATCTCAGTCTTAGGACAGCTGATTTCGCCTCCTCTTGTATTACTAGGTCTAAGGGCCTTAGTTGCAAGAGGTATTCCAGGGAGTCTGATGGTGTGGTCTTCATGCATCCAGTAGTGGATATGGTTGCTTAGCGTTGTAGTCTTTGAAGTTTCGCTTTTGCTGTGATCAATTGTGTTCTGGGCTACCATACCACTGATATGGATTAGTGGTATGGTGGCCCAGAACGCAACTACGCAGTAATAAGAGCCTCTATAACCTATGGAGGTTATAGAGGGTCTTATTACTGCAGGTATATAACCAAAGTGTGATTTTTGGGTTAAGGGGTTGGGTTGGGTACCCATTTCTTGCCAACGAGTCTCCTACATTGGTTAAACGCCAGGCATGCCGTTTTTGTATTTGTTTCCACATGGCTCGCCACATGGCGATTTGTCATCTATAATTAAGCCCTGATATTTGACTTGTGTTGACAGGGCGAGTTTGGTATTGAATAGTGTATATAGTTGTAGTTCTGGTAACTTCCTTTTGTTGGTGAAAAGTATAAGTTCTGTTTTCTTTGGATTTACTGATAGTTCATCGCACCATTGTTCTACTAATATTAGGGCTGTGCGCATTTCCTTACATAAAATGTCTTTTGCAGTCCCATTTATCAGTATTGCTAGGTCATGTGCATAACCAATAGTAGTGTAGCCTCTGTTGTTTAGTTTCCGTAGGAGGCTATCCACTAATATGTACCACAGGAGTGAGGATAGGATACCACCCTGGGGACATCCTCTTGTCACCTTTGCTCTTATGATTTTATTCCCCACTGCCTGCACCGCCCTCTTGCTTACCAGCTCGGTGGTCCATTTTCTTATTGCTGGTTCTATGTAATATTTTCGAAGGGCGTGGTCTATGCTGTTGTGCATCGTTTTGTCGAAGGCTCCTTCTATGTCTATGAAGGCACCTAGGGTTGAGGCTTTATTGTGTATGGCCGATTCTATTTTGTGAACTACCATGTGTAATGCCGACTCTGTTAATCTGCCTTTCCTATAGGCATGCTGCTGGGGATGTAGAGGTCTCCTCTGGAGTGCTCCATCCCTGAGGTATCGGTCTACCAATCTTTCCAGTGTCTTGAGAAGGAAAGATGTTAGACTTATCGGGCTAAAGGATTTCGCTGATATGTAGTCCTCTTTCCCTGGTTTGGGTAGGAATACTACTTTTGCTTCTCTCCATTGTCTGGGTATATACTTGAAGGCAATGCATCCTTTAAATATCGGTTGTAAATGTTTTATTGTTAGTTTAGGTTACCACTGTAGTAGTGCTGGTAATATTCCATCCAGTTTAGGGTTTAAAGCTCTTTATGGCCCATTCTAGTTGATCCGCAGTTACCACTTTGCTAGCGGCCTGCCACTCTTCACTTGATGGGGTATTGCAATGCGCGTCGGACCATTCCCAGTTTGGTGTGATCTGACACCCGGGGAAGTGTGTTTCCAACAGCGTTGTACTGGTTTCTTCTTCCGATTTGGTATAGGTTCCGTCTTCTTTTTTAATATTTCCAAGGAAGTTTGTGTTTGCCTTGGACAGCACTTTCTTTATCTTGGAGGCTTGGTTTGTTGAGTTTATACTGCTGCAGAAGTTTTGTCAGGCTTCCGTTCTCCGGAATCTCATTCTTTTTTTGTAGTGTTTCTGCGCGCTTTTATATCTGTCCCAGTCATCGGGAGATTTTGTATTTTTGGCTCTATTGAAGAGAGCCCTGAGGTTCTTCCGGAGCCTCTCAAGCTCTGGCCTCCACCAGGAGTTCTTGTTGAGGTCTTTCGGTAACGCACATCAGGCATGCCAACTCGTAACTACCGACAATTGCCGAGGTGAGTAGTTGTACTTTCTCTTCAATGCAGTTTGTGCTGGGCATTTTGTCGTTGGTGTTCGTTTCGTTTAGTGTATTTGTTAGTATACCTTGCTATATCTGTTTTGCGGGGGTTGCGATAGGGAGCTGGGCTTCGTAGTTCGTAGAGTAGTTCAAAGCACACCCGTCGGCCGTCCGCGAAAGAGGGTTCGCTGGATACATGCCAACCTTTTATAAGATTTGCCGCCGTGTGTGTTGCTAACGTAATGTCAATTATGGTTTGATACCTAAAGCTTACGAATGTTGGTTCTGTGCCTGTATTCATAATATGTAGGTTTGTTTGGAATAAGTATTCGGTTAGAGACTCGCCTTTTTTGTTCGTGTCCTTACTTCCCCACAGTGGATGATGTGCGTTACAATCCGCCGCAATAATCAATTCCCAGCCGTTGTTCTCACAATGTCGTACCAGTTCCGTCACTTCCCTTGGAGGTATGTCCTCTTCGCTCGACATGTAGGCTGAGGCTATCAATACAAGGGTAGTCTGGTTTTCTGTGAAAAGCTTCACTGCAGTTAAGTCTCCAGAACAGAATTGGTATGTACAATTGGTATAATAGAGTTAGGCATGTAAATGCAAGTTCTCGGTCGTTCCATTGTTGTGTTTAACAGTAACTTACCACCGATGTTGTTCAGACCGCAGATTCTGTTGTTCTTGATCCAGGGCTTCTGGATCAAGGCGATGGTCTTGTTATTTTCCTCCAGCACCCTGCGCAGCGAAGCCACCGCTATCTGCTTATGCTGGAGGTTTGTTTGGATGAAGTGTATGATGTTGGGGGCTCCGCAGTACTCCATCTTCGTCGCTGATGTCCCCTTCTCCTGTTGATGGCGGCGAGGTATCTCCATCTGGCTCCACCCTTGTTGGGGAGCCGAGGTGGAGGGTACCGGAGAAGAGGCCGCCCTCGGTTGCGCACACCCTGCCGCTTGATTTGTAGCCGGTGGCTCATCTGGTTCCTTTGCTTCCTCCGGAGCGAAGAAGCGGATGTATCCGCTACCAGACATGTGAGCCACACGGCGGTCCCTAGCCATGATACTCTGCTTCAGGTCCTCCGGTATCCCAAGGATCAGGTGCACCACCTTCTCCCTGGAATCCGATTCTTACGCCTTGTCATCCACCGTCATGTCGTAATACTGCCAGGAATCGACTTTGTACCACGGGTTTTGGGCACAAAGGACTCTCTGCAGTGTCACGGCATCAGTGATGCGTGTGTGAACCAGAAGCCCAGCTTTGATTCGCTTCTTCATCTCCAGCTGTTTAATGACAGCCAGACTGGTGTCAGCTATTTGGTGATTTAATGTCTCACCTCCTTTTCCAACTATCCATGGCATCAATGCTAACCGCATAAATGATCTTTGCAGTGCATTTTCTATCTTAATAAATTCTTTTCTTGCAATGGAGTGGTTATGTCATAATTTGTTGAAGAAAATATATTTTAAGCTTGCAAGGCAAAGGTTTTCAAATTGGCATCAGAGTAACTGTATTGGTTGCCTGCACATTGAATGATAGTAAACTTTTCACTATGGGTTTATACAACCCCAATTCCAAAAAGGCTAATATCATTGGGTTGAATGTATAACACTCCATTTTTACTTAGTAGTTATATAATTTGTGCAGTGTAATAATATAATTTATATTCACATTCTGAATGGCAACAATTTAATAAAAAAAAAAACATGTACATGTAAGCTATTTTGAGACATATTGAGTTGAAATTTATGAATCATCTATGTATTTCAGAGACTTAACGAGATAAAAGCGCACTTGTTAGTCTATACTAATATTATAAGGCTGAAGAGTTTGTTTGTTTGTTTGTTTGAACGCGCTAATCTCTGGAACTCCTGGTTCTAATTGAAAATTTCTTTTTTTATTGAATAGCCCATTTATCGAGGAAGGCTTTAGGCTACATAACATCACGCTGCGACTAATAGGAGCGAAGAAATAATGGAAAATATGGAAAAAACGGGGAAAATTTTTCATCTTTAAGGGCTTCCGTTGCGTGCGCTGCGAAAACGGTTCTAGATACCAAAAAAATATGAAAGAATTATTCCTCTTAAAATGATCTAAAAAAATGTCTGCGACAGTATATGTCTATCTTTTAATGTTAACTCACTAGAATCGTTTTAATAGTGATCAAATTTGGATATGGATAACAGCTGAGGCGGTTGTTTGCAAAAATAAATATGATGCTCAAAATAACTATTCCACGCGGACGAAGTCGCGGGCACAGCTAGTTATTAATAAAATGAATAAAAAATTATTGCAAAAAATATTAAGTCTATAGTCTACATAAAACAAAATTAGTCCAATGGTAGGTTTTCATTTAGTATTTATTTTATTTGATTCAAACAATACTATGCATATTACATCTATCCTACATTCATTATGTTCTGCTTGGTGTAATTTTATGACTAATTACTCAATGGCTTCCCTTTCTCACAAATCGAAGACCGCAGTATCCACATGAGTGATCACCAGGCTTGTCCTGAAAGTAAATTTCTGAGTAGGAAGAAAAACTTTTTTATCTTTTTTTTGACTGAACATCTATATTTATAATAAATGCACAAAACTAAAAAATATTTATGTTATGAATGTTACTAAATGCAAGATAAAAGTATGTTCATACCACATTGATGTAGACTCTGGGATGACCTTCAGGCCCACTACCACCATCACACCAGACAACCCTTTCCGAAACTTCTTTTGGTGGAACTTCAGATATAAGATTTACTGCCCAATTAGGATTAACATGCTTAGGAGCCTGCATATATCTGGTTAGTCTATAGTCATCTGGTTCCCACTTCTACAAAATAGCAATTTTTTAGTTTATTGGTGTCCTATTAAGTGGATATAAGAGTACAAAACAATTACCTGGCCAGTATGTGTTTGTATATCTTTAATTTCATTAGATAGTTGGCGATTTTTTAAAAATTTACTATTATTAACAAATACGGCCATGTAAGGTATACGGCGAAGAGTAACACTCATTTTAAATAAAAAATAGAAATAAAATAATAGGTATTTTCAAAGTTATCTAATTCTACAGTATTCTCTAATTAGTCTGTGAGTATAGCCAACAGATAAGTATAAAATGTTTGCCACAGAATACTACAAACTGGACATTATTTAGTAGCGGTCCGAATTGAGCTCATATCTTCTATTGGTACCGATAGCGCGCAAACAACCCGACCCGAAATGAACGTATTCGTGCTATTGAGTGTTTCAAACCAAGCTCGATCGATGCACACGAAAATGTGATAATGCAGTATATGCGCAAATATCAGGCTTGAACTTTGAAATAAACAAATGTTTTTTATTGGAATTTGATTCGAAAAACATTGCATCTTTAAACATTTGTTTAAATATAAATATTTACGAAAGGATTTTCATTATTAATATGAATAATAGATGCTTTTTATTAGAGATGGGCTGAATACGGACTTTTCCGAATACGAATATTCGGCCGAACATTATATTACACCGAACCGAATATTCGGTTCGCGCGAACCTGTATAAACAGGTTTATACAGGTTCGCCCTCGGCCATTTTTAGCTGAGGTATTAAGAAACGGTGATGATGAGAGTACTGACGAAGATGATAATAGGGTGGCTCAGACTTTCAAATTCTACTCATGCAGATTTTTGGAGCTGTTTTGAAGAAGTTGCCTCAACAAAGCTACCAGCGATACCGACCGATAATTCAAAAAGTCCTGTTCCAACTGAACTGGACAAATATTTACAGGAGAACCTTCTACAGCGAGATAAAATTCCTTTGGTGGACAAAAAATAAAATAAAATATCCCTTAATGTCAAAAATAGCTAAAATATACTCGCCTGATCGCGCCGAAAGTTTGATTTTTCTCCACCATAATCTACCTCTTATAAATTATAATTATAAATAAATTGGACTAAAGTTTTGGTAGCTTTTTCAATTTAAATACTTTTCGATCGATTAAAAAGAGATTGTTTTATTTTAGTGAAAGAAGAAACACCACTTTTTATTTAATTTATTTCTTTATTGATAGAATACTGTTACTCGTAATTTAGATTATATGCTTAAAGCTGATGTTGAGTTTAAAACTTTAGAGTTATTATTAATTTAATAGTTACTTACGTTACCTATCGTTCCTAATCCTAATGTTCCTATCATTTAGAGCATGCAAATGCTTAATATATATTATTATATACATTTTGACGCATATTTATCCCTTTTTGCTAGTTGCTTACTGAGAATGCTGGTATAGGATGTCAATCCGACAAATTATGAAACAACCTACACTCGTTATATACTTTGTTTATTCGGTAATTATTCGGCAATGTAACCGAACTATTCGGCCGAATACCAACACTGAAAAAGTTGCCGAATATGCCGAATACCGAATATTCGGCCCATTTCTACTTTTTATATTATATAAAAAAATTATCGATGCATATTTAAAAATGCCCAAATGGATCTTCTTTTTCAGATAGAGGTTACAACAAGATCAACGTGAGAAATCGTTAAATAAAATTTAAAATAACTTCAATTCGTTAAAATCCCTTATAATTAATACATTAAATTCAATTTATTTTTAATAGATTTAACAATAACATGAGTACACAATATCGTTATCCGACTTGAACGCACGCAATAGCACGCTCACACATCATCGTGTTCAATTGGGTTCATTTGCACCGATATTGTTTGTTGAATTCTGTCCACAGAAAGTCTGTATCAGACGTACAGATTAACTTACTCCGATCAGCAGGCCTATTATGTAACTTTAATGTCCAGTGAAAATGATTATCACTGCAACATGCAAAACACATTACAGGCTGATATAGAAATTTTGCATTTACTAAATCAAGCAATGAATTATTTGCATCATTTTCATTTATTTACCTAATTATTTAACGCAGAATTCTGCCACTGCAGGCGGGATCTCAATCATCATTTCAAATACTGACAAAACATGAGACTTATTTTGTTGCTAAGCTGTGACAATGAGCTTCAGTGCTACGAATAATGTCTCTCTATTGCGACGAATAAAACAGCTCTTTTCAGAGCTAATTTTTATTTCAAACATACAGGCAAAATAACATTAAGGCCGGCGCCAGTTTGGTTTCCCGCGCATCTTCAAGCGCGTATGGCCCTTTTTACGGGCCAGTGCAGCATCCTAACCTCTCTTGAGGGACACTTGCTATTACGATTTGCCTATAAGATGGTTCTTAGAACTCAAGCAACTGGCTGAATTTAGTTGGTAGGTCGATAACAGTTGCGCCTCAATACCAGCCAGGTGGCTGGCATTTTGTTCAATTTAATCTTTGTTCAGTTTAAGCGTTAAACATTTATATTATAATCCAGTGCCTTCAACATGTACTTATTACTTTAATCAAAGCAAACAACCGCTATGTAAAGTATACATCAAATAAACTCTTCAAGCCTACAACAAACGATTCATTATACGGCAAAAATCCTTAAAAAGATGAATATTATCATATCTATCAGACTATCAACTAAAGGGATTCAAAATTAACTTTCTTCTAATAAGAAAATCATTAGGGGGCCAATAACTTTATATTGAAAAATATATATATCGCGAACTCTGAACCTCTTAACGTTAAGTAGCACTACCCCAGGCCGAAAAATAGTACGCTAGATGTGATTCACTGATAGCAATACAGATAGCCTTAAATATATTATAGGGGGCTACCTCGTGTAACAGTATATATATAAACTTACTGTCTCTGGGGGAAAGGGTTGTAACTGTTCTTTGAATGCCAACTTTTTATCTCTTATAGTTCCCAAGTATTTAGTGCTGGAAGCCCTTTATACCTTACTTACTTAGACCTTACATTGGGCCAGGCTAATTGGTGTAAATGTAAGAAATATTTATTATTTAAAAAGGAGGAAATAGAAAAGAGCATCTCTTTTTTATAACAAAAAACACTAATTATATTAAGCTGTCCCTTCTCATTACAATGACTTAAAAACAGACATTCAATAATATAATTTAATAAATATATTATATTTCTACGTAAGTAATACAGATGCATATTTTGTCATTGTCATTATGATTTGTAATTAAATTGCAATTTTTCATTTTTTAGTTCCTCTCTGATTTCAATGTTTGATTGCAGCAATTCCTTTAGTTTTTCTGTTATGTCATCAGTTCGTTTCTCCAAAAAGTCTAATGCTGAATTTAATTCATCAAGCTGAGAGTCTAACAAATAATATTCTGTAAAAACATCAATTTTTTTTTATTAAATTTTGATTAACAAGTTTGACTATCATAGTGCTAAAATACCTTCAGACATGCTTTCTTCAACAGTTTCATCAGCTTCATTGGTAATATCTGTATTATCAGTATTAACTGTTCCCTGTTCAGTATTTTTGTGTTTTTTTTGGCCTGCCATTATTTTTATTTTTGTGTCTGTAAATAAAATATTATGCTCAACACAAAATACAGTTTAAAGTAATAAAGAAATAGCAAAATCAATAAAAATAGAGCAGGCAAAATGTTGGCTAATTTACGGGGACAGGAGATTTTTATAAAAAGCAATAAAATTATAAAATTAGGGACAGGAGAAGGAAAGCTCAGAAGCCCACAGATAATACTGTTGAGAAGTTCTTATTGGCGGCTATTCCACCGAGAAGACTTGCAATATCTTTTAAATCACACTCTTTTTTAAAAAGCTTTAGTAAACAATAAAATACATTCAAGTATTTTATTGTTTACTTTTTAAGCAAATCTTATTTCTAAGACAAACAAATAACATAGGTTTGAAATATTTCTATTCTAATCACTGCTTCTCATTTTAAGTGAGTATTTTAATAATGGCAATGGTTTTTTAACACATAAAAACATTTTGCCAGTGTCACATCAGCTATTTACAATAATTAATACGAAAATACCAAAAGACAGTAGTTAATAATAGAATGCGCAGAAATGGGCAATCCGAACCTGAAACAAAGGAAAAATACAATAAGATGAGCGATACACCGTTACTTATACTGTTTATTTATGGAGAAATTAACAAAAACAAAGCTGCCAACCTCAATTTTTTATAATATTACTGACTATAAAAGTATTAAGTTAGTTAATGGTTTTGAAATCTAATTTACATAACATAATATTTATAGGTACCTAGTAGATATTTATATTTAATCAATGACTAAAAAAATTCTTCCATTATATTTTGTACAAACAAGAAAACATGATTGGCATCTGTTTCTCCTACACCACATTCATAAGGGGTTATCCATAAATTACGTCACACGAATTTCGTGTTTTTTTGCCCCTCCCCCGTCCTTGTCACAGCTAGTCACATTTGTGAGACTCCCCCCCCCTAGTGTGACGTCACAAATTTTGAAATTATAGAAATTATTGAATGATAAAAGCGGTTTCCAAAATCAGTTTTATTTTGATTTTAATAAAATTAACATCAAATCAATTAACAAAGCAAAAAACGATTACTTATATTAAATAAGTATATGGTCATTTCATGATTTTTTAATTATATTTTTCAAAATCACGTACTATAATCAATTAGAAAAAAAGTAACTTTCGGGAGTACCCCTATAATATATAGATAGAAGAAGATACTATTCCTTTATTTGTTTATGAGAGTATACAGACTGTACAATAAAAGTTAATATTTACAGCACTTTTCATACTAATAGTAATAATTTAAAGTTTGTGTTTTAACAGTTAGCTTATTTGATTTAACAGATTTTGTAACGTCACGAAATTTGAGATCCCTCCCACCCCCTTGTCACACAATGTCACACTTCGTCAACCCCCTCCCTCCCCCTAACCATGTGACGTAATTTATGGATGGCCCCTAAAGAGAGAAGTTTAAATTCTCAGTTTTTTTTTTATGTAAAGAGACATCAGTGACCCAGACGTAATCTAGTAATTATGGAGGATACTCTTCGACAGAAATGAAATTTAAATAATATTAAGGTAAAAAAATTATGTAAAAACAAATAAATAAAAGCTATTTAAATACGCTTACTTATACTTTTTAGTTTTTTTAGTTATTCTTGGCAAGCCCTTTCATTTCAATAAAAGAAAATTATCTGCCATTTTGGGTATGCCGCCATGTTGGATTTAGAATGTTGTCACACAGGTTATCATGCATCGTCATTCAAACTGAAAAACTTGAAGGCAACTGCCTTAGAGTTGTAAGATTTGACTCCGAACATACATTGCAAGTTAAATAAAAGCTTGTAAATCACGGCTTTATCGGCAATTATGTATGCAATTTTGCATAGAACGATCGTTTACTCTTACTTTATGCACTATACGACATTTTTGACCATATACTCCTTAATTGGACAAAGCTAATAAATCACGAGGATAAACAAAGGGAACTTTATCTCACATACTATACGAGGGGCGGTTGATAAGTTCGCGGCCTTAGGGACTTATTATTATACTTATAATCCCCCTCAAGTGAAATATATTTTTTAAATCGTGTATATAATGCTTTTATACCACCAAAAAAATATATTCTTTAGTTTTTTCTGCAAAATGGCCGTCTACGGTCGCCATCATTTCTTTGTCGTCCGAAAATCTTCGTCCCCGTAGCTCCTTTTTTAAATTAGAAAAAAGTCACTGGGAGCCAGCACCGGACTGCAGGATGGATGATACATTTTTGTGAAGCCAGTAGATTTTAAGGCATCTCTCGCAACTCGAGCGGTGTGAATGGGTGCGTTGTCTTACAGAGCACTCCGCGCGTCAACTTGCCACGTCTTTTCTGCACGAATGCCTTATGTGCCTGACCCAGTAAATTTGTGTAAATGTGGTTATCATTGTGGTTCCTTTTGGCAAATAATCAATTAATAAAATGCCCTCGCTGTCCCAGAAAATGGTAGCCATAAGCTTGGATGCCGACTTCTCCACTTTGAATTTCTTTGGTGGCCTTTTTCCTTTTTTATCCATTGCGTCGACTCGTGTTTGGACTCGGGATCATACTGACGAATCCAAGTTTCATCAACGGTCACAATATGATTACAAATTTCATCCAGTTTAGGCTCGTTCAACTCAAGAAAACCCTTACAACTCTAATCGTCGCTGCTTGTCGGTGTGAGCATTCGCGGGTCCCAACGTGCACAAATTTTTTGCATGTGCAAATGATTATTCAAAATTTCTCCAATTCGTTCTTTGCTAATCTGTAGCTCGTCTGATATCTGCCACAATTTGATTCTACGAACAGCCAGTAGGTACTAATTTTTCCCATATTCTTCGGTCAAGACTGTCAGAGGGCGACCCGGGCGAGGGTCGTCTTCACATGTCTCTTTGCCTTGCTGAAATAGCCTAGTCTATTTTTTGACAATGGTATATGAAGGTGCAGAATCCTGAAGGACTGATGACATCTCTTCGAAAATTTCCTTGGGCGTATTTCCATTTTTCAGAAGGAATTTAATGACGGCGCGATGCTCCAAATTGCGAGAACTTCCAGTTTCCATTGACATATAGCATTGTACAAGAGCTTTAGATAGAAAGGGTGTACACCCCACCTGATAGCCTGCCGCAAAATATTTAGGTTTTTTCACATTTTGCCAAAATAAACTCTATATGAGATATACAAACAAAAGGAATCTAATATTACACCAAATTTGCATTCATTTCTAACTGGGATTCTAACTACATCGATCACAATATCAATTCGAGGTCTTAGACATTTTCGTGTGAATATTACAATTGAACTATTTTCTGGAGATAATGACAAACAATTACAATCTAACCATCTAACAAGAAACATAATGCTTTGTGAGACATCCTATTAATATTTTTTAAAGTCTTTCTGTGAAGAGTAAAAGATTATATAATTTGCATATTGAGTAACCTATAAAAAGGAGGAACATATTCATAAAGATCTAAAGTATAAAAATTAAATAAAAGTGGATTCAGAACAGATCCTTGGGAGAGAACTTTGAATAGTGTCCTAGACCCAGTAATCCCACCATCTATCTTCAGATGAACAGAACACACTGACATGAGATTAAAACTAAAATTTAAAGCTTTTTTAGCACACCTTATTGAAATAGCTTTGCTTTTAAAATAGGTAGACAAAAATTATCAGAAGCGGCAGATATATAATGAAATTCAGCAATATTAGAGTCATTTCTTGAAAATGTAAGCCTTGTGTCTGTGATAAATAAAGCTAGAATGTCAATAGTACTTTTACCTTTGTTAAAACCATACTGACATTGTGGTAAAATATCCTCACTTTCAACAAACCATTCTAACCTATTCTTGACAAGGTGCTCAGCAATTTTCGTAAGGATCGAAGACAGAAATTGGATGATAGCTATCAACAGTGTCAGGATCCTTACCAGGTTATAGAATTGGAATGACAATCTAAGTCTTTAAGCTCTCAGCAATATATCCTAAGTTAACAAACATGTTTATAAGCATCAAATAATATTCTAGACAAATATCACTGGATCTTACCAAAAATGAACAGGGGAATGAATCCAATTCAGGAGATGAGTCCTTTAAAGTTGGAAGGATTACATGCAATTCATCCAAGCTAAATGGATTAAGAGAGTTAGTATCTGTATTGGACAAGCAAGGATCCTGTAAATTTGGGACAAAAAGGGGCTAGTTTATCCAAAATACTATCAGACCAATTTGGATCAGTAGGACAGTGTGGAGATGGGATCTTAAATGTACCACTAAATAACATTATTTTTTCCCCAACAAATGACAGACATGTATCAGGGTTAATTGATTCACAATAACTTTGCCACACCTTTCCTTTTTTTTGAGGGTAGAACATTATTAGCCCTAGTTATAACATTTCATAAAAACAAAAAAAACCTCTGTTATATCCTTACAATAACATTGTTCAGCCAGTTTACAGTTTTTAATTACATCAGAGCATTGAAGAGGAAAAGCCTTATTAGCAGCTTCAGTAATACCATTTATTTATAAGCATTTAAGGCAATTATCTAAATTATCCATAAAATACTGAGGAAGTGATTTACATACTGACTCAACAAACAAAGTTAGTGCAGCGTGCACTACCATCATTAAGCAATCTGGTCTGCAAGATTATTGTTTTTTTTTCACATCCCTATACAGGTGATGGATGTTGAAATCACCCATTATTAAAATATGACCCTTCAGATTTGATAGTATTTTAGATAAATAAGATATAACTGCTATACTAGGATGGGGATTATACAATGAAATAAAAATTATATTCTTGACCTTTAAACCAACTATAGTTTTGAGAAGAAATAAGATTAATTGTGGATGAAGGTGAAATGCTACTAATTAGTAAAGCAGAACCATACCCATCAGTGCTGTCATTTCTAAAACATATATAACCAGGGACCCTAAAAAGGGAACCTGGTTTAAGTCTCGTTTCCGAAATGACAATAACAAAAGGTGCAAAATTATTTAATAAAATTAATAAATCAGTTTTCTTTGTGCAAATACTTTGGCAGTTCTGTTAAATTGTCTGGGCCATGTTGCGATGGTATAGATGAAGAGGTATGAATAAAAGCTGCATTGGATGGTATATAACAAGTATTCAGAAGACTGATTAAAGCCTGAATAATTTTAGACAAAGAGGATGAGAAAAAGGAAGGATCTGGCTTATGAGCATTTCCATTTGTAGTAAGCTATGGATCTCTTACAAGATTTTTATACATAGTCCTATCATATCCAACCTTAGGAGAAGACGGTTGGGGTATAACTTTATTAAAAACTGTTTTTTATATGAAATGTTAATTTGATGAAGGTACAACTGTTGAACTTTTTACTACATCACTGTAACTTTTTACCACAGGACCATGCAAACTAGAAGCTTCACTATATGAAATATTTTTTTCAGCCATTGTTACTTTAATTGATTTTTGCCTTAGGTATTCTGGACAGAATTTGATAATGGCAAAATGTAAGCCAGAACAAGAAATACAATGAGTCTTTGAAACATTAATCCAATGTGAATTTCCTACAAGATCAGTAGCACACTTACAAAATCTCTGTTTAGACATGCAATTAGATCCCACATATCCAAAACGGCAACAGTTATAACACGGGATGGAAGGGTTGTAATATTTTTCCACAGCTAGAGTTATGACATATAAATATCCTAGGTAGTAATATCTATCCCTCGAATGACAAAACACAAGATTTAGAAGGTTTCCATGCTGTTGTATCATTAGTCACTATGTACTTTAAAATGTAACTGCCTGACCCAAACCCAAGCCTTACAGTACTGTATCATGGAATAATATTTATTATTATTTGTTGTAATGAATTCATTAGCTTTATATATATCTATATATATACTAGGACTTGGCTGTCTGTGCCATTAGACGATGACAACCTATCCTCCGACGATGTTACAAACCCCCAGGAGACGGAACATGATTTATTTCCATTTCATTTCCAACGCCTATGTTCGTTGTCCCCAGAAGTAAACGCCATTTCAACATAAAAATGAGACAGTTTAAATAAATTACAACCAAAAGACGATCAGTCTATAAATCTTATAAATTACAAAGAATACTTACATGAAATAGAAAATATTTTATTTATCTATAACCATAAGCAAAAGACATCAGTCAAATGACTTGTAAACATAAGATGGAGAGCGCACTATAAATGTCTATATGAGGCAGATAGAAAAATAACTTGACAAAAAAATTTAGAGAAGTGAAAATAATTATTTTAAGTAATGGCAACACTACATTGTTATCTATTGCGTATGTCTATAGCTCAAAACCACAGATTAGTATACTCAAAACCTCAGATTAAACACAACATCTGTGAAGTATACTTGGTCCAACTGAAACCTTTAGTTTTTACATAACTTCAAGCTAATATCACCCGCTGGTGGGGCAATTATGTGACAGCGAAATGTCCCATCAGTGCAGTGAATCTCCCTAAAGGCAGTTTGTAGCGATCGTCGGTGAGTTGTGACACCGACTGACGCGATATGCTTCATGGAGGTGTATGCTTTTCATTACTTTAGTTGGCTGGCTAAAGTGAAGTTACAAGTCAGAGCTGATGCTCAAAAGGTGAAAGTATAATCATTATCATTATCACTATATAAAACAAAGTCGCTATCCGCTATCTATCTGTCCCTATGTATGCTTAGATCTTTAAAACTACGCAACGGATTTTGATGCGGTTTTTTGATAGATAGAGTGATTCTTAAGGAAGGTTTATATGTATAATACATTCATAATACAACAGAGAAATACTGATAAATTTAGAGGTTTCTAATGCGATGTCGTAAATAAAAACGTGTTTTGCGCTTATATTGAAAAACGTGATTTTAACCAATTCAGCATTAATCCTTATCCAATTAAGTAAATAAATTGTGCATTTATTATAGATTAATATGCTTTGTACAGCATATAATTTAAGTGAATATTTCCGAAGATATTACAAATTTAAAATGCAGGGATGTAGTTGTATAGTGTGATAGCCCTTTATCCCCCCACGAACAAGAAAGCTACCGTTTTAACCTAAAGGGCATGTTTTTAAAGGTATAAGGGCTTTTCCAACCCTTCAACTTTTTTTTATTAAAGAAAAGTTAGATGACAATGGGCTGCATTGCCCATTCCGCCAATTTACAAGTACATACATTTTTTACATAAAACCTTTCAACTTAAATGACGGCATTATTTATTAACAAATAGTGATTGTAACTGAAGCTTCCGTGCTACTACTTATGCTTAATAGATTATCTGTTCTAAATTACTGTATCAAAACAAAATATCCATTGTCTTAATGGAAGAATGCAACTCAAATAGTAAAAGTACCTACCTACATTCATTAAAATTTTACGTTAAAGACAACAAATATGTATTATAGTTTTGTAGCTATGGTAGGAACGTATGTATAATATAGGTAGGTACCGCTCTTCTTACTAAATTAAAAGAATACATACAAACATTGATTTATTGCAAACTAGCCTCCGTCAGTTTCCTTCGGAAACTGTACATTTTTCCAGGATTAAAAGTAGTCTATGTGTTATTCCAGACTTCGTCCAGATCCGTTCGGTAATTGTTTTTGTGAAAGATAACAAACACACATACATACTCACAAACTTTCTCATTTATAATATAAGTAGGAAGTAGAATAGGTATTTATGTAGATCCAGCGGGCCGTCGGTACCGTACTCCCGCCCCTCGAAGCTTGGCTCCGCGGGAAGGAGGAGGTCACTTACCAATTGACTCAGACACTCACCGGGCATGGCTGCTTCGGTGAGTATCTGTGTCAAATAGGACTAGATCTGTCTCCGCCGGCATTGATTGCGGCAATGCTGGCGGACGAGGGAGGTTGGAGGGTTGTGGCCTCGTTCTGTGAAGCAGTGATACTCCAGGAGGAGGCGGCACTGGGCTCGGTAGCTGCGGCGCCGCCGTGGGTCGCCGGCGGGCGTGAGGAAGTCGCGCCCGCGAATACGGCGACCCGGGAGGGACCACGCCTCTCCCGTGGCCGAGAGGCGTCGTCGGTGGAGGGGATCGAGGAAGGTAGTGTAGCCCCGAGGAGGGCTCCCCTGTATCGGCAGGGGAGCGGAAGCTGGGGGTTCCCGGAACTCGCTTGTCGTTCCCGGGGGCTCTCTACATGCTTGAAGTTTTTAGTGGGTAGGTCTCCCCCTTCTAGGGAGGAGAGTCCCACATAACCGCCGGCTCGCCACAGCCGGGATATGCAATTTACCTCAGGGGAACAAAAAAAAGAGGTCACGTGGTCGGACCGTACCGGTCGTGTAGAGTTCGACATAACCTGCGTGACACTTGCTGTTGCGGGATATTCTGTCAATCGGGGTATTCTTTCAATTAACGTTACATCTACACGGGTTTTAGAGGGTTCTTGCGGAATTTGCGTTAGCAATGCGTTATGCACATTGTCTACCGTTTTAGTCACGCTAACGTTACGCTAACGCAGTGGCGTTAACATTTGAGGAATAAATAGCGTGTGGCATTTGTCTAGGTTTGTATAGGATTCTAAGTCAGTGTAGGGGGGCAGCACGATAACGTCTGATACTATCCATTCGTTCACGATTGTCAGGGGTCTCCTCGGCTTTACGGGAACTTTATAACTATATTTTTGTTATGTTTTGTTCATTCTAACTTAACTCTCGTTCACTCGTAATAGTATTATATACGCATCTGTGTTCACTCGTCTGTGCATGTTGCTCTATAATATTATTGCACTCTATATTGAATGTCAATTCAGTATATCTACAAAGTTGTGATATATATTCAACCTACATTTCCTGCTAATAATAATACTTAATGTCTATTAATAGCAAAGCTACGAAGTCTACTTCATCCGATACACTCAATTATCATAATGTAAGTAAATTCTTAACTAGGTTATAATTAGTTATGCAGTTGTGTTGTATTGTAAAATCTATGTTCTTTACCAAGTTTCTTATTTAGGTAGTTAAGGTAACTTGACCTAGTAATAGATGTTGATGGTTGACTTGTTAATAGGTTTTATGTCAACTAGGCACAGTTGAAGGCAGAAGTTTAACGTTTGTCAATTTTTATTGTACATATAGGTATTTGATATGGATTTGGTATTTCTGTTTGCTCAAATTACCAACCTATTTTATTACTTAAAAGTAAGATTTGTATTAAGTAACATTGTTACTATTTTATAATTGTTACCTTCATTCTCTTTTACCACACTGCAAAGGACACAGATAATATGCAATGTCTGTGATATATGCCAAGAGTGGTTTTTTGCATGTAATTTTTGTCCTAGTTTAGCAAACTTAACAGAAACTTCTACATAACTGACTGGTGTTTGATAGTTATATATATAATGAAAATTTTCATTATTCATTCCTTTTATCCAAACCTTGTGTAAGTTATCTTTCTCAAAAAAGTTAATGTCTCTTCCATGAAGGGTTTCCCTAGCAACAAGTAACATAATATAATAGTTCTTGTAACTTTGATGTTTTAGTAATAGTGTATTTATTTGGCCAGATTTTTTAATATTTCTTTTGATTGGATAAAAGGTAAATTGTGGTTAACGATTTAAGACATATGAAAAAAACTACTTAATAAATCTTGTTCAAACAAATTTTCTGTGGAAATTTGCATTCAATGTACATCATATATTTTTTATAGTTTTTCTCTTATTTTAGAAGTTACAGGTTATTTTAAAAACCTATTCATAGATACCCCACATTTATGTTTTTTTTCATCTAGAAATAAAACAATTTGAGTTGTGTAAAATTCTTAATACAGTTTACAGAATACATTAACCAAGTTGCAACATTATTTTTCTAATAGTTTCGGAAAAAAGTGGCTGTGGCATTTGGATGAACAATCGGACAATACAAATCTATAACGGGTTCATTTTAAATCTTTGTAGTAATTTTGATATTTTGTATAATTTGCTAGGTGATGAAGTTGTTTCTGAATACTATTTTAATTTATTCCATTATACTTCTTTCTTGATTGCTCTACCTTTTTGTTAGTTCTCCTTTCTCTTTATATTCAATCTACTTCAGTAGTACGACTTTTTGAGAATGGGTCAAGTCTGTATAGAGATGTTTACAGTCACAAAGGTTAAGATATATGTTTGTGTAGGCAATCCCCTACAATAATGATTTTTTAAAGGACTTGTTACATTATGTGCTGTACTGTACTGTTATGAACAATGTAGAAACTAGCATTGATAAAATGCTATTATTACATTGTTTTTACAATGAGTACAAATTAGTTTGCAAATGCTGATGTGCAATTTCTCAATACTGGTGAAAGTAAACAAAAATCCTGTACCATGTCTTATGACAATATTACTGTTAATTTCAAAGTATAGAAAATTAAATTTATGTACTCAAATTAAAATTAATTTTGTTCTTACTTATAAATGATTTAATTAGCAAATATTATGTAATACATGTAGTAAGTGTTAATCCAATGCTAAATATTATACATTTTACATGATACAAATAAGATAAATTTCAAATCATAATACTAGTTTACCAATAGAAACACTAAAGGGGTAGGAGAAGTATATACAGCAGGGTGTAAGGGGGGTAGAAATGAAAGTACAAGTAATTTTTGTTGCTTGTAACGTAAGTTTGGATAAAGGAGAGAGTGATAGTCAAAACGTATCCAATCACTGGACACTGGTTACTGGCCCACAGCCACATCTTGAATGACCATAAATATTGAATAATAACGTTTTTTCTATCGATTTCATCATTATTGCGTAAAAGGAACATTCGTAATCACTAATGTTAGTTGTTCTCAAATCAATTTGTTAGTCCATGAATATAAATATAATAATAATAATAATAATAATAATAGGCGTAGGGAAGTGACGACCCCATCGCCCGCTGGTGGGGCATTTAATGCCACTTAACTGCCATAAATGCCCCATCAGTGCAGTCAGTCGCCCTCAGGGCAGCTTGTGGCGAGCTGGCGGTGAGTTGCGTCACCGAGGGTACCGATGTGCTTCAGGGGGGCGTATGCCACCCGCCTCTGTCTTGCCTTAACCAGCCGGACAGAGTGGAGTCGCAAGAGCAGATGCTCGAAGGGTGGAAGTGTAATAATGTCATAACGCCGACGGCGTCTCGATCGCTGTCGCAGACACACCTCTCTACACCCTTAGCCGTTCACACCAATGTTGCTCTCTTCGCACCAATATTGGTCTGCTTTTTGGGGTGCCCATTTAGTGAGCGGCGAGTCACCACCTGCCATATTTAAATCAATTAAAAGGCTTTGAGAAGGCAGGTGACCGGAGTCTCTTCCATAGCCCGGTTTTCATTACCACCTATATCGAAATGCAATAGGCCACAAACGTTTTGACCACTAATGACAATAGTTTCTGTGCATCTAACTGGGTATAGTCTTTGGCTGCATTTTTCATGGTGCAGATAGAGATTAGACCCAGTTGGTACACTCCACGCACACTTTCATTAAATTTCGCTTAAATGGCCTCTACGCGTTGGATCTGTATCCCCGCGCACGCCTTATAAAGGACCGTGTCTTCAAAGACACGTGATGTAAGCTACAATAATAATAAGCTTTTTATTACTGACAAAATAGATATTTACAAAATAAACAAAATATTTTCACACATCATAATAATGTTTCATTGCCAGCGTGTCCTTCTGACACATAAGCCTCCTCTAACACTTTCCAAGTTTTCCTGTCCCTGGCCAGCCTAGTCCATAGAGGGCCAGCAACTTTTTGCAAATCATCAGACCACCTTTTGTGTGGTCTTCCCCTTTTCCTTTTTATATCCTGTCTGGGCGTCCATTCAATGATAGTTTTGGTCCATTTATCATTTTTGTCTCTCAATATATGTCCAGACCACCTCCACTTCAATTCCTTGACTTTTTTTAAGATGTCATCCAGTTTCGTAATCTTTCTAATCTCTTTTGCCCTTTTTCTATCATTCCTTTTGTAGCCCAACATACTCCGTTCCATACTTCTTTGACATGTTCTTAATTTTTTGTAATTATTTTGGTTTAGGGCCCAGGTTTGGCATCCGTACGTCAATATGGGCAAAATGCATATATTGAAAACCTTCCTTTTTATAGCCATTGTATAATGATTACTCTTCGTCTGCTACGCTGACGACACTCGTCGTTACGACTGGGACCGACTTCGGGCCGGTGCTTACGCTTGCCGGGCTTGGGGTGGCATGTGTCGTGCAGGCGATCCGCCGGCTGGGTTTAGAAATAGCGCCTCACAAAACCGAGGCGCTATGGTTCCACGGCCTTCCGAGGCGCCGGGAACCACCCAGCTGCCGGATCCGGATGGGTGACGCGGTGGTCCCGGTGGGGCCGTACATCAAGTACCTGGGCCTTACCCTTGACCGCCGCTGGAGCTTCGAGGAGCATTTTGTGTGGTTGGTCCCCCGAGCCAAAAGGGTGGCGGGCGCATTGCATCGCCTGCTGCCCAATCTCGGTGGACCGACGGATGGAGTTCGCTGCCTGTACGAGGGCGTCGTGCGATCCGTGGCCATGTATGGGGCTCCCGGGTGGTCGCTAGACTGCGCGAGGTCCCCCCGCTGCAGACCTCTGCTACGGAGCCTGCAGCGGATAATGGCCATACGGATCGTGCGAGGCTACCGTACATTCTCGTACGAGGCGGCGACGGTTCTGGGACGCTCCCCCCCATTCGACATCCTGGCCGACATGTACGCGGCGACGTATGCGTCGCGGCGTGTCGGCCGGGGGGGCGATGGGGGAGCGCCCTGGAACCCGCGCACGAAGTGCCTAAGCGGGAGTGGCACCGACGGATTGTGGCGGCCTGGCGTGCGCAGCTCGAATTGCGGATCTGCGCGCGCCAGCGGGCCGTCGGTGCCGTACTGAACATCCACATATTCACGCTGAATCTTCGCTGGGATCCCTTCACTCTTTTCTTATTGGGATTTCTTAGTTCTTTGGGGGCCCAGTAATGGGCGTTGTGATAGTTCGTTATGCCATCTTTGTCAAATTTGGATTCATCTGTCCACAAGATATTTCTTAGAAAATCTGGGTTTTCTCCGTCAGCATTTATCATAAATCTACAGTAGTCCAACCTTCTCGCCGGATCTCCTTCTTCAATAGCGTGTACCGGCGTATAATGGTACGGGTACAGGCCAGCAGTATGCACTGTAATCCACACTCTCCATTGCGAATTTCCAGATCACGGGCAACAATATTAGTGGAAGTAGTCGGATCCGCTCGAAAGCGTTGCACAAACTCATTGTCATGTTCTTTGTCGTCATTAATTCGTGGTCTTCCCATGTCTGTATTTAGTCTCAAAACAGAGCCAGTTTCTCGAAGTCTTCGATAAACTCTGTCAAAAACGGCCACATCCAGCACTCGACGTCCGGGGAAGCGAGTTATGTATTCGTTGCGAGCTCGCGCAGACACACAACCGCAGAATCCGTAATAAATAAGCATATCAGCATATTCCTCAGGCGTGTAGGTCGTCATCTTCAACACTTCCGAATCACAAGTACAAATCAGAGTCCGGCTAACAAGCACAGTAGTCACAAATCAGAAGAAATAGTCCAGAATCACAGCCAAGTCGAGAAAAAAGAGCAAAACGATATCACATCTACTATGTACGAAGCACAAAAGCAGACTGACAACCAAAACAATATCCCTTGTATTCCCAGCCCTAACCGGTTTTTTTCTTTCATTCGCACCTACATAAATCGTCACTTGTCTCGCTCGCACGGTGCGTCTTAACTTGTAGGACATTAGGCGCGGGACTGTCAGAACCTGGAGCGTCCCAACTACTTTTTTTCCACGAAATGTAATAAAAACCCTAGATTGTTATACATCGTTGGATAGCTGATGAAACGTAAATATTTTTAAACACATCTGCCGAACAACTGCCACACTATTTTTTTGTAATATCCCTTAGAGAAAAATGAACTTTCTAATATTTGTTTTCATTTCTTAACTTTAACTTGTCTACTACGGCCTGAGGGCCTAGACAAGATGCCTTTCTATTTTCGTGATCGCATCGCTAAAATAAAAAATGTATGGTATTGACATAACCGATCGCTTGACTTTTCGAGTGGTTATGTCAATACCATACATGTTTTATGTTAACGATGCGATTACGATTATCGAAAGGTATCTTGTCTAGGCCCTCTGTTCTGTTAAGAAGTGATTCATTGTGAGAAAATGCCAAGCGGATGTCCGTAGTAAAAATACTTGAATTGTTTATTGTACTTTTTCCTTTTCTAAAACCATATTGACTATCCGCTAATAAGCCCTTGCTCTCAATAAACCACTCTAATCGATTTTTTATTAAATGTTCTATGACTTTTAATAAAAAAGAGGATAAGGCAACGGGGCGGTAAGAAGCTGGGTCATTAGGAGATTTGTGGGGTTTTTTAATTGGTATAATTTCCTGAGCTTTCCATGAAGATGGAATATTACCTGACAATATAATTAAATTAATAAGTAATACATAATAATTTAGGCCAGAGTCACTAATATTTGACAGAAAAGAGTATGGTATACCATCCATACCTGGAGCAGAATCTTTCAAATATGATAGCATACCTTTCAATTCATTAATATTGAAAGGGTAATCATAAATATCTTTTGATGGTAAATAATATAATAAAAATGGATAGGAAATATTTTGAGGGACTGATGAGATTATCAAGAAATTTATCAATTATATGTTCGTCAATATAAACTTGATTAGATTCTACAAATGCAGATCTAAACCTACGGATATTATTCCACACTATGGTTGGATGAATATCAGGAGATACAGAAACATAAAACTTTTCCATCCTTCCCATTTTTTTGTTTTCATATTTTCCTAGTTTCAGAAATAACAGCTGATAAAACTAAGTAATTTTCATATGTTGAGTTATTCCTATACATTAATTCTGATTGCTTTCATTTTTTAATAGCAGAAGAGCATGTCTGTCCCATCTTGGGGAAGAGGGACTCTTTTACATTGGAATTCTTAGCACGTAAAATGTTGTCTGCTACATCTAATAATAACTGAGAAAAGGCATCAGCACACAAAAAAATATTATTAGATTGAGGAATAGGCAGTCAGCATTTTGTAATTTAAATTTAAGACGAGGACTTCTTTTTTTGTATGTTTTCAGAAAAAGGTGGGGAAAAATGATCACTCCTAAGAGTAGAATAATGGGTGTGCCAGGTTAAGTTGGAAGCTAAATTTGGCGAGCATATTGTTATGTCAGGAAAGCTACAACCATCAGAAAAGGGATTGAGACGTGTAGGAGAACCCTCATTCATTATACATAAGTTATTACTGTCTAGTATTCTGTTGCCATAATTATTAGAGAAAGTACTTCCCCTAGCGAAAGTACTTTGACTGATGTTGAGCATTAAAATCTCCCAGAATCATAACTGGGAAGAGATATAAGTATGTTGTCTAACTCATTAAAAATAGATGAGGTTGGATGAGGAATATAAATAGAAACCAAACAAATGTTGAACTATAGTAGCTATAATAGAGAATTCAGGATTATGATTAGGAATGCGAATGTGAGAAGAATGAATATTGTTTCTAACAAGCAATGCAACTCCAGCATAATTGTCAGATCTATCTTTTCTCTAACAAACAAAACCAGGAATTTTAAATACAGTGTTAGGCCGAAGCCAAGTAATAATAATACAGCAAATGGTATTTATTAATTAAATAAATTAAATCTGACATCTTATTATTCAGACTCGGACAGTTCCATTCAATGGAACTGTCCGAGTCTCAATACTAATTGATGTATCTGATCCATTGTGACTATTTTGATTACTGTTGACAACGATATCTTTAGGGGCAACGTTGGACGGTAGGGATATTCATTTTGATTCATTTATAGTATTTATTAATAAGAGAATAGGTTCAGAGGTAGGTAAGTTGGGAATAACATTAGGGATAGCACTGCCCACAGAAGCCCACAGTAGGAAGTTGTGTATCAACTGTATGATGATTTTTTGTATGATGTCTTAGTAGTTGGTGCAACATTCGCACTAGTATTGTTAACATGTAAGCGTGATGAAATTGATTTTTGAGGAAGTGATGTTAAAACATCCGAGTTTGATATTGGAGGATATAACTTTAAAGCTTCAGCATATGATATGCAACTTTTGGTCATAGACTCTTTGATCAATTTCTACTTGTGAAATTCAGGGCATTTCCTGCTAGTTGCAAAATGAGATCCGGAGCAAAGACAGTAAATCAATGTATCATCATCTACAGTATACGAATCTCCATTGTGGCCATCACCACATTTAAAGCATCTTGGAACTGCAGTTGTAACCTGTATTGTAGGGAATATATACCTATTAGTCAACAGAAAGGGAATTGAAAAATAAAAAAACTTGTTTTGGTAATATTTGACCATCAAATGTTACCAGGGTTGGACTGGGCTGGAAGAGCCCGGGTGGCTGATCGCAATCCCGAGGCCCGAGACACCTTTTTTGTACGACGCATAGTTTCCGAGACATGCACGCGGGCAACCGTAGCACAGGGGGCCCGCGCAGCGTTGCCTCTGTGCTACGTGCCCTGCCGCATGCCCCGCAAGCCAGGCCCGTGGGGGGCCCGCACAGGCTGGGGCCCGGCTGGCAAATGCCACCTCGACTGTATGGCCAGTCCGACGCTGAATGTTACTACAATAGTCTCTAACGGAATGTATTCAATTTTATCATTAACTAGCTTCCGCCCCCCTAGACAAAATGCCTTTCTATTTGCGTTTTCTATAATAGATAACATAAAAAATGTATGGAACTGAAATTTCCAGTAGATACGTCACGTGACTTGATGACTTTTTTCAAACTTCCATTAATAATATTTTTGAAAGAATTGTTCTTAAGGAATCTGCCGAAGTTACTGGGTGAATTGTAATTTTTTCGTTAGGAATGGACTGTTATTTTTGAATGTGTACAACAAAAGGAGAAACGTCAGAAGCCAGATATAGTATACGCCCAGCAACAGAACGAGAATTCTGGTCAATCTTTTCGTTATTAGGAACTAGTGGAAAAGAAACTAGCGCCAATTCAGTTTGGCTCTGTTGTATTGTATTAGTATGAATCGTAGACAGAGAACTGTCTACTGTATGAATATTAGAGTTAGACTCTATCGAACAAACACAATCAGTTGTAAGATCTGTAACTGTAGAAGATTTACGAGATTTTATTTTTTTTATTACACTGCTTACATATTCGTAGTGCATTCGACCGTTTGCGTTTTGGAGCTGAATTTACAATGTTTTCTGAAGCATCGGTATCAAGAACCGAACCCTCCGTTTTCATATCAAATTTATTGGGAATAGTTACAAAACTTGACACCTGGAGGCATGAGCCTCCAGGATCGCCGAGGACGCTCATTTATATTTAGTGGCCACTTACCAATATTCCAATTGTATACATATAAAACAAACTAAATACATATAAAATAAATCAAATACTTAACACTACTAATCTGATCACTATTACTAAAATTCAAATTAATTTTAACACAAAAGCAATAAGTTACGACCTCCAAGTTGACCGTTTCCCGCGCTTTTTCTATTCGCAAGTTTTATAGTAATTATTACAAATAATTTAAAAAACGATACATGGATTTACCGAATTTTAAAATATCGATTGTCATTTGGTCGAGAATAAAATATAATACGTCCAAATAACTCGAAAGGTTGTAAAATCAAATAAATCATTTATATTTTTTATTCAAGTTCAAATTTTCTTTAATAAAATTACATAATGTTGAAGCGTTATATAAACACGTTCAATCACCAATCGAAAGGGTAAATCCATTATCAAGTTATTTGACAATTTGGAAAGTATATGAAATGTTGCCTATAAATATACTATATGTTTATAGAATCTAATTTTCTATCGAATTATTTCTGAGTCTGGTATCATTTTTATTAATATTTATGATTGTTTATATTTCTTTGTTTCAGAATTCAATAATGCTAAAGTTTTTGAAGGTGAATATGTTATTGTTTCAAATATATATATAAGAATATTTTTGCAGTTTGGACTGGTCTGGATTATATAATGAAAGTACTCTAGTAGTATAAAGTGAGACTTAAACTGAACGATAACTTTTGGAACATAGAGATGTTATCTAAGTTGAGATGTTTTTACTACCTGTGTCTGCTCCCAGAAATAGTTGGCTCTCAAAAATCTAAATCAACGCCATTACGGCATACAGTAGTGTAATGTAATAAATCAGAACAAAAAAGAAACTGTATTTCTTGTTTTTCACACCAAAGCCATTAGATCGATTTGATGGAAATTTTGCAAATAGGTGATTCTGTTTTATGGTGATTTATACTCCTATATAAATCGTAACTACAGTTTTATTCTAATGTAAGCTATATTTTTAATTTAAAACAAAAACTCTCTCTCTCGTATTTTGCTAAATAACATACTAGGTAATGAAATAAACTAATTTTAACACATATCATCTGTCCTATTTATAATATCATCTTCATATAATTTGTTTCTTCATATACGATATATATATATAGCGATAACGAATTATTCCATAAAAATACAAATATATCAATTTTGGGAAAAGTATCAAAATCGCTTAGTCGTAGCGTCAATACTGTATTGTGGACATGTGACCTTCAATGAGCTGTCTGGACGCTTCGATATAGGTACCTAATCTTGCAGAATGAAGAATTTTAATAGGGCTCTTAACGGTTGATGGGCTTCGCTAAATGTACCTCGACCACGGAAAATTTGTATCTTTCCAAATTTGCATTTTAAGTTTTAAGTGGGTCAACAGTGACCCCAAATGGTTAGTTTATATTACATACGGTGCTTTTGTTAACTTAAACTTGGATCGACACGCTGCCATGTGGGTAGATAAGATATTATAAAATATTAGAATGATATAATGACTACATATTTAATGTCATTGTTTACTTTATATTTTAGACTAGCAACCCAGTCCGGTTTCACAAGGCTGCAATATGCTTGTCTCTGCTATAATATGCATGTATTATACATATAACGAACAGACAAAACATTAAAAAAATTTCACATGTTTAAAACTTACAAATGAAACTCGACGAAAATCTTTTACGTAATTTATTAATGTATTTTCTCATTCGTGTTTGTTTTAAACTGATTAAGAGGCCTATTACAATTCTTCATTCTGCGAGATTAGGTATTTCGAAGCGTCCCGACAACTCATTGAAGGTCACACGTCCAAAATACTGTGTTGACGCTACGACTAAGCGATTTTGATACTTTTCCCAAAATTTTTATATTTTTATGGAATAATTCGTTATTGCTATAATATCGTATATGGAGAAACACATTATATGAAGATGATATTATAAATAAGACAGATGATATTGTTAAAAATAATAATTATTAAATATTACCTAGTATGTTATTTAGCAAAAGACGGTTTTAGTTTTAAATTAAAAATAGGTCAGATTAGAAAAAAACTAGTTACCAATTATATAGGAGTATAAATCATCATAAAACAGAATCATCTATTTGCCGAATTTCCATCAAATCGATCCAATGGTTTTGGTGTGAAAAAGCTTTAGAAATAATAGATAAAAATAATATATAGAATAGAATAACTTTAGAAAAATATGAAATTTAAAACAATAAAAGTTTAAAAGTCGCAAAAAAATAATTATAGTTACGTGATCAAAATTAATAATCGCGCTATACACTGACGCTCAACGGCACGATGTTTCGATCGATGTTGGCGCGAAGAAATTCGACATACTCGTATGTCCGACTCTGAGGAGCGCTCAGCTTGAGCGCTCCTCAAGAATTCGGACGGCCTGTGCATCGCATTTTGTAGTAATTTTGCAGTATGATTTATCGTTTTTATTAAAATAAGATAATAAATACATGGTTAAAAAATATAACATATTTAATCCTCATAAAGTAACATTTATTCTGGTATAAATTTTATTAATAAATACTATCGTAGATAGAAGACATTCACAGTCAACTTTTCGAAAGCGATTTTCGTAGTTTTTTCGTTTAGAATAAGATTTTTTTTCTATATTAAATCAATAATATATTAAAATTTCGAGGCCGCTACGAACTATATGACTATACAAGAGATAAAATTATCATTTTTTAATTTCATTTATGTAGTTCAATCCAGTAGCTCAAAAAAGTGCCTTCGCGCATTTTATGAAAATCTTTCTCTACAATGTTGGGTTTTGTTAAAAAGTTAAGCAAAATTTACAAAAAGCGAGGCCGTTACGAACTATGTCAATAGCTATTCTACATTATTCATTAAGTCAAAATTGTTAATGTATCTTTGTTTCTGAGATCGAGAACGACAAAATTGTCTATTTTACGCAAAAACCGCGTTTGAGATGTAATATGGCTCTTAAGCTGCTGTATAACTGTACCATTTGTTAATTTGAAAAGTTTAGCATTGGTTGGGCGATCTTGCAATATATTTTTCAATATTTGAATTTATTATTCAGTGTGTATTTTGATAAAGTGCATAAACGAAAAGAGGTGAAATTATACTTAAATAAATAAATACTTAATCATATGTATATGTGCATAACATATAGTTTACTTATATATCTTCACTAAAATTTGACGCATGAATAGGTATTTACCTACACGAACGAGACTTTTTATTAATGGTTTCTATTTTATTTACAGTGCAACCCAAAAACGACTTTATTGAAACCGTATACAAGTCCAATCGGAATATTTGCTAATTACACATCTGGGAAAGCCGGTCCAATAGACAATATACAGAACTTGCCAAGGCTGCCTATCCCAAAGTTAAGTGACACTCTAGCTAAATACCTGAAGTCTGTAAGGCCACATCTGAGTGACAAAGAATTTTCTAATACAATATCGTTAGTGAAAAACTTTGAAAATTACGAAGGAAAAAAATTACAAGTAAGTTCTATATTACAACAAAATATGGATATTTTCACATTGTACAGTCACTGTAAAATGTTCTCAGCCTCATCTCTACAGAGGAAAAAAACGGATGTGATGCCAGTATTGTTCTCAACAATATCGTCCGAATTATCGTAATGGACTTGAGTACTTACTTAATATACCTTAAGTATTGCCCAATTAGACTGCACGAGACATGAGCACGTTTAGTCGATTAATTCGAATGTTTTATTAAATTATCATCGCAATGATATAATCCGCCGATATCAACTCGAACGTCGGCAACTTTCAGCTATCTTTATATATGGCTTTTGATATTTGGAACGAAGGGTAGTTCTTTAAATAAACATGACCACATAATTACTCTAAATTGTTGTCGTTACATCGATTCAGGTAAGAAATAAATTTCATAAAAGTGGGAGTAATAATAATTAACAATAAAATAAAAGTTCAAAAAATGATTGTATATTTAAAAAAATCTAATATTGTTGACCTGTTCGCTTTTTGTAATAATATGGAATTGATCAAAATCAAACTAGTAACCTTATAATGTATAAACATAAATAATAATACTCATAAATTAATTACAGAGTTTATTGGAAAGAAGGGCCGAAAAGCATCTAAATTGGTTGGAAGATTGGTGGTTGAACACTGCATATTTAGGCTATAGAGACCCTGTGGTTGTGTATTCTAGTCCTGGACTTGTATTTCCGTTACGCAAATTTGCAACTCAAACTGACCAGCTTGAATATGCTGCTAAGACATTGCGGGCAGCCTTGGAGTACAAAACCTTGATAGACAAGTAAATATATTTTTCTTAAACATGCTTGGAAATTTGAGCATTACATTGTCTTCTTCGAGTTAGATCGAAATAGCTATTCTGGCCAAATGGCATGTATTTGGCCAGAATAGCTATTTCGAGATAGCGGCAGCCGGCAAAATTTGTATGAAAATCTATCTGTCGTGTTTATCGTCATATAAATTATTTTTTAACCTTACGAGAGTAAGGTGAAAAGTTCTCGGCCTGACAATGAAAGACTGCGATTTTCAGTTAAAAAATGATTTTATTTTTCTACATAATCTCCCTTTACTTCAACACACTTGGTCCAGCGTTTGTCTAACATCAGTATTCCTTCCAGGAAGTGAGAGTCTGGAAGGCTGTGAAAATATTCATTTACGGCCCTCTCAATATCTTCATTGGACGCGAAGCGCTTCCCAGAAACAAATTTCTTCAAGTTTGGGAACAGATGGAAGTCTGAGGGTGCCAAATCTGGAGAATAGAGGGGATGGTCGAACAAATCGTACCCCAAATCTCGCAGTTTTCCCATCGCCAACGCACTCTTGTGTACAGGAGCGTTGTCCTGGTGAAAGAAGATTTTTTTCTTCTTCAAGCCCGGCCTCTTCTTGTGAATTTTGGTATCCAATCAAGATCAAGATTGGAGTAATATTCGCCTGTAATTATTCTGTTTTTTTTTTAAGGTAATCAATTAACAGGATCCCTGTCATATCCCAAAACACACTGGCCATAACCTTTCCGGCAGATGCAATCGACTTTGCTTTCTTTGGCGCTGAACCACCGGCTTGCACCCACTGCTTCGACTGCTGTTTCGTTTCTGGCGTGTAGTGGTGGACCCACGTGTCATCCATGGTGACAAATCACCGTACAAAATCAGTTGAATCCCTAGTGAATCGGTCCAAACATTGCTGCGATAATCGTTTGGTTTTGATCGGCATTCAGCAAATGCGGCACCCATCTTGCGCAGAGCTTTCGCATTCCTCATTCTTTGTGCAAGATGTTTCACACCCTTTCTTCCGATATCCCCACAGCCTCAGCTATCTCATTAACCTTCACTCGCCTATCGTCCAACACGATATCATGAACTTTTTCGATGGTTTCCGGTGTGGTTGCCGGCCGTCCTTCACGTGCGTCATCTATCACGTTTAAATGCAGCTGCCCACTTTTTAACGGTTGACATAGAAGGAGCAAAGTCCCCATAAACTTTTGTCAACTTCGTATGAATTTCCTTAGGAGTTAATCCATCCAAAACGAAGAAGTTTATAACCGCTCGATATACAGGTTTATTTATTTTAATGAAAAACACGCAAGACGTCTACTACAAAAATTCGTGTAAACAAACTACTTGAAAGAACAAGTTGAAACTTGTCATACAAACTAATGACACATGCACCAAGGCAGGAAGCAGAAATTTTTACTGATTGGAACGCCATTTCTGTCAGGCCGAGAACTTTTCACCTTCCTTCGTATTTGTCTGGCATATAAAAAAATAGAACGATTTTTTAATCCGGTACATGACAAGGAGTAGCTTATCAGAGATTTTTAAATTTCGAACTGACTTGCAAAAAGAAACCTGTTTGCTAAATTTAAAAGTTTTGTAAATTATTACGTGCTTTTTAGCATAGATAGTGTCAGGTAGAGTCGGATTTTCTCCAAACGTTAGGTTCAATTTACACCGTTGCAGAATGGAAGCGTCACTTTCGCCTCATGTTACAGGAACTCGCTGGAATGCTCGAGTATTCCCGCTTATTCCTTAGTACGCATGAAGGACATTCCGTTGTTTATTCTGTATCTTCTACTTGACAAGAATGGTTAACTTGGATCTTATTTTGATATCGCTTACATGTGAAGCAGACGAAGAAAAAGTAAAAAAAAAATATACTAAAAAGTTAAAGATGTATGTGACATTATTTATAGAGAAGGCGCGAATGACTTCCTCCGTTCGCGCCACTTCCCGCGGGTTCCACAGACGGCATCGGAGAATTCCCGAGAATGTGCGAGGCTTCCGCGGAAGACGCGCGTCCATTTTTTTGGTTATGTATGTTATACAGTTGATATAAATTTCATTATCCTTTGTACAGTTTTGTTGCAAAAAGTCGCTTCCATTCTGTTCCGCGGCCGTGTAAATTGAACCTTAAACACTACACTCGAGTGAATTTGACCCTATATTAAACAATTTTAATAAAAAAAAAACTTATATACAGCTGTTACTCTTACGAAAATAAAATATTCGCAAAAGTAATTTATGCGTAAAGACGTTTGTTATTATTAATTTGCATTTATGTATTTATTTTTTGATTTCAATAGATCGGACCAAGACTAATGCCAAACCTATAATTACTCCCACACACTAATTTTGTTAATAAAATTAATTAAATAAGTAATTTTTTTCAGTAATAAAATTCCAGTGGAAATGATGGGGCAGAATCCATTGGATATGTCACAATATAAAAAAATATTCGGAACATGCAGGATACCGATTGAAAAAAGGGACAAATTGTCATTTAATGACACCAAATATGTGTCTGTAATTCACAACAATCATGTAAGGATGTCTTTGTATGTAATCCATTAAGTATTTCTTCACGTAAAATAATACATCGACCTTAACAACATTCACGACTGTCCGTTTTGACAGATGTCATAGTTATAGCTTATCTGTCAAAACTGTGATATTTTGACAGATAAATTACGGATGTGACACCTATCAAAAGGGACTCGTTAGATTTTATGAAAGCTTTAGTTCTAAACTTATTTAACATTTTTATTCACTTGTATTTTCACGACCCGAGTAAACAATTGACTCTCTAAAAGATGAAGAAGACGAACTTATTTGACAATAGCTAATACTCATCATTTATTTCGAGACTGTGAAGCCGGTTTAAAAAAATGTTTTAGATTTATCTAACTCAATTGCGATCACCACTAAACTTTAACGTTTCGGTTAATCAAATATATGATCTCGCATCATATTATCTTACAGTGAAAAGCTAGCATTGTTTTTATTTGGAAAAGTGCGAATTATGTATCCTCGCAAGTCTAAGGATATTTTATATATCCTATAATAAGTTTTAACGTAGACTTCCACAAACTGATTAATAGTGACACAATGTAACGACACGAGCATTCTTTGTGTGGAAATCACCAGAAAATTACTACAAAACAGCCCGGTTATACATATTGGTAAAATGACAAACACAAGACGTGACGTAGTTTTAATAGATTTGTATAAAATACTGTACCAATGATATTGTCTACCCACCTTGCACATAACATACTTATTTAAACATTTGTATTTTTCAACAATATTAAAATCTAATAATGAAATTTAGATAGAATTTTGGTAATTTTCTTTCTCTGGTAAAATTCTAATAATCGCTTGCTCATCACTAGACTCAATAGCAAACTTCAAATAAATATGTTCTTCTGTATTATTTTTTCAGTATTATGACTCTCCGAAGCTACAATAATTGCCCGTTTTTCTACTAAGGAAAGTTGTTTGGTAGGACTAAAAGCCTACATTTTTTTTGTATATTTTTTCACATGTATAGAAAGCTAAACAGCTTGAAATGTCATAAAGCTGCGGTGAAGTTGACTAATGCTGTAGAAATTATAGAATGACACATTGATAAGTGTGAGTAAATAAGTCTGCACGTGACTGTTAGCGGTGTTTGTTTCTAGCCTTTGATATAGTGAGCTACCTACACAGCTGTACTGTTTTGTATTTCTAATGTTTGCTAATTTCAGCTATAATATTGTCTGATATCGTTCGCAATAACGATATTAAAACAGTAATTATTATCGATATCTCACAGAATTCCTTGCCAAGCAATGTATAGTAAATGTGTGACAGCCGCACTGCAGCCTCAGCACTAAAATTACCCGCCGCCGATGTTACAATTAAGCATAATTATTAACAGTTTCTTAGGTTCTATATTTTTAATTTATCCCTATGTATATTTTTAGATTTTCCATGTCGATCTATGGGGTACTGACAATCAAATATTAAACGAGAGTCAAATTTTGCAACAGCTGCAAAAAGTTATGGAACTTTCATCGAAACCAACTGAAGATGCAATAGGTATACTTACATCAGATAATCGTGATTCTTGGGCAAAGGCGTACGAACTCCTGGCAAAAGGTAAACATAAAATATGAAACTGTTTGACATAAACAATAACTACTAAAGATGTTATACTAGAACTAGTGCTCACGTTTGACTACCTGTCGTGTTACATGTTCGTTTTTGTGGAAAGCAGATACAGAATAGCTGTCAATTTCACAGAAACCGCATGTACTGTTGGCGACTGTAATCACGTGAGAAAAGAGAGTGAAAAAAAAGGAAGTGGAGGGAGACCGTGCCCGGGTGCAGAGGGAGGCTCTGCACCGGTGGGGCGAGGCACTCTCCTTCCCAGCTGCCGGCCACCGGACGATCCAAGCCGATCGTCCGGTGTTGGAGGAGTGGGTTAGGCGCCGGCAGGGCAGCCTCTCATTCCGCATGGTGCAGATACTGACCGGACATGGTTGTTTCGGTCACTACCTGCACCGGGTCGCACGTCGGGAGGAAACGCCGCGGTGTCACCACTGCGGCGCTCCCGACGACACGTCCCAGCACACGCTGGCTGTGTGCCCGGCGTGGCAGCAACGTGACCTGATCGCTGCGCTGGGAAGCAGCGACCTCTGCCGCTGCCGAGCGTGGTCCTGGCCATGCTCCGCGGCGAGGCGGAATGGGAGGCTGTCGCCTCCTTTTGCGAGAACGTTATCTCGCAGAAGGAGGGAGCGGGAGGAGGACGTCGAGGCCGCTCCTCTCGGGCGCACACGGATAGGTAGGAGAAGGAGGGCACACGCAAGAGCGGTGCTCGCCTAATGACCCTACCGCGAGGCTGCGTGCGCGTCTGGATACCGCGCACGCCGTGGTGATATCTCTCCGTCTGGGGGACGTCCAGGGGTTCTCGGACAGTCCCTCCCTTGGCGTTGACTCGACCAGACCTAGGTCGAGCCGGCCCCGGAGCACATGGCGGTAGAATCACGAAAGCGCACCCCGCCATGTGCTCCGCATACCTACCGGGGCCTACAGAACTTAGGGGAGTTTTAGTGGGTAGGCCGGTCCTGTCAGACAGAAGAGCCCCACGCCTAGCCAGCGCGGTGTCACGGTACATAAGGTGCATTTTCCCTCCAATAACCAAAGTATTGAATTGCTTAATTCAAATAGTATGTGCCAATAATTGCTGTAATTTTTTTTTAGATAGTGTGAACCGAAAAAATCTAGAAGATATCACAAAAAGCTTAGCAGTCCTTTGCTTAGATGCTCCAGTTGGTATCTGGAATTGCTCCGATAAGAACGCACGTCAAAACATAGCTGCTGCTCAAACTATTCACGGCGGGGGTTCTTTGAGCAACGGAGGGAACCGTTGGTTTGATAAAACGGTACAGGTAAGTCGAACGATCAATAAAATATTTATTGGTAAATTGTTAAAACATCGTGTTTTTCGACTAGAAAAACTATGCACTTTAATTAAAAAGTATAAGTGGCATAATATGCGTGTTGGTCTGTGAGGATTACCGTGAATTCATAATTTCAGTTTATTGTTGGTGCCGATGGTGTTACTGGACTTACCTATGAACATTCTCCAGCTGAAGGCCAACCAATTGCCGTTTTAACAGATTTCCTAATCAATTACATGTATGTATGATAATGTTTAGATGTATTTTTATGGAATAAATCAGAGGTTGTTGTTGACAACAGGGTTGTCATCATTGTGTTGTGATTTTAATGTAATTGTGTTGTAATAAATTTGAGCTTTATCCAAATTTCTAGATGAATGGATATTTTTAGATAGATACTTAAAGGTTAATGGTCAAACTACTACACCGCTATTAAAATTCTCTGATTTATCAATTGCCAGTTATGTTTAATAAATATGGCGGTTTAGCAGATTTTCTATACAAGAGCTGTCAAAGTGTTTTCTGTCCTGACTATAGTTATTAGATAACTGAGAAAAACCATCCTTGACTTAATAAATCTTTCTATCCTTTTCAGAGACAGTGGCAAGTGCGCTAATTCCCAGTCATCTAGTCCCAAAGCACCTTATAAACTGGAATTTCATGTGAGCCCTGAAGTCAACGATATGATTAAAGCGTCAAAAAATAATTTAGACAGGTCCGATAAATTCTTATACCTATATTTCAATATTATTTAATAATTATGTATTATAAATCTCCGTCGTAATTCATTAGTCCGTGACTGAGACAAGAAATATTACTACGCCGTTGATACTATTAACGCAATCCTATAGTGAATATTTTTATCTAGTGTAATAATTGGACAGATCAGATGAGAAATGTAATATTGTAGGGTATTATAAATCGATTAATAATAAGAAAAACTGCTTTATAGGAGCATACTATACATATATTTTTCAAAATGTATGACAGACTTGCTTTGCACCCGCGTCTTTACCCGGCTTGTATCGGATTGTCCAAAAGAAAATAACATAACTGTTTATTACACACCACTTCTGACTACCTGGACAATTAGTAGGACAGTTAAAAGTTCAACATGATATGACATACAAGGACCGACGATGTCTAGTGAAAGTTAGAGTGGTTCTTCAAGGGTGGCATGAGGCACGCCGCGGGCGGCGCAGTTACCTCTTACATTCTCGCTAATGCACGAAAAAATTGTGTACAAACAAACACCTGTCACCTACCCAATTCACTACTCACTACTAAGTTTGCGGGACTTCACAAAAATAACCAATACACAGAATCAACGGGTTGGTGTTATTTTTTTGCTTCCAGCCCATGGACTATCTTTAAAAAAGTATCTGTATTTAAAAAGCAAGATTTTATTACATATCAATTGACTAATAAATGTTAAAAAAAAAAACAGATTTTCTCAAACATGCTTCGACATTGCGTCGGTGGCGCTGTGGTCTCGGCACTGGAGACGTATTTTTGAATCATTAGACGTGAATTTGGAATTCGGATAAGAATACAAATCGTGCGCGAAATTATTTTCTACTGCTTACATTTCTTTAGATTTTTGAATCACTCGAATTCAGTGCTGCCATTAAAAACAAATTCTTAATTAAATTCCGTTTCACGCAGAAAAAATCAAAATCACAACAACAAAAACAAAAAACCGGCGATCACACGTGAAACGGATGACTGTCAAGGTCACTTCAGCGTTGGATATTCTACTAGTAGAAATCAAAAACGAATGGGTTCAACCACTCATTGCACAACGCACGAAATTAAACTTCAGAAATAGTGAATTCGGTAATTCGTATACGAATCTCACGATTTCGAATGCGAATTGGTTTTCTATTGTTTCAAAAATTCGTCTCCTGGTTTGTGCGCCGCATAGAATCTGGAGGGTCCCGCGATCTAATCCCCACCAACCAATGTACCAACGTGTTTTTCGTTCCGAATTTCATATGTACATTTATCCGACGCTCCTACGGTGAAGGAAAACACCGTGAGGAAACCTGCGTACATCTGTGAAGGGATTCAAAGGCGTACGTAGTCAACCAACCCGCACTGGGCCAGCGTGGTTGACTAAGGCCTAATCGCCCTAACGTAGTTAGGGTAGGCTCGAGCCCCTCGGTGGGGACGTATATGAGCTGTGATGATGATGCTTGGACATTTTGCCAACCTTCTTCGAGATAAATAGAAATTGCTGTACTAGTCAAATACATGCGAGCAGCGTGTGGTAAAAGTTGTATGAAAATCATATAAAATCACAATGAAATTCCCATCACATTAAGTTATATCTATCATGTTATTGCTACGAAACATAGCAAACTAGGAGGCAAGTTATCAGTTTTATTTAAATTTCGAACTAGCTTGCAATCCTGTTTGATAGTGACAAAAGACAAATGAATACTATGGCGCATGAAAAATGTTGCTCGTCATTGATTTTTAAAAGTAATTGTACTTACTTAACTTCTGCGTATAATCTGATAAAAGAATTATACAAGTCTTGGCCAGAACTGGGCATCTCGGCCCGCTTTTACACGTTTGTCCATCAATGCCTCTTTTGCTCGACGCTGCAATAATGTACTATAATTAAATAAGCTAACGTATTTTTATTGTAGATTGGCCGCAAATCTGCATTTGAACTGTTTTACGTACGACAAATATGGTAAAAATTTTATAAAGTCTCAAAAGTTAAGTCCCGATAGTTATTTACAAATGGCAATGCAGTATGCTTTCTATAGGTAAGTATCAATACATAATAACACGAAATTTATTTGTATACTTTTAAATAAGTAGCTTTCATTTATTAAGTTTATTCTTTAGTTAGTGGGAGAGTTTCCTAATTTTTGTCCAGCTAATGACCTGACATAGACATATGAAACCTCCACCAATATATGTATGTAATGTTTAATATTGAAATTTAAAATGAAAACAACTTTATTAGAAAGTGACCCCAACAAACCCTATTCCTCAGAACTGGCTCCCATCGACTTTTACCTCTTTCCTCAGCTCGAGGAACACCTCCGAGCCAAAAAAAATTGACAACGATAGCGAGGTGATGACTGCTGTAGAGGCGTTTTCAGCTGGTCAAAACAAATAATTTTTTTGAAAAGGAAATATGGGTTTAAAAAAAATATGTACTAATGTAAAATATGTAAAAAATGTTTGACTTGCTAGGAGAGTATGAAGTGATATTTTTTTTAGTTAAATTATTCTTATTTCATATTGATTATATTACTTTTGGACTACCCCTCGTATAATAATAAGAACCCACATTCAAATTCAGATATTCGATTGATGCATAAATATTTACCTAAGATTCATGCAATATTCATAATTTTTTATTTAATCTTTTTCGTACAACGAACAATCAGGTGTTGTATGTACAAAAGGTGTTGTACGAACAATCAGGTGTTGTATGTACAAAAGGCGTATTTAATGCCAAAGTCATTATCTACCAGTCAACCTGTGAAATGTGAAAGTAATTATGGACGGTGTAAGATCACAGAAAAAAATAATTTCACACTCATTACTTGCTTATTGAATTTAGTCTTAGAACTGGCTAATCTCAAACTATAAGCAGCATTTTTTGTTGTATTTTACGGAGCGGCACATTGAACAAACAAAGCAAAATCACATCTCACTGTACTCTTTTACAGTCAACTGTCCTTAAAAATCTTAAACAGATAATGATTGCAGACTTCATAAGACACCAGGAGCACACTACGAATCAGCAGCTACTAGAATGTATGTTGGCGGACGTACGGAAACTATAAGGTCTTGTTCAATTGAATCAATAGAATTCGCTAAGTCCATGTTGAATAGCAAATGTACTCCGAAAGAAAAAGTGCAAGCTATGATTAATGCCATAAATGTACACAAAAATTACACTGTTCAGGTAAATATGTATTTTATTGTTACTTTTTGGCATTTTGATCTCTAATCGATATTAGTGATATCCAAACTTATTTCCACTGTACAAATGTATTAAATAGTTAAATCCGAAACAATGAGTAGTACTCGTACCGAAAATAACTTAAAGAAGTATTTCGGGCTTCATATTGATGTAAACTAAAACTACAAATTTTAAAATTAAACAAAAAGCACACTGTATTACATCATGATTAGAAAACCAAACTCAAGGAAAATGTTAGTTATTACAAATGACTTTGTATTTGACAGTAATGTGTATAATATCTTCTCTAACAGTTACTGATTAAAATTGTCGTCATACGTCAGTGGTATACACTCAATGATGCTGATAGAGACTTTTTATGTAATATTGGAGCCAAACGAGCAGGTGGGTCACCTGGTAACACCACGTGCAACAGGACAAGTGCATTACCGACCATTGAAATGAGAATACACTCTTTTGAAAGTTTTGATATCGCAATCTCAATCGATTTTATATTTCAATGTTATTTTAAACAAATTCCATTTTAACAGCATTTATTGTTGTAGGCATTACAAGGTTTTGGTGTAGATCGTCACCTTCTGGGATTGAAACTAGTAGCGATAGAAAATGGGTTTGAAATACCAAAATTGTATTCGGACGCAGGATTCGTGAAAAGTGCTCACATGAGGTTATCTACCAGCCAGGTGCGTATTAATTTTAATTCATATTAAATGAATGATAAATTGGTTTATAAGTGTTTATAGTGCATACACATTTGAGGAGCTTAGCTCACGCAGTGACCGGGTGCAATCGTCACTCTAGCGCATCTTTGGAGAGATAACATGAGCATATCCAAGATGAATACCTCGAAGTGACTATTAATCGCTGCATTACCATGGTAGCACCCACAAACAACATTATTAACCAGATCCGCGGTCCGAGGTCCCGATCTGGCCAAGCTGGGATCTGCAACTTGTACATCAAATACGTCGTCCAACATCTAGCGGTTAGACTGTATGAGAGAGCTGCCAAATCTCAGCATCCACAAGATATAGCACCCAACCGTGCACGCCCCCTGATCGGAGAGCGTTGCCTCGAATCCTCATTTTGAAGAGGATGAACAAACACTCTAAAAGGAAAAAAGGTTTTATTTGAAATCCAAGAAGGGAAGGGAAATGTCTAACAAGGTCCAACAAATCTAGCAGTCTCTACGGTTGGCGACTGACACCACCCAGAGAGGCTATCGCCCCGAAAGGTTTTACCCCGAGGGATGTCGAGAAGATTGTTTGCGTGCGGGGCACTTTTGAATACGAACCACGGAAGTGATTGTTATGGTGATGATTTGATAACATCAAATAGACATTTTAATTAGAACTATCATCAAATAATATTATCAAAATAATATTTTTTTCATACAGTAGGACTTCTGTTCGAAAGTCCACTGTTCGGTTCGAAAAGTTTACTAAATGTATTCACTTGTTAGGATTGATTACGTAAAATAATAAATTCTAGTTATCATTTTCATTTATTTTAATATGTCTACCCCGTTTTGACTTAATGTAATATTTTGTTTATGTATGTTTATAAAATATATACGTTACGTATAAAAATATACGTTTATGTATAAATTTTATGAAAAACAGTTTCTAGTTAAAGTTTTTAGATATTTATTTCTTATATTTAAATATTGACAATTCTTATATTTCATTTGTCTTCAATCTTTAGGTGGCTTGCAAATGCGATGGATTCATGTGCTACGGGCCATTGGTTCCTAACGGTTATGCTACGTGCTACAATCCGCGTGATAACGACGTGAATTTCGCAACCTCTGCGTTTTCTGACAACGCCGAAAGCGATTGCGATATGTATCGAGCGGCTTTGGAACAATCACTACAAGACATGCATGATATTCTACTTCAGAATACAAAGTCAAAGTTATAAAACAATAGCTATATAACAAATTTAAACAGTATATGTTATAATAAATATTAACAAAAACTGGTGCTGCTTAATAATTGCCTTATGGTTTACTAAATGTGATAAAAGTGGTCAGAAATTATTCATCTCAAAAGCATGTAATAAGCTATTAAATAAGAAATAGTCATATTTAACCTAAAAGCGACCACACCTACCAATAGCATTGATTGACGATATGTATTTTTGTTTTAAATTAGTTTTCATAATATTGTTTAAACTTATCTGAAACTTCTCTTCTGAACTTATCATAAAGTTACTAGCGAAATTATTTACCATTCCTCAAATTCTGTCTTCTAATTATTACGACAATTAAACAATTAAGTAATTGCTTATTTTTCATCAGTATCTGCCAGATTGTAGACGTTTTTTGACTTCTGTTTCCTATCACGTGTGTACTTACTCTATGCTGGAAACAAGAATAACCAACTGAAATTCGGCGGGAGCGGCGCTCTCAACATTCAGAAACCGAGTGGGACATACTGCATACCGGCAGTAGTACTAAAATAGTGTGCTCTTGAGTTGTGTCCTGTTCCATGTTCATAAAAATCTGCAAATATACACCCGGTGTTCAAAATAGCGATAGATTAGACAAACTACCTGCTCTCAAACGATGAAGCATAAGATCAGCAGGAAATTCCTTAGATACCTAGAAGAGTATGATCTGATCATCGACCGCCAATACGGTTTTCGTTACGATCACTTTGGTGATTGGTGATCTTCTAGTGCCTCTCACACACTTGGACTTCTGCCATTTTAAGAGTTTAAGCCAGTCAGATATAGGAGAGGGGTTTTGTTCGGGCTTTGTACCGGAGTCTTTTATCGAAATTCCAGAGGGTCTATGCAACTGGAATGCATTAGAACCACACAACGAATAGACGACAGTTTTTTGCCGCTTATAGCTTGGCAATTTTAACGAAGTGTAGGCATTTGACTATCAATAAATGCTTAATTTTGAAGATTGACTGGACAAACTATAATGTATATGAGAGAGATGACTCTCTCTATTACTCAATGTAGACTACTACTCGTCTACTGTTCAGTTGATCCTCTATTTTCAACCAGTTGGATGTACTACGCTTAATGGAGGTGGATCCTTATTCAATAGAAATTATGGTGTTTCGCCATCAGGCACAGGTTTAATGTTGAATGAAGTATCTCTTAGCAGCATTTTGATTAGACCTGTCTGTCACGACCGATCATGTATAGTTAATCAATTTGTGGAGATGATTAGAAGTATCTCTTGAGCAGAATTTTGATTAGACCTGTCTGTCACAAATGATAGTTAATCAATTGGTTGAAGTAAATTGCGGTTGAAAGGCAATATTCTTGTTTTTGAAATCTAGCCTGCTTATTTGTTTTAATAAGAGCAAGTGGCATTGCAGTGGTGATAATGGTCAGTATGTCATCATAAGTTAAGATAATTATGGTTTTTTGAGGTGGACATCTGCCACAGGCAGTATTAAATTGATGGCTTTTTTGATAGACCCGTAAATTAATTTGTCGAACCTCATGCGACAGAGACAGGTATTCATATGTTTTTGAACATTTTAATATAAATGTATTGTCTTACATCCATTCTAATGGTCGGCACCGATTGGTCTAATTGGTTCGTCTCTAATAAAATGCTTTCGAAATTTTATTGTAGGAAAAACAAAACTGTAAACGCGGATAAAGCACCTCGTTCAGCAGACTTACTTATTTATACAGTAACATCAGTGGGTGCCTTGCATCCCACTTTTTGCCCGCATGTAAGATATGCGAGGGTCTATCTATAGGAACTATCAAAGGAGTCTCACAGGTTATTTCTTATTTTGGTCTCAGGCTTTTTGAGAATTTTTTTTACTGCAAACAAAAAATACACTGTACAAACGTTTATTTGACATACATATACAATGTTTTTGAATACTTCAAATAACAATGACTGAATAATATTTCCTTAGATATAATGTTTCCACTAACAAATTAGCTTATTAAGTAAACGTGTAAAACAAGCAAATGTCATTAACATAAGTAGCTACAATATTTGTAAAAGATTAAAATATACACAAAACTATTCTATATTGTTTATATAATATTATATTGTAAGAATTGCATGTAAATGTAAAATAAAATGATTTACTAAGATCCAGTTAATATATTATTATTCACATACTTATCGCCATTTTGTTCTAAATCAAATTATAACCATATTTACATAAGTAGATATATATGTTACCTATATTGTTTACAGGATCAGTGACATAAAAACAATATAACCTAGCGCCTAAAGCTGATTATCAAAATTATTATGATGACGTTTATGTTAAGTTAGATTGTTAAACATGTCTTTCTGTTTATGTAGGAGTTTGTGTCTAAACTAGGTTTTAGAGTAATGTAAGTAGACTTATCTAAACACTCATATAAACCATTTCCCACTAAAATAATTCAAGTTAAATTAATAGGATATAATCGGACAGGCATCGACGTTTGTGTCTTAGTAATATATGCATAATATCGCATAGTGAAACCCCAGGTTTAAACATTTATATTGTCGACAAATAAAATATCATATTGGTCTAGCCGTTTTGACCTCATTAAATATAATATGATCTGATAAACACTCGGCCCAGTACTGACCCGTGGTATAACTGGGAGTACCACGGGAGATTTCGCTTTATCCTCGATACCTACTACTTAGCAAATATTTCATGTTCCAATTTAGTTATATTTACTGCCATTACGAAAGTAGATTTGTACAAGAGAGGTTATCAAACTTAAATATAACAACTCCGTTTAAGATAAAGTAATATATATATTTTCGGACATGATTAACCAGTTTGTGTGTGCAAAAATAATGCGATATGCTAGCATTTGTACCTTAGTCGTGGTTGTTAATATATATTTTTAATAATAGTCGTGAATTCTTGTTAAAATAACTTCAGGATAACTTTCTTTATCTTTTTTCAACAGAGAAGAAGACAAAGTAGTGAGTGTTCATTTAATATATTTTGTATCAAGATAGAATACTGTATTTTGTGTTCCTGATTCCTGTGGAAAGTAGCATGTCGCTTATTCTTGTCGCCTCACAATCTTTCCATCAGTGAAGACAAGAGCCAAATAAAAATGTAATTCCACCAGATGCTCTTTATTAACATATGCTTCGAATTCATATAGCAATAAATAGAATTATATTTTATACTTAATTACACACAGATCCATACGTTATAAACAAATAAATAGTCCACAGGATTATAGTTCATAAAAATAATATAAGTCTAGGCTGTATTTTATATTTTTAGGAATCTGTTATAAATAGCAAACCCCAAAATTGCACACCTAATAATTTGAAAAGGAAGCTGGGCCTAAAATCGGATTGTAACGAACAAAGACAAATTTATCTCAAAATAAGGATTGACTTATTTAATGCACGTTGCATACACTTTTATTAATTTATAGAGGTGGATTTTTATTTTATCTCCTAAGAAATGCCAATCAATAATGAAATCTAAAAACGCACTTTCAATTCAATTTACATAGTCATTAAAATAAAATATATTCAGTAGCACGCTTAGCCAAAACACAAAAAAAAAATCTAGGTACAGTGAGCCGTCATGTGTCTATCGAAACATGAGACTTCAAACAACTTTCACAAATTAGAAAAGTTATAGTTTCATTACACTCATTTTCTGAATATTAGCAATTTCTCAAAAAAATAAATGGGGACTTTATTAAAATAAAATAGTGTAAAATTATAGAAATAAAGTTGTTACACAATACACAGTTAAAAGTAATCCTGTTAGTTACTAATACATTTTAGGCCGACAAAAAACGCAATCGTTTTAAAATAGACCACTTAAACGACATTTAAAAATAGACTATATCCACATATTTCAATAGATACATGTAAATCAGATTATTAATATTCGACAACATACTTTATAAAGATAATTTGTATCTTATTAATATTAAAAAGAGCATATACGACGAAATTCAGAGGATTTAGCAGTGACCTTTCAGTAAAGCAGTACAGTATTCAAACTCTGATATGTTTTTAATCTATATGTATATCTGACGATGAAAAGAAATTTCCCGAAGCAACCTCAGACTACAAAGTCATTCAAAAGTGCCGAAGCCAAAGATGGCTTTTAAAGCGCTTGTTTTAGTTTTATAAAATGTGGAAGATCCCGCCGTCCGTCTTATAGGCAAATGATCTTTATGAAATTCCCCGGATGCCGGGTTTCGACGGTCTCCTCAGTCCAACGGGGAGGCGAGTTTTTAGTGGGTAGGCCTCTATCCCCTTCTGGGGAGGAGAGCCCCACATAACTCTGCGCCTTTTCCAGGGTGCAGGGTATGCAATTCAATGCATTTTCCTCAACGTTACAAAAACAAGTCTATAAATCAATCAACCCTCACAGGGCCAGCATGGTTAAGTTAGGAAGGCTACTTATTAACACCAATTTAGATAAGATCGATCCCCAGACCAGACATTTATTAGAACTGCTAACCATCTTTGTTTAGCAATAAGCAAGAACTTATCCGATTTAACTTTAAAAAAATATCTTGTATGGGTCTTTTTTTCTGTTTTGTTAATGTATGACGGAAGTATTAAGAAAACTTGTTGCAATTTTTTTCCGGATTTAACAGACATATATATAGGAAAGGACTGTGTATCAACATTAACGGTGAGAAGAGGACGCAGAACGCGTCTTCTTTTTGCTGCTAATATATTATCTAGTCATGGCTCAGCCCATGGAATACGTGAACGCAATGCTCGAAAACCTTGATAGAGTAGAAAACAAGTGAGTTTTAAAATGAACATAGCAACACCAAAACATATCGGTTTCCCATGTAGCATCCACTATTATGGAGGCTATATTGGAATTTGTTTATGGGTATGTTTACCTGGGAACATATCTAGATAATAGTTCAACTAGGTAGGTTCAACTTCCAGAAAGAGATCAATCGACGGATCCAACTCAGCTGGACAACGTTCAGAAAATTATGCGGAATATTTCTCGGTTCATTTATCGTAGTGCTTCAGGTGAGACCTGGGGCGGAAAGGTCTTCGAGTGACAAGCATACACCCGACACCGCAGCATTTGTAGACCTCCCGCAAGATGGGCAGACAATTTAGACAAAATCACAAGATGGCGCTGGATGCTAGCAAGCGCAGGACCGATCGGTATGGAGATCTTTCGGGGAAGCCTATTTCCAGCAATGGGCGTCTATTGGCTACAATAATTATAGGTTAAGTTTATGCTCCAAGGACCGAAAACTTTTTATATCTTTTTTCGATAAAAACGATTGTTTGAGAAACTCTATCATAAGTGTTTATCTTGTGTGTATGTAATGTATACGATATTAATGTGACAATTATTATATAAAACATGTTTAGTTTCGTAGCAATTAAATCATAGGATTAGGGAGATGTTTAGAATGTGCTGTGCAACTAACCTTTGAATAAGAGTGAAATGCAGTCGTAAGTTATACTTAAACTTAAATAAAGAGAAATACGTTAGAATGAAAATGGCATGAACCATAACTACATGAAGTGTAAATTAATATTTAAAAAGGATTACCCTAAAAGAAAGGACTTCCATTACGATAACCCTTTTAAATAAAGTTGAACTGTTTCCAATGAGCTTAATTATAATAGATAGACTTTAGAGTAGATATATTTAATAAAGCCTTTACCTACTAACAGTGTTACTCTATTGTCCATTTAACCAAAATCTCTATAAACAGATATGTGACGTGCAACAGATTACGCATTAGAGAAGTATGTTTTAATGAATTCATTTACAATTTCTCTCTCAAAAAATTATGACGAAAAAGAAATCAATGTCACATAATCTTCTCTTTGTAGTCATCAACTGACTAATATGTAGTTCCATGCAAACATGGAACTACATATAATGAAAAATGTAGTCAAATAATAAATTAAAATTTTATTTTATCTCTATAACACCCAGCAACAGCAATAACCAAATGCTGCTAAGCGTTTGACTTCGGACTAAAATTTAAAATGATTAACTGCGAATGAATTCGGGATTGATTTTTAAATATAATAACATATACTTTAAGTGTTGTTAATTGTCCCCAGTTCATTACGATGTAGTAGTATATCTTTTGCTATGTGCACCTTTTTTTAAATGTGGAATGTTAATACAATAAGCGTTATAAGCCATAATTATTCTGAATCCTTAAATTAATTTAATAATAATATATTTATCAATAAATTCTTAAAGTATGATTGACTAAAGGTGTTAAGAATTTGGTTAGCAAGTGCAGTTATCGCGAGATGCCGGCGGAGTGGCCAGCGGGCGGCCTGGTGACGCAGGTTTGTGTTGCACACCAGATTCAGCGGCATTTAAGTCCAATCTGCCATCTTGAATACTTTGGTAAATTTTTTTTGCTGTTTCCAAAAAAGCTTCTTCTACATTTTGCCCCCTGTAAATGCAGATAAATACATTACACAAAAAAATTGTAATATGTTTTTATCACTATTATGGGTTATCTATAAATATAGATAAGCAGGGTGTCCACATTCTGGAAAGTCAGGGAAAGTCATGGAAAACTCAGGGACGCTTGAGGTGGTCAGGGAAAGTCAGGGATATTGAGGAGCTACCTGGAGAGTCAGGGAAAATTTAAGATATTTGTCAATAAAAATTTCTTGAACTGTAAATTGAAATCCATGCAAAAATTTCTCAATGATTGTAAAATGAGGGATATATTTTATGCTCTGGTTTGATTCTTAATCCAGACCATTAAAGCATTTTTTTAGGTCCGGAGAAAACTACGTAGTTTTTTGCCATTACCTACTAAAATTACTCCTTTCTTGTTTGAAATAAATGAGTATTTACAATAAATAAAGAGTTTTACTTTGACAGGGTAAACTATCAGTCATATTGTGCACATGGACATGTATCTTCAAAATTGGAGTGAACTATGTTATAATTATAGGTTATAACTAGTTTACTCACTTTTAATATTACTTAATTCTTCGTATTTAGAAATCTTCTATTTCTTCATACAAAACAGCTCATTACTGTTATCTACGAGGAATTATAGAAATTTTACAACACTAGAACTAAAATGAGTGCCAAAAAATGTTCATTTAATAAATTGTGGCTAGATCCCAAAGTCAGTCCTGAATTTTTTGAATGGCTGAATGATGTTCTAAATGATCCAGGATTAGCATTCTGTAAGATATGCTGCAAGTCCATAAAATTAAGTAACATGGGTAAACATGCACTGGTTTCACATGCCAAAAGACCTACACACGTTAAAAATTATGAATTAAGAAAAATGCAACCAAATATTTCATTCTTTACAAAAAAGGTTGAATCTGATGAACCATCAACTTCGACAATTGCAAGCGCCACAGAGACTTCGTCCCTCAATATCGAAAGTTCTTATGACTCCCATAAAAGTAAAGTTACAAAAATGTGTATACCTACATACAAAGACGATAATGTGACATCAGCGGAAATACTTTGGGCATTAGAAATTGTTTTTAACAAAATGTCCCTTAATTCTAGTGATAGAACCAGCATGCATTCAAAAGAATGTTTCCTGACAGCAAAATTGCCCTAAACTTCACATTGGGAAAAACAAAAGCGTCATAATGTAATAAACTACGGAATAGCACCTTATTTAAGAACATGTTTGCAAAAAAATTTAGAAGATTGTCTATTTTACGTAATTTCCTTTGATGAATCACTAAATAAAGTCTCCCAGAAATGCATGAAATGAATTATTTGGTTTTTAATTTGTTTTAGCAAAAAAAGTGTTTGATTTTTTTGTACAATTAAGTTTTACTTTTCAGTAACAAAAGTCCTCCTTTTTGATGAAAAAGTCATTCTATTTGCTGAAAAAGTCCCACGTCGCCCCTTGGGGGCCTGCTATTGTTTTATTATTATTTTTTAATTGCCAACACTTCTCATTGTGGTATTAGAGCGAGTGAATGACTTATTTAAAAAAAAATGTTTTAATTAGTTTGGTCAGGGAAATTTGAAAAAATGGTCAGGGAAATTTGAAAAAATAGTCATGGAAATTTGAAAAATGGTCAGGGATAGTCATGGAAAGTCAGGGATTTTCTTTAACCAATAGCTGTGGACACCCTGATAAGTATATCCTATATAAGTAGGAAATTTTCTTACAAAACACAAAATACATATAAAATTAGGTATATAAAGAAAATATAAAAATGATTTTTTAAATACAATAAAAACAAATTTTATAAAATTGTTATTAGTATAAGCGTATGAAACGTGACATTTATTAGCAGAGCTTTATTTAGCAGCGAGCCGCTGCTGGAAAAATCCAACGAAGTTGCACACAGTTGCGAAGTCTAATATAATTAAGGGTTGATACAATTTATTATTCTTCAAATAACACAAAAACATAAAATAAATATATACCACTTATGTAGTGTATGTAAACAAATATGTATTGTGTTTAGTGAAAACATAGTTGACAAATATTATCCAAAATTATTATTTGCAAAAGATTTTTATTAAAATCGGTCTTTCAGAACAATGTTTATGGATGTCACAATGATACAGCTTATTTCATACAAATAGCTAATATAAAATAACATTATGAAAACTTGGAAGTTTATTTATATCATTTAAATAGAGTTCTATTGTTATTTTGTGAATTAAAAATATAGTTTATCATTATCACAAAAGGCTCTATTTCTGAAAAGTTTAAGTACTTTTGTAGCAGATTTTAAGAAATCATTACCTATATGTCTGTCTTACTAAAAATTTTCTTTTAGGTTTTCAAAGGGAATGGGTTGCTGGTGTCTCGAAGAGTCATATGAAAAGCTATTGTTCATTACTACTTTTCAAGTTTCCTATGCATATTTTATATATCGTCCTATATCCTGCTGTGCAGCTAAAATGGACAAAATACCATTTTACATGCGCACACGACTCTAGTACAGACTCAAATCTGATTGCACCTACAGGTAACATATATATATATATATATATATAACAAAAGTGAAGTGAAAATGGGCCCCCTTTATGGGCCTGCGCTGCATCGCCCCTCTCCTGAGGGGCGGTCGCCCTCACGATTTACCTATATGGTTTCTAGAACCTAGGTCAGGCTGAGTTTAGTCGGTAGGTCACGTGGCTGGTCCGTTCCGGTCGCGTGGAGTCCGACATAACCTCCGTGACACTTTCCGTTGCGGGGGTATCCTGGGTACGTTTCGTACTCCTTATGAGGATTCTCAGCCTTCCTCTCCTGAGGAAAAAAAAAAGAAGTGAAAATCCTTCATACTTACGTTTTAGCGCTAGCTTCAACAAACATCAATCCATTTTCATCAGCAAATTGTTTTGCTTCTTCATAAGTCACGTCGCGTTGTCCGTCTAAATCTGATTTATTTCCAATCAAAAATATCACTGTACTAGGATTCGTTAAATTGCGAGTATCAGTAAGCCAACTGCTTAAATGATTATAAGTAGACCTAAAAATAATGAGTTATTAGAAGTAATATCAAATTATTATATACTAGCAAACTTTGATTTATGCCCGAGAGATGTCGGAGAATTTCCATTGAAACATTAAATATTCGTTAATATTCACGACCTATAGCTAAATTTTTTACTTGAGATTATACACCTAAATTATTTTTAATCTTATTATTATGTTATATAAATACTTTGTTTTTAAAAAAAAGTATATACATAATTCTATTCAGTTATTCTTCGCAATTATAATATCAACTCTCATTAATGTTAAGGAAAGGTAATTTTAAAATAATGATAGATATTTTCGTTGGTGTTTAATAAAAAATATACAAGAATTTATATATGTACTCGTCTGACTTATTAGTAGTATACACTATTAGATTATGTTACAAAGCTTTGTTCAAGTACGATATCCTGAACGTTCGGCATATTTTCGGGGGAAAAAGTGCTTTGTTATCTATTTTAAATTTAAATATTACGATCTAGGTATAGATATTACTCCGTGTGGATTTGCCAGACCTGCCATCGGACGCGTCCCCGGGTTGCGGATAGGGCAACGCCCCCCAGATATGGGGGGTACCGGCTTCGGCCGGCCAGGACAGAAACTGGTGGTGGAAGGAAAACCATATTAAAAAACCAATACACCGGACCCCATATTGAGAGGGGCTGGGGGCCTTCGGGTCGCGAGAAAGAAAACCTCTCTAAAAAATTACGTACGCCTTCGGGCGGCGGTGGTTGGTGAAGGGGCGAAGTCCCCCCTCTTTCTGAAGAGGGGGTGGAGCTCTCGCTCTTTGGACCCTCCATGAGTCGTGGGATGGCCGAAGGCTACCCGGTGGACCGCTTCCATGCGGCCAGCCGCTTCAGGCGGCAGAGGGGAGAGATCCCCCTCTTTGTTGAGAGGGGAGGGCACCCATTTTTTTTTATTTTGCAGCAAGGATATACTAAATAATGACTATTTAAGTCAACATACATACATACATACATACACTCACGCCTTTTTCCCACGGGGGTAGGCAGAGATTACGTCCTTCCACTACGGTCCTTACATATCTCTTTCGCTTCATCTACTTTCATAACATTCCTCATACATGCTCGACGATTGCGGGTACTTCTGACCTGGCCTTTTTGGAGGACACTTTCGATATGTTCGAAATATGTTCGCCTAGGTCTTCCTGGTCCCGTGCCTCCACTCACTCCAGCTTCATAAATCAAATCAAATCAAATTAAGTCAAATCTTCGTAATTGTTGGTATTTTAAGCGAAAATAGTATAACAAAAATATAAAATAAAAAAATGCAGACTGCCTCTAAAACGTCGATATACTCAAAAAAGTCTCCCTACATTATTACGTACATTAAAAAACATCTACGTTTCATTCACAGCGATATAATTGATGGAACAAACCCAGGTAGTCCAACGCTACCTGCGTGTTGCGCCTTATTAACGACTTCTTTTGTTTTGCCCATCCCTCCCTGCCTCAGTCCGCTCTTACGGTTTACTGTGTTCGGATGTACACTTCTGGACACATCTATTGGCCCACCTAGCATTTTCAGTTTCGTTTGGTTCTAGCTAAAATTTTATATTATGTCGAGCAAAAAGTTTTTATGCAGTCTTGAACCTGGCACATTCACAATTTCATTCAATAGTCTTTTTTTGAATTTCGAACACAGAATTTAAAGAAACAAAAGACAATTTGGAGCCTGTTTGTCGATGTTAAATAATCGAATACTAAGAAAACTTGATTTTATTGGTTTACTTGGATTTAATTCTTAAAATTGTGATTGATATCTTTGGTTTTGCAACAAACATTTCTTATTCTTAATATTAAGGTGAGGTTCTATCAATAATCTGTGGATACTTCACCTGAAGTCGCCGCCCAAGCTGTGGCACTTCAGGCTATTCAGGCCGGACACAGCTAAAGAAATGTGAGTGCTCCACTTAATTTAAGTCGATCTGCGGTCCGAAATGTTTATCAAAGGTACCTAGAGAATGGCGGCTTTGTTCGTCGCCAAGGAAGGCCACGATCTCGGGTCACAACTGAAAGGCAGGATCGATTCATCGTGACGACCAGCTTGAGAAATCGTCACCTTACCTCGATTGAGATACAGAACCAACTTCGCGACTTCCACGGAGTATCTGTGAACGCTCGAACTGTTCGGAGAAGGTTAAAAGAACGCGATTTGGTACCACACAAGCCAGTTAATGGGCCCAAACTAAAGCGAGCCCACCGAATAGCGCGCCTTCATTTCGCACGCACTCATTTAAATTGGACACAGCAAGATTGGAGCCGTGTACTCTTTTCTGATGAGTCTAAAATTGTGTTACATGGCAATGATGGAAGGAAGAAGGTCTACCGACGCAAAGGAGAGCGCTTCGCACAATGCTGCTTTGAAGAGAAGGTTGCTTATGGCAGTGGCTCATGGACTGTCTGGGGCGGTATATCCGCGAGCGGCAAAACTCAACTTGAGGTTGTTACAGGACCACGGCTGCCAGCATTAAATGCTGACAGGTACATTCGTGAGTGCTTAGAACCTCACGTGATATCATATGCGGACTATGTGGGCCCAAATTTCCTTTTTATGCATGATAATGCAAGAGCCCATACGGCCGGCATCGTCAGGGAATATCTTCGGGATGTGAACATCACAGTTATGGACTGGCCAGCCAGAAGCCCAGACTTGAACCCCATTGAGCACATGTCGGACGAGCTAAAAAGACGTGTTAGGGCTCGTCAGCCAGTTGCCCAGACGATGCAGGAGTTGAAAACTGCCATAGAAGAGGAATGGGAGATGATCCCTCAAAATTTCATAGAGCGGTTGATAAACTCTATGCCTAATCGTATGAGAGCGTATGAGAGATGCCCATGGAGGCAACACGCGTTATTAAATTAAACCTTTATTTGATAAAACATGTTTTTTATTCAAAAATCAATTAACAAGGCGCATACCCGACTTGTTAGGCGTAGTTCCATGTTGTATGGCATTCTGAATTCAAATTTAAAACAATACGATCGAAAAAGATGGTAAAATGTATCAGGTTTAAAACTGCATCAAACCATTCGAAACATGGTATTCATGCACGATGGATCTCCAGCGCATTTCAGAATAAGCGTGAAGAATTGGCTGGACCAACAATTCCCCAATCGATGGATAGGTAGAGGCGGTCCAATACCATGGCCGGCTCGTAGTCCCGACTTACCACCCATGGACTATTTTGTGTGGGGTCGGATGAAAAGTCTTGTATACGCTGATGGTGTTCCTGTACCAAATATTGAAGAACCACGCAATAGAATTATCATCGCAGCACGGGAAATACAAGGGGAGTTCCGAGTTTCGAGGGTTGTGAAAACGGGTGTGATCAGAAGGGCACGAGCTTGCATTTGAAATAGGGGCAGTCTTTTTGAAAATGAATTGTAAAAAATATTTTTACCATAAATAAATAACTTTTTCAGCGTTTTATGATTTTACTAGCTTGTGCCCGCGGCTTCGCCCGCGTTCTAATCGTATTTTTCAACCGTCTACATAAAGGGGCTTCTCAGTGTGACCCGTATGTTTTATGTACGTATGTAAGTATGTATGTTTGTCCGCGATTATCTCATGTTTGGCTGAACCAATTTAGATACGCTTCTCGGAAAAGTATTTCTAACATTTTGGAAGTTTCGGTATATGACGTTTTAGTGAAGGAGGTTCCCATATTTTTTTTAAAGAAATGATTGCTATTCCTTCATTTATACAAACACTAACGTCTCAAACCATATTGAAAAATCGTTAGTTACGATGCGCAAACTACAAATTTAGAAATAAAGGAAAAATTGAAAACTTTAGGCACTGCTGTGGGATTTGAACTTGCGACCCTCCCTCCTTTAACAGCGTTACTGTTTAATACAAAATTAACTTATTACTTCTTATTAAAGTACTTCCTTATAAACAACATTTTTTGCCATATTTGAAGGTGGTAGCAATAGAACCAAACTTTCAGGTGAACCTACACGGGAGCACGCCACGTAGAACTGACCGTGGGAGAAACAGTGCTGTCGTAGGTCTACTCCGGCGAATTTGAGAGTTTGCCCCTGCGACTTATTTATGGTCATAGCAAAACAGACCTTCAGGGGAAACTGTAGCCTTTTGAAATCAAAGGGAAGATCATTTGGTATCAATGGAATACGCGGCACAAACACTGTTTCTCCCTGAGCGGGTCCGGTCAAAATAGTTGCCTCTACTACGTTCCGGTGCAACGCCTTGACTTGCAACCTAGTGCCATTACAAAGTTTGGGTGGCTTTAAATTTCTTAATAACATAACAGGTGTACCCACACGTAGTAAAAGTCTATGATATGGCAGACCCGGTGGGTTCAAAGTGTTTAAGAATTCTACTGGATAATTAACAGCATCATCAGTGTTTACCACAGTATCTATTGAGCTATAAACAATTTGTTGTCCTTCAAAGGAGTTCAGTAATATGTCATTAATGACCGCTGCTTGGTCATTCTTCGGGGTCAGTATAGCTCTTTCGCATAACCACTCTATTGATTTTTCCTGGATGAGCGCAATGTCTGGATAAATTTTTGAAATCAGGTCTTCAACTGTTGTTACTGTAGTGCACAGATCGGCAGGGATAGATATCATGCCGTCTTTTTCGGGGTAATCGCCGTTACCCAGTTTTAGCAAAAGGTCCGAAAATTGGCCAGCGGAAACATTACCTCCAAGGTGGACTCTCATATTTTTTGTTAATTTTAAAATTTTTACTGAAGGCCACAATGATGATTTTTTAAGACACGGTTTTATCTCATCGGCACGTGTTCCCCTTGGAACTACTGGTAGAGTTTGACGAAAATCTCCTGCCAGCAATACAGTCAAACCTCCCATCTATTGTTGCTGCGTATGTCTTGAAGAGTCCTATTTAAAGCTTCTATAGCTTTTTGATGGGCCATAGTGCTTTCATCCCAGACAATAATTTTAGCTTTTCTCAGTACTTCTGCAAATTTGCTCTGTTTTGAAATATTACATAACGGCGTTTCTACATTTGTTAGGTTAAGCGGCAACTTTAAGGCAGAGTGGGCTATCAGACCGCCTTGCAAAAGTGTTGCGGCAATTCCCGAAGAAGCCACAGCTAATGCAATATCACGCGTGACCCTTATTTTTCCCAAAATCAAATTTAATAGATAGGTTTTGCCAGTTCCACCTGGAGCATCCAAAAAGAAAATTTGACCCTCAGTTGCATTCGCACTTCTTATTATTTGCTCGTATACTGACTTTTGCTCAACTGACAAAAAACAAACGTTTAATTTAGATTTTTTATGATAGGTAAACATACCGCTACCACAATACGTATACACTTTTGGACCTTATTTCAATGGAATAAGGTGAAAAATTGTATACATATTGGTGCCCTTGACTGTACATTGTTTACAATAATCATTTGGTGTCACTACTATCAGCTACAACATCAATTTCTGTGTTGTCACTGACAGTCGTGGAGTCGGTTGCTGGCGTTCTTTCCGACTGGTCACAGCCACAGCTATTGAATATCTGGGTCCGGCCCGAAAAGATCCGGCGACTTGGGAGGCGGCGGTGGCGGCGGTAGCTGCGAGTGGGCCACTTTCTGCATCTTTGCGCGGTGGGACAGCATTTTGGCTCGTTTGAGCCGTTGAGCCCGCGCTGTCTCCTCCCCGCAGATTTCGCAGTAGCTCCACTCGGGATCAATCGCTGCCTCGCAATTGTGACACCGTCCTCTTCGGGACCAGTTTGCCCTGCAGTGCGGACAAGTAGCTGAAAACGATAAAAAAAATGTTAACATTTTTATACCAAATACTAATTGTCGTTCCTATTTATTTTTAGTTAATGAAATATACATTGATAAGCCTTCAGTTAACTTACTGCTCACTCTTTTGGTATATTTGCCACAGTAAGGGCAATATTTTCCCTTTTTATTTATTAAAAATGTGTTGTCTGCCTGCAAAAGAAGATTTTGTGACGTTAACAACAATAATATTTATCAATAAAATTACATGTTGTCAAACGAATAATGGAAAAGCGTAAGTAGGTAGATGTTATTAATCTTATATATATATATATTATATATATATATATATATATATATATTATATATATATATATATAAGATAAAATATATATTTATTTAAATATGTGTAGGTACTTACGATTTTTTGCATTTTACATAGAATGCAAACCTAAACTTATAAAAAGCAAGCAGGCAACCACCTCCGTGCAGCACCTTGAATGAAATTGTACTTATTACGGATGCATAAAGTTTCCCGATGACTACTCCTCTCATCCCGCCGCGCCGCACCGCTTGCGCTCGCCTAGGAAGGTGCCTACCGATTGACGACGATCGAGATGGCACCAAATACAATTTAATAACAATCTTTAGCATAACGCGGGTCAAGTTCCCTAAGTACCTCAAAAGCAAGAATAGAACCCGTATAGGATCACGTGTGGGTGTCTCCGGAGGCTGGGGGTTCCCGGAAGTGGCCTTTGTGTTCCCGGGGGCTCCCTACATGCCTGAGGAAGGCCATCCCTGAGGTTTTTAGTGGGTAGGCCTCCCCCTTCTGGGGAAGAGAGCCCCACATAACCCCGGCTCGCCACAGCCGGGGTATGCAATTTAATGCATTTTCCTCAGGGGAAAAAAAAAAAAAGGGTGTCTCCGGAAACCGGTTAATTTTTCAAATCGTTATCATGTAGTTACGGCAAAACCTTTTTATTAAGGTTTAGATACAAATACCGGTTTATGTTTATGGAAGAGCTTAAGGTTTTATTCGGATTAACCGGGTTTAATAATAATAAATATTTGTGAATAATCTTACACAAATCAACCTAGTCCCAACCTACCTATCGTAATACCTATAGACAGTGACCCCCGCCGGCCCGGCCATAGGCTACGTTAGTACCAGCAGGGAGGACTTCTTGCGTATCTAAAGGTCACATTACACTGGGCAAGTTCATGATGGTTCAGTGAATAGGCAAGTTGACAGTTAGCATTAACATCCTTTTTGGTCAAACTAATCTTGTTTCTCCATATCAAGTTTGGACCCCCATTTCACCCCCTTAAAGGATGAATTTTGAAAAATCCTTCCTCCAATCCAATCATTGTTGTTTTCGTAATCAGCGACCCGATAAACCATAGAAACAATACCCATTGTCGATTTTCAGACTTTGACACCCCATTTCCCCCTTTTAGGGGTTAAATTTTCAAAAATCCTGAAAGACGTGTTTACTCATTTATTGTTAAGAGTACTCCTGCGAAGTTTCGAATAAAATATTCAAACAAATCTTGTTTCTCCATACAAACTTTGGACCCCCATTTCACCCCCTTAAGGGATGAATTTTGAAAAATCCTTCCTTAGTGCACCCTTACACCTTATAAGGAACCTACGTGCCAAATTTGTAATCTCTAGGACCAGCAGTTTGGGCTGTGCGTTGATATGTCAGTCATTCAGTTTCTTCTTCTTCTTTTATATATTTAGATTTGCTTTTTCCTTTCATTTTGCTATTAGTCAAATCTTTGTGGTTTCATAACCGATTTTGGATTTTAATACCTCATTTGAAAGGTAATGAAACATATATATTTTTTGATTATAATGTACGTAATAATGTAGGGAGACTTTTTTGTGTATATCAACGTTTTTGAGGCAGTCACTGCATTTTTTTTTATTTTATGTTTTTGTTGAACGATTTTCGTTTAAAATACCAATAATTACGAAGATTTGATTATAAATAGTCATTATTTAGTATATCATTGCTGCTAAATAAAAAAAAATGGGTGAAAAATACCCATTTTTAAGAATTATAGCCATTTTAGGATTTGAAGTAGGATTTTTTTGTAAAATTCTTTAAGTACGAATATTTTGGAAAGGATTAACTTTAGGACGGTAGGTCTCATAGTAAAATCGGCTGAAATTGTCCCATACTATCACCCCATAACGGCTCCGCCACTAATTTTCTGTCACCCTGTATAATAATTTGATTTGGTTGAAAGTTGGGTATGCATTATAAAAATATTATTGATATTTGAACAAAAGTTTAAAAAGTAATACTTATAAAATGAAATCTAGAAAAATTAGTTTTTTTTTATAAATGCATTATTTGTGTCATGGTACTTCAACGAAAGGAATAGTACATACAGAAAAAAAAACGGACGAAACTAAAGGAAGATAATTTAAAAAATTTTTGTAGACTATTCTCTTCTGACACCTACCTTCGAGTTATATCATACACCATTAAGGCACCAGCAGCACCTCTGTAATAAGAACGTGTTACAGCTCTAAATCTTTCTTGACCAGCAGTATCCCAAATTTGTAGTTTAATCTTTTGTCCGGCAACTTCTATTATTCGTGTTCCAAATTCAACGCCTATAGTATGTGGACAGTCAGCCATAACTGAAATGTTATTAAAAGTATTAGGATAAAACTTTCTAAGAGCAACATAATTATATAAAATAACTTGTTTTATGAAAATGTAAGAAAGAACCATCCTCAGAAACTGTTATTGTTAAAAACAAATAAATAAAATATTGTTGATCGATGATAATATGAAGACCAAATACTTGGCTCGTGGAGAACTAATATAAATTGTACTATTATTGAAATGACATAAGATTTTTACACATAAGACGAGGGAGCGTTTTTATATCCGCGGAATGGGGGATATAGGGTGGGAATAAAAAATCAAATTATTTTTCCATTTTAATACAGGTTGTCTCAGAAACAATGGATAAACCTTTAACTGTTGATAGGTTTCGTCGAGACCTCTCTAATCTCAAATTTTGACCTTAGTAAAAATATCCCGGTATTCAAGATATTTAAAGTTTATGATTTTTTTTAAAGATGCCACTTTTGGTTGGTTTTTAATGTGCTATTTTTACAAATACGGACTTTTTCTGATTTGATTGATACCTGCAAGACGGATACATTTTTCAGATCTTTCAATTAATTTATTTATACCCTCATAATCGGTGGTAAATTGCTTACCCCGCAGCTCTTTTTTCATTTTTGGGAACAGGTAATAATCACTGGGGGCTAGGTCTGGACTGTAGGGTGGGTGATCCAAAATATCGAAGCCCACCTTACGCAGGGCAGCCAAAGCAATGCGGCTCTGGTGGGGATGGGCGCGTTGCCGTGCAAAGGCAACACACCTCTCGTCAGTTTCTCCCAGCTGACTGTAACCACCTTAAACTTTTTAGGAGGTTGCCTTTTTATGCCACTGCATGGAGTCTTGTTTACACTCGGGCTCATAATGATGAACCCAAGTTTCATCCCCAGTAACAATTCGGCTCAATACACCATCATTGTCCTCATGGCAGAGGTCTAAAATGTACGTGAACACTGCACGCGCTGTTGTTTTTGCGGCGGCGTGAGCATGCTCGGCACCCATCCTGCGCTGACCTTAGTCTTGCCAAGATGATCAAGCTGGATTTTAAAAATGGTTGTATCGGATTCTCCAACCATTTGTGCGAGTTATTTCTTCTTTAGTGGAGCAATCCCAACTACAATTTTTTCGACTTTTTGGATAAATTCTGGCGTGGTCACTTCGATGCTTCTGCCCGGCGTAGGGTCGTCTTCAAGTGATTCCCTTCCTTGTTTAAATAAACTGTGCCATTTGTACACCATGGTTTTTCCTGGGCAATAGTCGCCGTAAGCCGATGACATCTCATTCAGTATGGTCGGAACTGATTTTCCTTGCTTGGTAAAGAACTTTATTAAGGCACGATATTCGATTTTTCCAAACTTCACTTTTCAATCCCGATTATGATGCTTGGATGACGATAGCTCAAAGACTAATTATGTAATAGCAATGAACCTTGTATTTATACGAATTATGAGTCACTGAACACGTTAGGACTCTATAAGCGTAATCACCTCCCTCCAACCCCGTCATTCCGCGAACATAAAAACGCACCCTCGTAGCTTATATTATATACCAAAAATAGCTTTTGCCCGCCACGTCACTCGCGTAGAAGTTTGATTATCATAAGAAAATATTATAATGGGCCAACTCTAAATGGTATCCTAAAAAATCGTACTGAAATATAATAAGTGATGGCTGTGAATGACACCAATATTAGTCATCATACAGACAGCGATTTGCGAGTAGCAATCGCGGAGCATTAAGCACGTGACAAAGAAACCGGCCAAGTGCGTGTCGGACTCACGCACAAAGGGTTCCGTACCATTGATTTATGAAATTAAAGGAAGCGGTGTACGATTTGCGAGAAAAACTACTTACTATATATATACATATATGTGTGTATATATATATTTATTTATTTATTTTGCATCAAAATCTTAATGCGGTTCATAGAATACATCTACCTACCAAGTTTCAACAGTATAGCTCTTATCTTATAGTTTCGGAAAAAAATGGCTGTGACATACGGACCGACAGACATGACGAAACTATAAGCGTTCCGTTTTTTGCAATTTGAATACGGAACCCTAACAAGGTAAAACTAAAAAAATACACAATTAGAAAAAAATACGGATAATCTGGAAGAGAAAATATTTATTAACAATAAATCCTAACAGATAGAGCAACATTTTTTATTGATATTACTCGACTCCTATTGGTTATACCGTGCTGGTACATACGATATCTAATCTTAATATATATAAATCTCATGTCACAATGTTTGTGATCAATGAACTCCTAAACTACTTAACCGATTATAATAAAATTCGCACACCATGTGCAGTTCGATCCAACTTGAGAGATAGGATAGTTTAAATCATCATCATCATCATCATCATCATCATCATCAATTTTAAAAATTCTTTCACCAATAGAAAGCCACATTATTGCGGAGTGTCATCATCATCATCATCATCATCATCATCAGCGGACGGCGCGCGATGGCTTCGAGTTTAATTCAGTTCGCTTTCGTGCTCGCTTCGGGGATTATTAATATTATGCCCAACGAAGTGGGCGCGGGTCAGCTAGTCTATCTAATCTAATATATATAAATCTCATGTCACAATGTTTGTGCTCAATGAACTCCTAAACTACTTAACCGATTATAATAAAATTCGCACACCATGTGCAGTTCGATCCAACTTGAGAGATAGGATAGTTTAAATCATCATCATCATCATCAATTTTAAAAATTCTTTCACCAATAGAAAGCCACATTATTGCGGAGTGTCATCATCATCATCATCATCATCAGCGGACGGCGCGCGATGGCTTCGGGTTTAATTCAGTTCGCTTTCGTGCTCGCTTCGGGGATTATTAATATTATGCCCAACGAAGTGGGCGCGGGTCAGCTAGTACATATATATAACCTTCTAATAGGCTATAATATAAGCACTGACATTTTCAAATCATGTATTGCTGCGATGTACACGTCAAACTTCAAGTAAACAAACAAACTCTTCAGTCTTATACACGGACACGGTCTTATACACTTTTGAAACGGACCTGGACCTTACAGTTATTAAAATGATCATATTTTCATTTCAATCGTTATTAGAATTGAATTGAAATCATGAAGTGATTATCGTTACTCTAACAAAAATTTTCCAGAATATTCATTCTATAATTTACTATTTTTTGTTTTAAGAAAATATTTCTTTAGTATATTGAACGAACATTTGATATTTCTTTGTCATAAAAAAACCCAGAGCTTTGGTTTTAATAGAGTGATGTTTTTTATCACAACTGTCTCGGTTTTCACTGATGAATGTGTGTGTTTTTAAGACAAATCATACCAAAATTTAGTTTTAATATCAGAAGCTACATTAATGCAACATTACTATATGGCATGAAAATCGTTCTTACAACTCGAATACACCGAAGTTTTTAAGACAACTCGCTACCAAGCATTTTAATGCAAAAATTACTTACCATTGAAATATTCAATATGTTCATATACTATTTATACGAGGGCTGCTGCTTATGTATCCGGAATAGAAAAATTAAACAAACGTATATGGCTAAATATGGGTTTATTGTTTTTCAAAGTATTTTCCGCGATGATCGATACACTTTTGCATACGTTGAACCATTTTTATAGCATTTTTCCACTCTGATTGCGGTATCTCTGAAACGTGCTGTTTGAACGCGTCGACGGCATCTTCACGGGTCAAGAATCGTTGACCACGTAATTTATTCTTTACATTTGGGAATAAATAGAAATCATTAGGTGCCAAGCCTGGGCTATAAGGTGGATGAACCATCAATTCTATTTTTTGACCCTCCAAAAATGTATTTATTTCGCGTGATGTGTGACAGCTGGCATTGTCGTGGCGTAGAATGATTCTGCGTCGCTTTTGTTTTTACGTATTTCTTCAAATACTTCCAGCAAACAAATGGTCATGTACCACTCCGAATTGACCGTTTTACGATTCTCCAGTGGTATTGTAGCCACATGACCATTAATACCAAAAAAGCAGGCCACCATTTACTTTAAAGTGCTTTTTGCACGAGTCACTTTCGTAGGGTTGGGCACATTTTGAAACACACAAACTGTAGATTGTTGCTTAGTTTCGGGATCGTACGCATAGATCCAAGATTCATCACCTGTGTAGATGTTATAAACAGATTTTGAGTCCCTCCATTAAATTTTTTTAACATATTCTTGCACCATTCGACGCGAGCTTCTTTTTGATGCTGAGTTAAGTTGTGCGGTATCCAACGCGAACAAATTTTTTTTACGAACAAATGTTCATGTAATATTTTATTAATGCTTGTCATACATATGCCCAGAGTAGCCTCCTTAACTTCGTCCGTGAGCTTACTCCGTCCACGATTGAACTCACTAAACCAGTGATACACAGTGGCTTTTGATGGAGCTTCAACACCAAAAATTGAAGTTAATTGATCTACGCAATATTGTTGCGTTAAACCACGTCGAAAATCGTAATAATAGCACAAATATTTTCACGTGTGAGTTCCATCATTTCAGCGATATGACATTTTAAACCCATCAAAAACAAAATACTAGCGTACATTAGGAAAAAAAATAGCAGCCAGTATTTCAAAAAAAGAACGAATTTTACCATGGAGGTCATATATTGCGTTTAAAAATGTTGTAATCCCAGATTCCGGATACTTAAGTAGCAGCTTTCGTACTGTTATATTATTTACTAGCGGACCCGACAGACTTCGTCCTGTTAAAAAGATTTGTAAAGTGGCAGTTTTTTGTTCCTACTTATTTTATAGTCAGGGCAAAAAATTCTCCTGTACAGAAAAGTCACCCTGGTGGTACGGCGTTCTGAATAAAAAATAATTAAATAAAACATATATAAGCATTTAAAACTATTCAACTTTCAATCCTCCAATGATGTATTCTGTACTCCAACGCACACACGCACACTATTATGATAGATATAATTGAATTTAAACTATATATAGCGTTAATAAAGCGCAAATTGACTATTTGACCTAACAAGGAACACACCTACATTGCTTAGACAATAGTGAGTGCTCGCAATATGAACTTTATACAATAACAATAAAGCTCAAATTGACTGTACGTTTTTTTAGAAAACGTTGGTATGGCAAAAAGGGCTGTTTTTAGGGTTTTTCCGATAATTATTCGATTTTTCCGTAAAAACCATTATTTAACTTCAACGAACATTTAAAAATAAATTGGCCCAATTGGTCCAGGCGTTGTTGAGTTAGTACCAGTTAGCCTGAAAATCGAAATAACAGCTACTTGTCAAAATAAATTATATAGAATTACAGGTAAGGTTTATAAAAATATTTTTTGTAATAATATAACGGAAATTGAAAATAATTTATGGCATAAAATAGAAAAGCCACATTGGGCCACTTAAATATAAATATAAAATCTGTAACTAAGCCAAAATCAACAAAAACTGCAGATATGCTACACACTGACATAGCTGGACCGATACGCAACTATGGGCTTAATGGGGAAAAATATTTCATGACAATAATAGATGATTTTTCTCATTTCTGTACAGTTTGTACATTAAAGTATAAGTCTGAAGCCACACAGACCCTTATAGATTATATATTGCTAGAATAGAAAATGAATCGGGAAATAAGGTCAAGAGAATAAGATGCGACAGTGGAGCTGAGTATACGGCAAACTCAATAAAAGATTTATGTAGGCGTAAAGGAATTAAATTGGAATATACGTAACCCTACACTCCTCAACAAAATGGCGTTGCAGAACGCATGAATAGAACGTTGTACGATAAAGCCTCTTTTTCAGACCTCTTTTTCAGAAACCAATATTCCTAAGCATTTATGGCCGGAAGTAATACGTTGTGCAGCTTATCAATTAAATACATGTCCATCGAGTGCTATACAATACAGAACGCCTTGTGAGGTAATGTATGGAAAACAAGACTTATCGAGGTTGAGAATTTTCGGATCAAAAGTTTGGGCAAAAGTGATACCACCAAAAGATAAACTAAGTAAAATAACGATATGCACAAGGATGGTTGGATATAGTACAGTTGGCTACAGATTATGGGATCCGGAGAGCTATAGTATAATAATTTCTAAAGACGTTACTTTTAATGAAAACGATTATATTTATAATGAAAATACGACAGACAAATATGACAAATGTGAAATAAATCAGATGAATGGACAGACGCAACAGATTAAATAGGGCACGAAGAAGCAAAAGAATCTACTGGGGGAATTCAAGAAATGAGTAATGAAGAAGATGTAATAGGTAAAGAAGTTAAATGTACATAATCAGGAAGAATTATCAAACCTCCAACTCGTTTTGATACAAACGTTGTATTCTGCATGTTAGCTCAAGAAGGTTATGCTTTATTGTCTGATGCTCCTGATACTTATGAAGATGCTGTAAGAGGTGAAGATTGGAAGAAAGCAGTAGAGAAAGAGTTAGATGCTTTAGAAAAACTAGAAATATGGGTAGAAACAGATTTACTAGAAGGAAAGCAAGCAATAGAGACAAAGTGGATTTTTAAAATCAAAGATGATGGAACAAAGAAGGCGAGATTAGTTGTAAAAGGCTTTCAACAAAAGGACGATTATTTTGATACCGTTTATTCGCTAGTAGCACGACAATCAACTGTCAAATTATTTTTATCAAAGGCATTACGAGAAAATAGAAGAATACGTCAGCTGGATATATCTACAGCCTTTCTTAATGGCAAAGTCAAATCAGAGGTAAAAGTTCCTTAAGGTTTATTTACAAAAGAAAACAGTCTTAAAACTAAAACGTTCACTGTATGGACTTAATGAATCGCCGTTATGTTGGAATGAGAGGATAGATACATTTATGAAAGAACATTTATTTAGCAGGTCAGGATATGATTCATGATTATATATTAAAGAAGATAAAGAAGATTGCTGGGTGATTATATACGTTGATGATATTTTGATGATGGGAAATGATAAATATATATTAGAAAAGCTAGTGCAAGAATTTAAAGCTAAAGACTTCGGTGATTTACATACATATATATAGATTTATATACATATTAGGCATGGAAGTTACAAGAGACAGAGATACAATGATAATAAGGCAAACAAAAATGATAGATAAAATTCTAGCAAAATTTGATATGACAGAGTGTAAAGGTGTTAAACCTCCAATGGAGAGTAGCTTTAATGTAAAATTTGAAGAAAATTAAAAGAAGATCGATGTGCCATTTAGACAGTTAGTAGGAAGCTTACTATATGTATCAATCACTTCCAGACCTGATATAACTTTCGCAGTATCATATCTAAGTAGATATTTAGATAAAGTCAATGAAGATTTATGGAAAGCTGGTAAAAGAATACTGAGATACCTAAAGGAAACAAAAGATAAAGGACTGCTATTTCAAAAAGGTGAAGGTGAATGAAGGCTGCTGGGATATTCTGACGCTGATTGGGCAAGTGACAAAACAGATCGGAAAAGTGTAAGTGGTGGCTTAATATTGCATGGACAGAATCCAGTTTTATGGTTTTCTTGTAAACAAAAATGTGTTGCTTTGTCTACAGCGGAGTCGGAATATTTAACAGCTGGTAGTACAGCTCAGTGGCTGATAAATTTAAAAGGAGTCTCTGAAAGCTTAGGAGAATCCAATTCTGTAATTTTATTTGTAGATAATATCAGTGCTATATCTATATCCAAAAGCTATGAAAATTCTAAGCGTACTAAGCATATAGACATAAAATACCATTTTTTGAAAGATTTAGTACACAATAAAGTTTTGGCTATTGAATATCACATATTCAATAGCCAAAACTTTATACTCATGAAAATGTGGCAGACAATGACGAAAAGTTTATGTAAAGACAAATTTGATAAGTTAATTGAGAAATTTATAAGTTAGTGTTAATTAAGTTAGGTATTTTGTGAAATTTATTTGTTGTGAAGATCTGATTTATATGTAGCGTTGTGAATTGGTATTTTTATTTAAATTTAACCATTATAAATGTTGAGAGGGAGTGTTAGAAAAGCAATATTTGTTTATGGTTAAGGTTGCATAGCAAAGAGTAGTATAGTTTATATAGGTATTGATTGAAGATGAATAAATGAGTTGTCAAAGCGACACTGAACTTAAATGATGTAAGAGTATATTATTTCCAATTAACGAAAAATAAAGATAAGTTATGATTTTTATCTAATTATTCCTGTTAATAATTAATTCTAACCGCATACACTATCCCTGTACAAAACAACATATCATTTTATTACTACAGTCCAAGACCCTATTCTATTGTTATTAGCTTGTAGGTTGTATTTTTACCGTTCTTTTGATATATAGCTTGTAGTTATAGATTTTCGTTTTCTATTTTTAATTCTAGTTTTTAGTTACTGCATTCTGCAGGAGTGCGTAATTGGTCGGGATTTTTCATCTCTCTCGGCCAATTGCGGGAGTTCTGTAAGTCCTGGAGACGTGGTTTGCAAGACTCTTCAAGACAGTTTGTTTGACACCACTTTTGCTTCGAAATTCGGAAAAGAAGTGGTCAAAAACACGTGGACGGAAAATTCCACACCCACGTGCCGCCAGTCTATAAAACTAAACTTTAACTTAAACTTCCCTACTGAATTTTTAAACTCTTTACAAGTACCAAGAATGCCATAACACTGCCTTCGTCAGAAAATTGAATCTCCAGTAATTCTACTCAGAAATCTCAACTTCCCAAAACTACGTATCAACTATGTCATCTTTGAAGAAAACCCAGAAAACCTTCAGTACATGATAAAAACCCTTAACACCTAAAGCAGGAAGGACTACCTTTGAACAAAACCAAAATAAAAATAATATAGCTTTATTGATTCCAAACTTATTAGTATAGAAAAAAAAGGACAAAGACAAAAAGGAACAGTATTTAATTGTTAGTAATGTGTAGTTTTTCTTAGTCTATGTTAGTATTACATTAATATATTTAAAGTTTGGATCCCATCTGGGTGAAAGCCTCCTCCATTCTTTTCCATTTTGTTCTATCTGTTGCTGTGGTCGTCCAGCTTCTGTCCGCTACTTTGACTATGTCGTCTACCCATCTTTTTTTGGGTCGACCTACATTTCTCCTTCCAAGAGGACCAGTCCATTTCGTAGTTTGCACAGTCCATCTTTTGTCAGGGTATCGACAGATATGTCCTGCCCATTGCCATTTAATTTTCAAGGCATGCTTAAGAGCATCTGTCAAATTAGTTTGTTGTCGTACATCTTTGTTTTTTATAGACAAAACCAAAGTACTCACAAACTCCGAACCAGTGACAATAGAAATTGATGACTAACCACTGGAATATGTTGATGAATACTTATATCAACAAAAGAATAGCCAATGGATGGAAGAAATACTGATCATTAAAAGAAATAATGAAATCCCAACTGAGCATGGCTTTAAAGAAGAAAACTATCAAACACCTGCATTCTCCCAGTAATTACTTATGGTTGCGAAACCTGAGCACTCACCAAAAACCATCAGGAAAAGTTAAAACGCTGCCAGAGAGCCATGGAGAAAAGTATGCTAGGCATAAGGAAGCAAGATAAAGTAAGAAACTATATAATTAGGGAGAAAACAAAGGTTGCCGACATAATAACCCAATTAGACCAAAGAAAATGGTGGTCATATGCTGAGGGACAAACAAAACAAGTGGAGCACCAATATCTCTTACTGGAACCCCATAGATGGCAAGCACAATAGGGGACGTCAACAAACAAGATGGGAGGACGACCTGAGGCTTACTGCAGGTCACCACTGGAGGGTAGCATTAGATAGGAAACAGTAGAAGGAGTTAGAGAAGGCCTATGCCATGAGGCACACTGAGCTGCGTAACATTTTGTAATGTGTTTTTTAAGGTATACATTAGCTATGTTGGATATCGCATGCAGAATAAAAGGCTATTATTATTATCATTATTGTAGCTTACATCACGTGTCTTATGGATACAGATACAACATGTAGAGGCCATTTAAGCGAAATTTAATGAAAGCGTGCATGGAGTGTACCAACTGGGTCTAATGTCTATTTGCACCATGAAAAATGCAGCCAAAGACTATACCCAGTTAGATGCACAGAAACTATTGTCATTAGTGGTCAAATCGTTTGTGGCCTATTGCATTTCAATTTAGGTGGTAATGAAAACCGGGCTATGGAAGAGACTCCGGTCACCTGCCATCTCAAAGCCTCCTAATTGATTTAAGTGTAGCAGGTGGTGACTCGCCACTCACTAAATGGACCCCCCAAAAAAGCAGAAAAATATTGGTGCAAAGAGAGCAACATTGGTCGGTCGGCTAAGGGTGTAGAGAGGTGAGTCTGCGACAGCGATCGAGACGCCGCCGGCGTTATGACATTATTACACTTCCACCCTTCGAGCATCTGCTCTTGCGACTCCACTCTGTCTGGCTGGTTAAGGCAAGACAAAGGGTGGCATACACCTCCCTGAAGCACATCGGTACCCTCGGTGACGCAACTCACCAACAGCTCACCACAAGCTGCCCTGAGGGAGACTGACTGCACTGACATTTATGGCAGTTAAGGGGCATTAAATGCCATAAATGCATTATTATTATTATTATTATAACCGAACGAATGTTGTTTTATCTGTGTACGGTGAGGCTTTAAATTATTTTGATATAAACTGATTAATTTTAACCCACAACGGAACAGACAGGGTATGTGGTAAAGGCAAGAGGTTGAGAAATTGTTTATCCAAAACATTTTTTTCCCACAATTTTGTTTTTAGGCAAGCGTTTATCCAAAAGCTTATCCAAAGCTATATTTTTAGTACTTCAGTGACATAAAAAGAATGTGCATGCAATGGAAAATTACAATATCATCAAATAAATTATATATGAAAAATTTGATTACTGCTGCATTTAAATTAATATACATCTCAATAACTAAGATAATCCTACAATTGAGAAAAGCATTTTACTATAGGTGGCAGTTTACATATGATACTTACATTTTTTGTCTGTAAATTGGTGCAGCAAACAACTTTTTCCAACACCCATATCACCAATGATAATATATTTAAAGATATATGAGTAATTATATGGGCCGGAAGTCATGATTCTGTAATCACAAAAATTTTATTTATTATTATACGCAAGACTATTATAAATCTATTTTCATGCAAATTGATATTCCAATATGCATGAACATTAAATCCTTTAGCAAAAAACAAATGTATTCATACTATTCAGATAAAGGTTTAAACAAAAAATAAATACATATATATATATATAGGTACACCAAATATTATTTTCACTTGAATGAGCACAATAAATAACAATTTGTGATGATCATGAATTCATCAGACTTACAGCGGGTATGTTTGGGCACGAGAATATGTTTTATTCGTTAAAATATAAAATAGTGAACAAAATTATACTATTTTATTTCAAATAAAATATAAAAAAAGATTTTATATCAATTTGATCAAGAAATTATTTCAGTACCTTTGTTTCGAAATAAGCTCCACAGACGAATTAGGGATATGATAAGCTCTGTGGAAATAAGTCAATAGATATTTTCACAGATTACTACTACTAGAATATTATGCACAGATTGTTACTTTGAGGCTCAGATAGTACTAATCTGTGGATAGTACTTCCACAAACTATATTGTACTAAAAACTAGTACTTCATCTGAGATCACAGACTAGTAAGTAACCAAGTTTCTGAGATTGTGACAAAAATTACAAGCAAGCAAACACAGACAAGTTAGAGATATATTTTTTTTTAAATATCTTCTTCCCTTTTATGGGAAAGACAAAGGTATTAACCATACAGCCTAGTCTGTAATATCTTCTACTTTAACTTCATAAACGTTTACAATTTACCAAATGTGGAGATTACGTATTTAAAGATGGCTTCGAAACATTCATCATTAGATAAAACTTGCTATAAGGAGCGCGGTAAATCTTGAGGGGTTTAGTATTCAGATTTACGATGCACGATGTTGCACGATGGGAAAGCGATCATGCCAAGCTGATGCAAATGCTCATTAAATCGACCATGACCAATTCTTAGACGACAAATAACTGTAGAATTTTTTAATTCATATATTTATATCTATAGAACCAAGGTGTTTTAATATTATTATTTATTCTATGATACCACTTCCCTTTAATGTTCAAAGTATCCAGTTATCTTCCCATAATTTTGCTGTTTGAAATTTAATTAGAGGTGTACAATCAGTGTAACAGACAGGAATGTTTTTAATAGGAATATCTCTGGTGTTGATAGTTTTGGCCCATTTATCGACTTGTTCATTGCCATACACACCAACATGTGCTGGAGTCCAAAACAAAATGTTATTTTTCGAACCGTTAGTTTGTAAATGGTATATCTTTTCTCTGATTCTGATAACATAAATCAAGTAATTTGAACTTGATGAAAAAGAAGAATTATTCAAAGCCATAAGAATTAGAGATATACGTAAAAGTAATGTACATATTGTTTTAATTTTATGACCTGGGCCCCTAGACAAATGCCACTTAGCGTTAGTGTTCATTAGCTACAGAAAATTAAAAATGTATGAGGATGACATTAGCAAGTGATAAGTCAAGTGACCATCTGCTGATTCGGTAGACAAAATCTTTCTTGTCACAGTGCGAAAACGCTACAGAAAAGTTTTCCTTGACGACTGCAAGAACCCAACGTTTTGTTATACTAGTTATTAGACAAGTACCATCTTTTGCTAAAGAAACGCTAAGGAAAATCTAACGCAAATAGCGTCACCGACGACCCTACAGATAAATTGACGCAAAGTAGCATAAAACTAAAAATTCTTTTATCGGGATACCCATGGTTTTTTACAACAAAGCTCCATGAAGTGTTATCCTTTCCAAGTTGTCATTACAAAGAATTAACTCAATTATCAAAAATACTCTTAGGAAAAGTTATAATAAGGTTAAAAATTACATAAATAATAACAATGGTTGTGTTTAATTTTGACGACTTACGTTGCATTAGTTATGTTGCCAAGTGTTTGGAGTATTTTTACATACTCAATACAAAACCAACATGTTTTTCGTGAAATATGAATTATACTTATGACAAATGGCAGCACTGCCTTCACGCCACAGACAAAGAAGAAGAAGTTGTCTTCAAATCGTGACATGGTGAATCGATCCACTACCATTCCGTTCAAGCCATAAGGCCACTAGGGCCAAGGCTAGGCTGAGTTTAGTCGGTAGGTCTGTTGGATCGAGCCGCCTCGATTCACCAGGAGTCCGACATAATCAACGCATCCCTGCTTGCCTGTTGCGTTGGTATCCATGAGGATTCTCAGCCTCCTCTCCTGAGGAAAAAAAAAATCGATCCACAAAAAATCGAAGTCTATAAGATCGATTTCCACAAAAACGATCTTTCTGCAATTTAGCTTTTACAATATAAATCAATTTTATTAAAAACAAGATAGATATTATAACTAACGATATTTTGATCCGTAAAATCAGGAAAATCAGGAAATTCTATAATAACAAATATTTTCATATCAGATATAATTATCAGATCAAATAGAAAACAAGATTTATTTTCACAATTTACAGTTTACAAAGCAAATAAATAAATTAGCTTATAGTTCCCAATGCTTAATATTTAAACTTTTTAAAAACGACAGTCTGACAAGCCTACTGGGATCAAAACTGTTCCGCTTATCACTTGCGATGTTTCCGCCAATTGATAAAAGGCGCTCACAAGGAACAGATGATCCCACAATACTCATATACATCATGGCTGAGTGAACTTGATATAGAGTTTTTTTTTGTTCTTGACAATAAATTATAGGATCATACTTCAGATACACAGGTACTGCAGGGTGCTGCAGGTGTATGTGAACGATAATTTAAATGATTTACATACATGGTTACATTTAATAATCACAATTAACAGAACAAACTGAAAATGATAGAAGAAGCATCAAAGAAAAAATAAGGAGCGCTTTACTTACGTACTCTCAATTAGTTATAATACTACAACTGTCGCCGTGTCGCGAAATGCGCGATGGTTGTAAATATTGTAAATAGCAACACTTAAGTCCAGAAATAAATGAGAGGAGACAGAATGCACTGTCTATGGAAAGGGAAAAGTTTTTCCTATTGTAAGTTAACGGCGGCGGTCAAGTTAAGCACATGCTTAATTCTCCGACCGAGAACAAAGTTGAGACCAGCGTTAGCGGCCCAAGTATTCCAATATCCCTTTCATGAACACAAGCTAAGTATTTAGAGTAATTGGCATTTGAATTTAGTAACAAAATTACATACATAAAGTTATACAACGAGGTGTTAAAATGGTTACTTTAGACATAGCCCCCTTGGGCTGATTCTCGGCGTACGAGAATGGTATATAGGTACAGCTTACCTCATGGCAATAAGGGCGTCTAATAATAAGAATAGAGTTGAACGGTCTTGGTGAAGACTGTGTCATGAGTATTTGGCGAGCTAAATGTCCCAGTGTGGCGAGCCCCACCAGAATTAGGACAGTTCCAGTGGTTGGCGTGCCCCACCATTTGGAAGTAGGGTTGAACGGTCTTGGTGAAGACTGAGTCATAAGTATTTGGCGAGGTAAATGTCCCAATGTGGCGAGCCCCACCAGAATTAGGACAGTCCCAGAATTATATAATACAGCAGTAAATAAGAATGGGTATAACTATACCCACTACCACCTTAGGAACAACTCCAATAGGTAACTAATATGTTACATACTTAGTGATTCAACAAGAATCAGTGTATTAATTTCTGTACAGGTGTAACAGGAACGCTGTCCAACCTTAAGATTTTCGGCCTATTTCTTTATTACTCCATGACTCAAACCAAAAATTCAAAAACTGACATGTCACGCTTTGACAGTGTTCCTGGAAATTCATTATTTTTCTGATTGTCCTGAGATATGATATACGCACAATACCAACATTTATAATTTTCTAGCAAAATTTTATAATATTCGAGTATCGAAATAAGTACTATTTGAACATTTTTTTTGAAATTATATATGAAATAATTAATTGTGAAGTTGGAATACAAACATTACTAAACCGTAAGTCATTTTCCTACCTACACCCCTAACACTGAGAGTCGGGAATCCGGGGCTAGCCGGAGGTCACCAGGCTCTACGGTGATACAGGTTTTGGAGTAATGTATGGCATCCCCTGCTAGTGGTAACCGAGGAGTGCTTGATCAATGGCCCTGTCTAGGAAGTCTTGATAAGGTAAGGATAATCACATTTACTCATTGTCAGGATCTTTTGATTGTTCTCACTATGCTTGTATAGTCCGCTTAGTAGACCACGGACACAGTACAAGAGATGATTAGTGGTAGTTAGTAAGTAGTAGGTTGGGATGATGAGCACGTCGAAAAGAAAGATTGCCGAAGTTTAAGTCAGATTGTATTGATGTAAAAGTACACAGTAATATTCAATAGGCAATTATTTCTTGAGTAGTGTGCAGTAAGACAGTTGTTGACGTACTACTTAATAATATTAATTAAAATGATAAAGTTAACTTGTAAAACCGTGCGCTTGGAAGTAGGTCGCAGCGTAAGCAAAAATATATGTTGCAAGCGTAAAACCGTGCGCCTTGAAGTAGGTCGCACAGTAAGCAAAAAATGTACGTTGCTTGCTCGTACAATGCTCCTTGTGTTCATCAATTAGATTACAATAAATAAGTTATGCGAAGCAGATAATTTACTGGGTTATATTTAGGGAACTCAGGTCAGGTTCGTACTGAAGGGTTCTTAAGGATTCTATTACTAATAATCATAATTAAATATGTGCTAGTTCTACCCCTGTTGGTACAACAACAAACACTACATAAAATGCGTATTTATATTGCTAGTCACAGAATGTTGAATAAAGAGTCACTCACATAATCAAATGACAAACAAATTAATGAAAGATGAAGCAATGTTAATCACAGCACAGATACAAAAAGTAAAAAATGATAAACGTTACTTTTTTCATTGAAGAGAAGTGAGGCGAAGGAGACTAAACACACAACCATCTCGCGAGTTTTTTAATTAATTAACCGACAGCACTCTTGTAATGCTGGCACCTTTTTTTTTTCCTCAGGAGAGGAGGCTGAGAATCCTCATGGATACCACCGCAGCAGGCAAGCAGGGATGCGGTGATTGTCGAAGAGGTTGAAATTTTGTCTTTGGTAGGTAGAGAAAAAGAAAATGTGTTTGGCATTAAGATTTTGATAGTTGTATTGGAAATTGTAGTGCAAGGGTTTTTGTACTGTTTTAAGTTGTTTTTATCTTGTATTTAAATAGAGATATAATGAAGAACAAAATGTGTATGTAAATTTCATCCCCTACAATAGTGATTATGTCAGACTCCTGGTGAATCGAGGCGGCTCGACCCAATAGACCTACCGATTAAACTCAGCCTAGCCTTGGCCATAAGGGCCCTACGGCTTGAATGGAAGTGGCACCTTCAACTAATTTGGTTTATATCAATACAGAAAAAACCGAATGTCGATTTTAAGGGGTGATGTATCGATCTAATGAATCGATCCAGTACTACATATCGATTTAAAAAATCGATGTTATGGCTCGAAGAATCGATTTTTCGATTAATCGATCTCAGATCGCCATCCCTCCCTAGTATTGTTAGTAATTAAATAGTATACTGATCTGTGGTAATTAATAAATGACTACAAAGCTTGTGCTTCCAATTCATTTAAAAAAACTGAGGGGTACATACTGTTTTCTACCCAAATAATAAATTTATTTGAATGTATGACTGATTTTGGCGTTAGTACAAATTTTTAGACAATAACTAACTAGAGTCGACATTAAAGCTTCCAAATGATGAAACTTATAGATCCAGTTGTACGTAGTTTTAAGGTTGCAAAAGTATTTCGAGAAAATACAGACAAAATAAATAGTATAGATTTTTCACCAAATGGTGATACTTTGATATCATGCAGTGAAGACGACCAAATTGTAATTTACGACTGTGAAAAGGGCACACAAATGATTACTGTCAACAGCAAGAAATACGGTGTTGATCTAATCCATTTCACACACGCTAAGAACACCGCTATACATAGTTCTACTAAGGTGGATGATACAATAAGATATTTGTCACTTCATGACAATAAATATATTAGATATTTCCAAGGACATACAAAAAAAGTTGTAACATTGTGTTTGTCACCCATAGAAGATACATTTTTGTCTGGATCTTTAGACAAAACACTTCGATTGTGGGATTTACGATCACCCAATTGTCAAGGACTAATGCATCTTTCAGGCAGACCTGTGGCAGCGTATGATCCAGAAGGCCTAATTTTTGCTGCTGGTGTGAATTCTGAAAGCATAAAGTTATATGATTTGAGATCTTTTGATAAGGGGCCATTTGTAACATTCAAATTAAATCAGGAAAAAGAATGTGATTGGACAGGCTTAAAATTTTCTCGTGATGGTAAAACAATGCTAATAAGTACTAATGGATCAATTATTCGACTTGTGGATGCTTACCATGGAACTCCATTACAAACTTTTACTGGACATTTGAATAACAAAGGAATACCTATTGAAGCTTCATTCAGTCCTGACTCTCAATATATTTTTAGTGGATCCACAGATGGAAGAGTTCATGTCTGGAATGCAGATACAGGCTATAAAGTTTGTGTTTTAAATGGAGATCATCCTGCACCTATTCAGTGTGTTCAATTCAATCCAAAATTTATGATGTTGGCATCTGCTTGCACTAACATGGCATTTTGGCTACCAACTATAGATGATGTTTTAAATTGAACTTTTATATGCATACAATAATTTATTGTGTAGTCAATTTATTGTTAAGTTTTTTTGTACCATTGAATGTGTTTAGTCATTACTGTATCAATCTTTCTTATCTTTGAATATCTTTAAAAATTACATGGTTTTCTAAAATTGCTAAGAGAATAGTTTTGCTGATTATTGTAAGTAGAACCAGTAGGCTGATTAAGTACTAAGTTAGTGTCACATGTATAGTCAATAAATTACTATTTGTAGATATCATACATAATTCATACAAACATTCATGTTTAAAGTTATGTGTAATTAATTACTTGTATTAAAAGCATTTATCATGTATTTTGAGTATAGAAACACATTCCTGTTTAAATTTAAGGGAGTGCAATGTAAATTATATTTGAAGTCAAAATAACTTGAATATTAATTTCCTTAAATGTTAGATGTGACTTAATATTTTTATATTAAATAAGCAGGTGTTTAATTTGTATTGTCATATGTTCTACCTTCAGTCAGCTCCATGTTCACTAAAATCTCTATTTCTCAGATGATTTGTTTCACAAAGGCTGCTTTTATTTACCAGATTCAGAGATTAATAGTAATGTTAGTTTTAAATAAATTGTCAATTAACCTGGCACCATCCCAGTGGAAAATTGTAACTTAGCCTATAGATAATGTCAAAATTACCTCTTTCAAAATGGCAGGTATAGAAATTTACTAAAACAACTTAAAATTGGACCTTTTAATACATTAAGTTTGATTCTCTTTATTAGTATACAATTTTTGTTATACACTGCAAATCAACTACACTCAAATTTTTTCTCCAGTTGTAAAAAATAATAAAAATATATTTGGTCAATATGATCCAAAGTGGAGAGTGTTAGGTTAAGACGGGAGCTTAAAAGTGTATCATTTTTGTTTGTCAGGCTGTTTAAATTAATCTTTTCAGTTTGACCATTACACTAATCTCCATATTGCAATTCATAAAGACGATTTTATATCTAAATGTATTGATAAAATTTAAGGTAAGGAAAAACATAGTTTTCTTTTATAGACCCCAAATATTACATTGCATTGAAGCATTGAGTGTCTGACACCATCTTATAAATTAGAAAATGGTTAAAGATTAAAATCAGAATAGGAAATATTATATTAAAACTAACCATCATTCATTGTTAAGAACAAATTAATGTCATACATTAATTAATTTGAAGCATTATGATGATAATGAAAGTGGGATTTGAAATGATGTCTATACGGTTAATATATAGTTTGTGATAATATCACAGATTTTCTGTTTGTAATATTTATCTGCAATCAATTCGACTATTAGCAGATGTGTTGGCAATGATTATGTCATTGTGGGTGAGCTGTCCATTGAGGACTTCTTCCCTTTATTAAAAATATTCATTCTAGTTGGAGAATGTCCTTTCTTTCAGTCTTTTACTGTAGCTTCAGTCAAACTTTGCTGTTAGTTCATTTGGGTGGTTTTCGAGAAGATTTATATATTTCTCAGTACTATGTCTTATTTCTTCTTTCACTGTGTGCACTTATAAGTATTTGTAAATTTCTGCATTTGTGACGCTTTAGTGGCATCCATGACTTTTGTACTATTCTATCTATTGATAATTCTAACCAGTATAGATTGTGCATTTCAATTTCAGTTCCTCCCTTTTTGCTCTGATATGTTGGTTCCATGTTAGACGTCGATCAATGTGTACTACAAGATACTTTACACAATCACTGTGTGAGAGAGTGATGTTTTCTAGACTAGGAGGACTGGTGGGCAGTTTCTCTTTCTTAGTATAAAAGTTGCATGGATTGACTTTGACATATTGTCTTTAATTCGCCATCTTTGGAACCATTTTATTACTTGGTCAAGGCCATATCAAAGAGTGGCTGAAGCTTTGACAGGGTCTTTGTAATGACAACTGCAATCTTTGCTAGTAAGCCAAGTATCATCGGCGTACATGGTATTAGTAACACCCGGTGCTATGGGTAAATCTGCGGTGTATACTGTGTAATGGCACAAGCCCCAAGACAGACTCTTGTGGTAGGTACACCCGCTTAGTATACTTATATTGATTATTATAAACTTGTTAGGTGATAATGTGTAACAGAATTGAAATGTATTCTTGCCAATACATATTATTCTTCAATTTGCAAGATCTGCCTTGTAAATCAGATAAAACAATATTATTTATTTTGATAATGTTGAAATTTCCATGGATGACTTGACACTGACCTAATTGGTAGAACTGGGGCCCGATAATGCCATATAGGTACTAATGTGTTCACTTCCGCGGATGCGGAGGTTAACGGAGGCGGAGGCGAAGGTGAAAGATCTTCGTCTAATTTGAATCTGTTTTCTTTATTATATCCATTAATTAAAATTTTCCATATCACTAGCTAAAAGTAGAGCTTTATGAGGGCTCACGTATTTTTCTCTCTGATAATAATTTTTAAGGTGGTTTTTTTATATTCTAATATTGACTAATTTAATTAATATTTTATAGACTTCGGTAAATAACTCGTACGACAAATGATTTTCAGAATTTTATCTTTATTAAACATTGATTAGCATAGCAATAACAAATCCATATTAGGAACCTAATGTCATAATATAGCATAGCACTTATATTATGACACTAGCTGTGCCAGCGACTTTGTCCGCGTAGAATAGTTATTTTGAGCATCATATTTATTTTTGCAAACAACCACCTCAGCTGTTACCCGATCTTGACAACGCGACATTTCCAAATTTGATCACCATAAAAACGATTCTAGTGAGTTAACATTAAAAGATAGACATATACTGTCGGGGACATTTTTTTAGATCATTTTAAGAGGAATAATTCTTTCATACATATTTTTTTGGTATCTAGAACCGTTTTCGCAGCGCATGCAATGGAAGCCCTCAAAGATGAATAATTTTCACGGTTTTTTCCACATTTTCCATTATATCTTCGCTCCTATTAGTCGCAGCGTGGTGTTATGTAGCCTAAAGCTTTCCTCGATTAATGGGCTATTCAATAAAAAAAATGTTTCAATTCAAACCAGGAGTTCTAGAGATTAGCGCGTTCAAACAAACAGACTCTTCAGCTTTATAATATTAATATAGATTATAGTGAGTCAACCATAAAAGATAGACATATGCTGTTGCGGAATGTTTTTTAGTCAATTTTATTTAGAATATTTCCGTCATACATGATTTTATGTGACTTTAACCATTAAGGCTACACACGCGACGGAAGCTAAAAAATGGAGTTACTTCTCCCGTTTTCCCAAAATTTCCCTTCACTACTCTGCTCCTATTGATTGTAGCGTAATGGAAAGTATTCTATAACCTGCCCAGGAGTATGAAGAATAATTATACCAAGTTTCGTTAAAATCCGTCCTGATGGCCTAGACAAATGCCACTTAGCATTAACGTTCGAAACTGCGGAAAAGACAAAATGTATGGAGATGTCACGTGACTGATCGTTACCTAATGTTACCTCCATACAATTTGTATTTTCCGCAGTTTCGGACGCTAACGCTAAGTAGCATTTGTTTAGGGGGGCAGCCCCCCTCCATACATTTTTCTTTCCGCAGTGACCGAACGCTAATGCTTAGTGGCATTTGTCTAGGCCATCTGTAGTTTTTGTTTCTATAAGGAACATATAGACAGACAAAAATTTTACTGATTGCATTTTTGGCATCAGTATCGATCCCTAATCACCCTCTGATAGTTATTTTGAAAATATATTTTCATGTACAGAATTGACCCCTCTACAGATTTATTATAAGTATAGATTAGGTTGCGCATACGGATATATTCTTGCTTCCTACATTTTAACATATATAAATAAATAAATAAATAAATAAATATTTGTTACACTTACACCAATTAGCCTAGCCCAAACTAAGCTATATAAAGCTTGTGCTATGGGATCTAGGGTAACGGATAGACATACATATATTATACATATATAAATAATTTTTATTGAAATATATATCAACAACCATGACTGAGGTACAAATGCTCGCATTCATCACACAAACATCTGCCCCCACCGGGATTCGAACCCGGGACCTCAGAGATGGCGACACCTTGAAACCGGTGTATTATCCACTCGACTATGGAGGTCGTCAACGTCATATGAATGTTTAATACTGCTTAATCTATCAAAAGGAAATCGTCTATATATTGCTAATCCTTTTATTATTTTATTCACTATTAGTATTTTCACTCTTGAAAACGCAACATATGTATGACCTATAGATGTTTCCTTTTCCCCAATATCTACTATGGATTTATCTAATGTTAAGCCTTGTGACTTGTGAATTGTAATAGCGAAAGCTAATTGTAATGGGAATTATTTTCTAGAACAATTGGTATTTCTTTCCAAAATTTTTGTTTTAGGTAATACTGGAACACAGCCGCTGTTGATATAAATTGAAGGACAATATTTTTCAAATAGAACCATTATCACTCATGGCATTTGACCAGGAGGACATAACCTAACGCCCCATTGACTAACCCATTTTCAACCCATTGATTTAAACGTAACATTACTTTTGATCCAATCGATAAAATAATAAATACCTAGCATTTGATTATTAAATTCTTTTACCAACCTCTTCACATCTTTTTTTACCTAGCTAAAGAAAAAGTGAAAATCAATAAGGACCTAAGGGTGGAAGTGGCGAAACTCTCAAATCCACAAATTGTAATTAGAGATGTCCTGGCTTATCACAAAGACCAGGACAGTATACAATTTTAAACATCCCAGAACACACACCTGTTCAAGGAAATAGGCATAAAAGACGCTATGACGAGAGTCCGCTATAGGAAAAAGGTCAGAAATAACCTGGAATGCCACCCTGTCCTGGAAGTGTCACCATTACTCTATAAAGCAATGTTGGAGGCAGGGGCAGTGTAGGTATTTAGACCTCCAGCGGCGACCGGTGTTTGATTAATCTCCATTAGTGCAGTGCACGAAATGTCTAGGGCCGCTGTACTCAACCTGCGGCCTTTTGGCTTTTTGGTTGGCCCAATTATTAAACTAGGTATTTACAACTTATTTGTAAACAACTTCAAATTTCGCGCCCTTCAAAGAGTTGGTAATTGAACGTATGGGAATGTGAGCGATATCAATAATTTGCTTAAATTGGAAACGCAAAGTATCCTAATCTATGGTTACGCGAACGATACGAAATACGCGGGCGTTGGGAATCCCCTTAAAGGTCTGGTCATTTCACTTCAAAACATAAAGATTTCGACGAAACGTTTCCTTCCGGATCGTCTTTGAGAAATTGAGTTTTTTTAAGAGATCATTGCATGAGCAACAAAATGTTATGTTCGCGGCAATATGAAATATTTACCGATGCGGAAATTGTAAAGGAATACTTTATTAGTGCTGCTAATATACATAATCAAAATAATATTTATTCAACATAGACCTTTACAGGCACTTATTGACGTCAACAAACAAAACAAAAACAAAGCTAAAAAAAAAACAAAAACCTTGTCCGTACGTACGAATAAGGAAAAAAAAGAAAAAATATATTGACTCGACAGCTGTTCGGAAATTGGGAGAGCCTTCTCGAGAAGAACAGGCAAGAAACTCTGAAGGTCTATACATACACTCACACCTTTTTCCCATGGGGGTAGGCAGAGATTACGTCTTTCCACTTGCTACGATCTTTACATATCTCTTATATACTTTATCTCTCTAATATACTTTTGATAAATACAGTAACAAAAAACAAATAGTATCTGATATATTAAAAAAAAAATACAGCTTTCGGATTCAACCTGCACCAGGCGTATTGAAGACATTTCTAAATTAATTTCCGATGCTATATTAAAAAACCTAAGAAGATTTTTTAATATAGCATCGGAAATTAATTTTTCAGTAGCATTAGCATTTGATGCCAGCACCGATATTTCAGTAACATCGCAGTGCTCGGGGTTTGCTAGATATTGTACAGAAAACAATGAAATTCATGAAAACTTTTTAAAATTTATTCCAATGAAAGTTCAAACTCGAGGCACGAATTACCTTGATACTATTTGTAATTTTTTTAGAACATCATGTAATTAATGTGCAAAAAATCGTGTGATTGTGTACAGATGGTTGTGCTTCAATGACTGGATCCGAAAATGGCTACATTTCATTATTTGAGAAAAAATATAATTGCAGCAATTTAATAACATTCCATTGTATTATCCATCAAGAAAACTTGGCGGCCCGTACTGTACAACCAGAGATAGAAGCTGTAATGAAAACAGTTATCAATATTGTCATTTATATAGGTACGAGCAAGGTAAGAATGATAGGACGAATCGGTGCAGGTCGACATAGGTGGACATATCTCGATCAAATCGAAGATGTCCTAAAGAAAGGTCCTGTCAAGAGTGAAAGTGGAGGTAGCAAGAGAAGTGTGCCAGGATCGTAGCAAGTGGAGAGAGGTGGTCTCTGCCTACCCCATTGGGAACAAGGCGTGACATATATGTATGTATATACGAGCAACTGAACCACTGAAAATTTAAAACCCTTCTTGAAGAACTGCGAAGTGAGCACAGCGACGTTCTTTTGCATACCTCGGTGCGATGGCTTACTAAAGGAAAGGTTTTGGAATGTCTTTTTCATTACGCCATCAAATAATCTTATTTTTAGAGCAAAATAATAAAGGGTACCCCAGAATTACAAAACTATTTATTATAATGAAATACAGAACAAACAGCTGCACAATTTTTCAACTATTATAAAAACCAGAGAGGACGGTAGTAACATTTCAGAAGAAAACTGCTCCATAATTTCAAATTTTATAACTGCACTATTAAACGAATTTCAAAAAATAAAAAAATTTTTGTTACTTGTAGAATATCCATGGCATTTAAAGACACCAACTATTTCTGAGTTGACTTCAGTTTTAAATTGTAATTACTGGAAATAATTTTCAAAGAAAAAAGGGAATATGTGGAATTTTGGAGCATTCTTCCCCAAAAATATAAAAGCGTGCAAAGATGTGCCCAAATAATGCTAATATTTTTTGGGTCAATGTATGAGTGCGAATCATCTTTTTCAGAGATAAAATACGCAAAGAGTGTATATAGAAATAAACTGACAGATTCCCATTTGGATGATATGATAAGAGTAGCATGCAACGACAAGCCAGATATTGATAAAGTTTAAAAAAAATGCTCTCAGTTCCAAAAGTCTCATTAGATATACATATAAGTGAGTAAGCATCTTTACGTTACTCAGGATCGCAGAAGACCGCAAAATAGACATCGCCATCGTGCAGGAATCGTATGTGGGTAACAGGGGCATCGTTAAAAATTATCCTGGCACCAGAGTTATACAATGTTCTAACCACACCAGAAAACCGGTCAAGGCGGCCATAATTATTTTCGGCGACAGACTAAAGGTAAATGAAGACCCTGCGCTAGTCACGGAAACTGAGGCGGCAGCAAGGCTGGAGGGGGCGGGTCTGCGCCTCGGAGTGATTTCAGTCTACTCTGAGGGAAACGAAGATATCCAAGTAAATATAAACAAGATGAAAAACTTTATAGAAAAATTAGGTGTGAGGGATCTCATTCTGGCAGGCGATATAAATGCATGGATCCCATGGTGGGGAAGTAGATCCGAGGATAAAAGAGGGGAACAGTACGCCGCGTTTCTGAACGAGATGAACCTGGAGATCCTTAATACAGGATTGATACCCACATTCGAAACCTACAGGGGCGGAAGATTGTTTACAAATTATGTTGACGTAACAGCGAGCAGTCAATCTTTGTTATGCAGGATCACTGAGTGGAGGGTAGACAGAGAACTCATAAGGATCGACCATAACGCCCAGTGCCTGATTAACCCTTAGGCTAATTAGGCTACAGCCTAGGGCGCGAGGATCCGGGGGGCGGACAATTAATTTTGAAATTTAAAATAACGCGTAAAACAAACCCTGACTTGTCTGGAATCGGTCGACGCGCGCTTCATTTGTTGGTCATTAAACTCTTTACGAAAATGAACATCAAAGTAAAGAGACCAAAATAGAAGCAAAAGCAATATTGGAGGAAATTAACAAAAGCAATATTGGAAGAATTTACAAAAATGTTGTGCTTTTGGAACTCTGTGCTTGTAAAGTTTTAAATCGTTGGTCGAACGTTGTTACTCTGAGATGAGATATTATATGCATTTCTTAATACTTTGCGTGACGAAAAAGAGTTTGAAACTTTTGAATCAAAGGTAATCAAGAGATCCGAAGTGACGACATATAAAAAGATATAAGTAAAAGATAGAAATCCAAATTTCATTTTGATGAAGTTAAAACCCTGCCCTTCTAACTCAATGTGCCCCACATTGAGTTAGAAGGGAGGAGACCTTTCATCGTTAAGTAACAATATCGTGTTAATTCCCGTCATACATTTATATTGATTATGCAACACGAAAGTTTGAAAGTTAGTCTGAATATAAGTCTAAAATTATGTTAAATCCTTCCATACTGAACATTATTCATTGAATCATTAACAAGCGGCGGCCATAATAAATATCTGTTGAATTGTGAAGTGATCAAATATTATTTTGCTATACGGTAATACCCATTACTAATTTCCTGGTCATTTTTTTGCTTGCGGCTGCTACTTCTTCGTGATTATATATACCAATATCAAGCGACAAAACTCACGCGCTCTCGAAATAATAGATATTAATGAAATTATTTGTGTTACAAGAACCGTGTAAACTAACATGAGATTAATTTTATAAGCCCGCAGGGCATTTTTATTGACAACAAATTAATTTCGTTGTGTTTTCAGGTGAAAGTCTATGTAAATATAGCCGTAATTTTCAATAACAAATACTAACACAATAAATTACTTTTGGTAGCATGATTTTTAGGTTATGGTCTAATGGCATCTTTAATTATACAGCTGTTGCTCTTCTAGTACACTATTATGAAGCTTTTTGCATAAGTTATGTTTGTACAACAGCCTAAAGAGTAACTTTTGCTGTACATTAGAATTTATTTACTGTAGTAGGTGCTTAACAGAATAAGTTAAGTGAATATTACAGCAATTCAGGGTTCAATTGAAAGTAAAGAAGACCCATACTGTATATATAATAATTATTTATTTCCGCAATAGGTACCTACAGTTAAATTAATAAATGATCTGTACTAGGTACCTGTTTACTAACACAAATATATTTTAATGACACAAACAGTCATGTTAATTTGAAATAAAGCAAAAACAAATCACTATGAACACAATAATACTATGCAAAACTGACATTTTGATACGCCATTTTTTACTTAGAAATTTAAATACTCGATAAGCTGCATAACTATGTATTGAAACACTATAACCGGTATAATGGTCTACTGTAACGCCAAAAACTGTACTAAAGACAAACATTTACGCTAATCACGATAGCTTTAAAATAAAGTAAGACTAAACCATTATTCAGCAGACAACATTGTATGACACTCTTGTACAGAAATTAGCTTTTTAAGGGTGTCCTAGATAACCTTTATCAAGCCTTATATGATTACTGTACTAGAGTAAGTATATACCGTTATTCAGAAATAGCAATATTCAACAGAACTAGGCTGCAAAAAGAAACAATTCTAGAGCACTATTCAGTCTTTTTCCTTGGACGGCTAAGTTGCTGTTTCTGACGTATGTTAGTCTGTCAATAAATGGACTTCCGTAAACATGTATTTTATTGCTGGAAAACTAATATTACGCCAACCTAAGTCAAGATATCAAATGGAAAATCATTGAAAGTTTTATTCAATTATTGGACCTTTTGAGGATGCAACGCGGGAAATAAGCAGCTCTTGCGCTCTTATTTCATCTGTGATCCCAATAATTCAAATGCTTATAAAAAAGTTGATGACTATTTATTAAGATCACAAGAGTTTGATCCGATTCGAAAGGCTGCTACGACTTTAACAAATGAACTTTCAATAAAGTTTTCCAGCTTGGGAGATAACAATTTATATACCATCGCCGCCTACTTAGATCCTCGCTATAAGTACAATTTTTTTACACCGGTGACTGAAGACAAGATTAAAGATGACATTTTAAAGATGATAAATAGTACTGAGAATGACGATTTCGGATCTCTTAATACCAATACCAAAAGAGCTAAAAGCTTAATGTCTGATTGCACGAAAAATCGTATGGAACAACTAGGACCAGGGACATTGGGTTTCAACAGGAAGCTATGCTTACAAAACGACCTTGCTATGATGTTAGATTCGTCGAGTGAAGACAAGAGTACAAAAATGCCAGAAAAAGGTAGCATTGAAGCTGTACTCAAAAAGGAGTTACTTGCTTACCGCACTAAAAAAAGAATAAATGTGGATGAAAATCCTCTAAATTGGTGGGGTGTTCATCGAGAGGAATTTAAGGTATTACCGCCGATAGTACGAAGATTTTTATCCTCTCCACCGGGCAGTGTTCCTAGCGAACAATTATTTAGTAGCGCGGGTTTAATTTACAAACCTCTGTGTAATCGCCTTGAATCAGAAAAGGCAGCAGTACTACTGTTTATTAAGTATAATGCTCCTATTTTTAATTTCACTTAATAATATAAAACCAGTAGTTTAATATAAAAATAAGTACTTATGTTTGATTTAATTATAATAAAAATGGTAATATTCTTTATCAGTCATTGTTTTAATTATTCATTAATAGACTTTGTTTACATAATATTTTAAACATCCGCAAATAGAGGTGGGAGTATAGCTCTTTTTTGGTTGAGGGCGCACGTGGGAATTGCGGGAAATGAGAGAGCAGACGAACTGGCAAAGATGGCAGCACAAGCGGAAAAAGAAATACCGGACTACGGAGATGTCCCTGAGTCATATATTAAATAAAAAATTAGAGAGGAATCGGTACGTATATAGCAGGACCGATACGAAACCTCCACCACCGGAGCAACAACAAAGTGGTTCTTCCCAGACCAGAATAAGGCCTACAGCTGGGTCAGAAGAGAAAAACTTTCACCACTTCTAGTACAAGCTTTTACAGGGCACGGTGGTCTTGCGGAATATCTGCACATATTTGGAATAAAGGATAGCCCAAGCTGTGAATGCGATCAAACGGATCCGTATATTCCACATCAAGTTTTTCTACAATATTCCGTAGTTTTCATGCAGCGCCATGTTATATTTTGAATAAAAGATAAATATTTAAAGATTGATTGTTATATTAATCACCGGTACATATATGGTGTAGAGATAGAGAGAGAGAGACAATACACTATTTTTAAATACTAATTTCTAGTGCTATTGTCATAAGTACATACAGCCAAGTACAATATACAACAAATGACATCTTGCAAATGTCCACCACGACCACGCTGACAGAAGTCAATTCTTTCATCAAAATTTTTAATCACTTTTTGGCAAAATTTCGGGTCTTAAAATCACTTATTTCGGCTATTACGTCACTGATTTTGAATTTTAAGACTGTAATCGATTCGATTGGCTCCGTATAGACTCTGTCCTTGACTCGTGTCCTGACTCATGTCCTCTGTTCCCCACAAAAAATAATCCAGTGGTGTTAAATCACACGATCTGACTGGCCATTTAACAGCTGAATTTCGGAAAATTATGCGATCAGCAAAGGTGATGGTCAAAATTTGTATGGAAAGTACCTGAGTACATTCCAGCTGCTAAGAGAATGCGTTTCTGACTGGTGCTGTCATTTCCTTACGTACATGGAATAAGGTTCATATTTGTATAATACTAACCACGTTTCTAGTATACCAGTCAGAGAGACGAAACTTTACCAGAGAAGAGTATAAATTATTGTAGTTTTAGAGAATTCTCCATTGCCCGGCCCCTCTACTCAGTGACGTCACAACCGGTGGCGCAATCGCAAGCCCCGCCAGACGACAGCTCGCCTCGACCGCCACTTTTGCTAAGGGTTCGTACGCAACGGACGTGCGATTAGTATCCTATAGATAATTAACCATTCCGTTTCCGTGTTCTAATTGATTTCAGTTCAGTAAATCGTATATAGGTTATTTCGGTTGTTATTTTCTTAAAAATTACCCTTACTTTTAAATTGTTACGAGTAGGTTATCTGGATAAAGATTAGATTTTATATATCTTCCGTTTTTTTGTAATTAATAATTTAAATAATTTAATACTGCTAGTCTTTTTTTAAAGTTTTTTTTTCTTTTTATTAATTTGCCAAGACATGCCGTCAAAGTCGCATGTCAATGCGACTTGCCCGCTGTCAAGCGGGCAAGTGTCATCATTGGGCACAGACTATGTACATTCAGGGTGGTCAGTAACACAACATGTTTAGAACTTCATGAATTTATAATTACTAAATTACATTTCTTTTGTTAATTATATAACCATTTTTCAATAAGATTTGAATGAGTTATCATTTTATATACTTAATTAAAACATTTTAACCACGTTTTGGGATGTGTTTACTTGAATATCTAGGTACTTTCAAACATCATTTACAGAAGAACGGGGGATTTAAAAAAAATATAATATTGTAAATTGAAGAACATAAAATTACCTATCCATTGATATATCTTACGTCTCTGCACATGAGTGAGGCCCACTTTTTGTCCATGTCCTTTGGTTTGCAATAAATTGATCGTCTCATTGGCTGTGTGACATGTGGCACCGTCTTGTTGAAACCACATGTCAGTGATATCGATAGGCCAAAAATGAGTTGTTAACATCTCGCGATAGCGTGAACTATTCACTGTTACCGCATTTCCAGCCTCATCTTCGAAAAAAACGGCCCAATCAATCAATCACGCCTCCAGACCACATAGCGCACCATACAGTTGAGCATGCAAAGGTTTCTCAATAATCGCTCTAGGATTTTCAGAAGCCCAAAAGCGGCAATTTTGCTTGTTGACGTACCCTGACAAATGAAAATGGGCTTCGTCTGAAAAAACGTTTTTTTCAGAAAAACCAGCGGGTTGTTCCGGAATGAATTGTGGGAATCTATGGCGATGTAAATGGTCGATCAGTTTCAATTCCTGCACTAGTTGAATCTTGTTGGGTTTCAAAGCCAAATCCTTACGCAAAATTCGCCATGTCGTGAAATTGTCAAGAAATTGTCGAACTGGTAGAACGGGAACTCCTTTCAAATATTTCTAATTTTTCTTCGAGCGATGCAATATATCTTTGATTCTGTGAGATTTCTTCTTTTAGAATATTTACTTGCACTACAATAGAGTCATATTTATTAGAGAGAAATTCGATGGAAGCTCTAATATTATTGTTTTGATTTCTTCAATTACGATACTAATTTTATTTAATTTATTGTCGTGTTCCTCTTTTAATTTAAATAACATTTATTTTTATTTCAGTCATAACATTTATTAATTGTATATGTATATGCGTTTCTGACGATGCGATTCTGACGAAACTTTAAAACTTGTCGCTGCGGCGTCATTAGGATCTGATAAGCAAAGAGAGTCACAATCCGACGTCGCCGTCACAACATGCGATCGAGCAGGCGAAGCGCGCGGAGAATGTCGCAATAGCATATTGTCGAATGACAAACACGTTTAATTTTGATCACAAAGTACCAGCCATTGATAAAGTTTAGGAGAAGAGACACTGTAACCATACACAATTTGTTCGTGAGTTATACTAGAACGCTGTTCCGTTAATCATAATTTGAGCTCTGTGGCTAGCTGTCTATGCGTAACCAAAGAAGACGAAAAATATTTTGTAGCACTACTCTCGTGACACATACACACAGATTAATATACTATTCACATACATTCATAGAATACATTTACTCTAGCACATACTATTGTATTTTGTAGCTATGAATTGTATTAATCAGCACCAAATAAAAGAATTATGTATGTAAATTGACTTTCTTGTTTAATTTTAGATAAGTGCCAAGTAACAAGTTTCTTGCATCCATAGCAACCAGTCTATACCATGGAGCCAATAATACCAATGAGTATAAAACCTCTGTCCAACACTCCGCCTCACGAAACTGTTGAAGATAAATTAATTTTACTCTTTATCGAAGACAGCTTCGTGCCATTCAATGGTTTTGTCAACATGTCAGCAATCATGTCTTCAGTAGGCATATACTTTATAATGACATGACCATTGGCAACAACTTCTCTAATAAAATGTTGTTTGATGTCTATATGCTTTGATTTTGCATTGACAATGGGGTGAACAGCAAGTTTTTGAGCAGCTTGGTTATCATTGTAAATTATAACCGCCGCAGCAGATACATTTAATTCTTGCAGTAATTTCTTTAAGTATATGGCCTCTTTTGCCGCTTCAGTCATGGCCATGTATTCAGCTTCAGCCGTAGATAAAGCTATCGTTCGCTGTTTTTTAGTTTCCCAACTTATAGGGGTACCACCGACTGTAAATATGTATCCGGTATATGATCTTCTATCGATCTCACACGATGCCCAATCTGCATCAGCCGCATCTGATAGTAATTCAGCATTTTGCTTGTAAATGAGTCCGAGATCCATTGTGCCTTTTAAATATCTTAGGACTCGTTTTGCTGCAGTAAAATGGGTTTCATCATAGCAGTTGTTGAATTGACTGAGATAACTCACAGCGTAAGTAATATCCGGTCTTGTAGCGACTGCCAGATACATTACCTAATGTTCCTATCAAGTTTTGATACGGTAGCTCTTTTTTACATGTTTTGGCCTTTGTCAGTTTTATGCCAACTTCGATTGGTGTTGATACTGGTTTGCATTCACACATGCCAAAACTTTCTAAGCTTTTCTTAATATATTTTTCTTGGTTCAATTTTATTGATCCATCATGTAGCCTCTCAAAAACAATACCCAAACAATAGTGTAATTCACCAAGATCTCGCATTTCAAATTCTTTGCTTATCTGAGTTTTAATATCTTGAATAAGATCCTTATTTTTGCTAATAATAAGAATATCGTCAACATATATTGTCAATATAAATACTGAGAATAACCATGTTCTCTAAGTCTCCGCCTTTCGCAGAATATATGTATGTACATGGATCAGCATTAATTGGTTTAAAACCAATTTTCTTTATATTTTCATCTAATTTCAGGTACCATTAGCGTCCGGCTTGCTTTAATCCATATATGGCCTTGTTTATTCTACAAGCTTTTTTATTTTTATCACTTTTTAAATCTTCTCGCATTTTTATTGCTTTTGCTTTGATTTCTCTATTTACATTTTTATCTACAATAATCTTATCTAATATATTTCTAAATTCTTCGGTGTTTTCATATAAATTTCTTCTGAAATATCACCGTTTAAAAATGCAGTGCAAATATCTATATGATTTATGTGCATATCAAAATTTACAGCTAAAGCAATGAGAAGTCGAATTGAACTCAGCCTTGTTACTGGCGCAAAAACTTCTTGATAATCTTGCCATGGTATTTGAGAAAAACTTCTGGCTACCAATCGAGCTTTCTTTCTCTCGACGGTTCCATCTGCTTTAAATTTTTCAGATAAAATTAGTTTACTGTCTATCAGATTTCTGCCGTGTGGTAACTTTTCAATTCTCCAGGAATCGTTCTTTAGATGTGATGAAAATTATTTCTTTATCGCTTCATCCCATTCATCCGAATTTACCGTAACGCCATTTGTTAGATATGACATATCAAAATCTTCAGTCCATTGGGGTGACTTTGTGACCCTCTTTGGTCTTTGTATTTCAACTCTCGGTTGAATATCACCTGTAGTGTCAACATTATTTGGTGTTATATCCACTTTAGATTGTACCTCATTATTTTCTTGTGGGCTTTGACTTAATTCTATATTTACATTAATATCGGTAACATCTTCTTGTGATGAATGAATTTCAGTATTTCCTTCGTTCATGTGATCATCATAATTATTTTCTTCTAATAACCCATCATTCCTTTCAGCGCAAGTTTGTTCACTTTCATTGTTGTTAAAAATAATGACTGTATTCTCTTTTTCATTATTTATTTGTTCATTAGTATTTTGAGATTCATAATACATTTTGTTCATTACTTTTACATCTCTACTAGCAATCAATTCTCTTTTTTCAGGTATCCAAATTCTATACGCTTTTCGATTTTCTGAATATCCAATAAATATTCCTTCTATTGCTCTTGTATCGAATTTTTTCTTTTGTCTTCTATTTTTAATTAAGACGAATGCTTTCGAGCCAAAAATATGTAAGTGATTTACGGATGGTATTTTCCCTGTCCATTTTTCATAAGGAGTCTTCATATCTATAACTCTACTTGGAGTTCTGTTTGTTATATAATTTGCTGTTAATATAGCTTCGGCCCAATATATTTCATTTAAGTTAGCTTCTAACATCATACATCGCGCTTTCTCTAGTAATGTGCGATTTTTCCTTTCGGCCATTCCATTTTGTTGTGGCGTGTAAGGACAGCTTAATCTTCGTTGAATTCCATTATCTTTTAACAATTTGTTAAATTGATTGTTACAGTATTCTCCTTTACCATTATCTGTTTGAAGGAATTTTATTTTGTTATTCGTAAAAGTTTCTACTTCATTCTTATATTCTTTAAATTTTTCAATGACTTCATCCTTATTTTTTATGCAATATACTCTACAATATCTAGAGTACTCGTCTATGAAAGTCACAAAATATCTAGAACCACCAAAAGACTTGATGTTCATTGGACCACACACATCTGAGTGTATTATTTCTAAAAGTTCTTTTGTTCTAGTTTTGTTTTCAGATTCATTTGGAAAAGGCAATCTTGTCATTTTTCCTTTTATGCATGTTTCGCATTCTATAAGTTTGTCTTTTGCATTAAAGTTCAAACCTCGCATAGCTTGTCTTTTCATAGCTTAAGTCATATTCATTTATGTGTGCTAATTTGCGATGCATTGTATCAATATCTGTCATAAATGCAGTGTGACCACTTTCAGAACTTTGTTCGTGTTTTAAATCAATATAATATAACCCATCCATCTTTATACCTCTTAGTTCTATTTTGTCATTTTTAGTATTTTTAACAGTTACGACATTCTTCTTAAAAAGAACTGTGCGTCCACTATCTGTGATCTTAGGCACTGATAAAAGGTTCGTAGATAAGTTTGGAATGTAAAGAGTATTATCCAAATGAAATGATTTATTTTGGAATTGACAATTTATGACATTTTTCGGTTCACTATGACTGCTAGAAGCAAGTTTCAAATAGCCTAGATTTTCATTTTCGTTTATGGATGAAAATAATTTTGGGTCACTGCACATATGACTAGTCGATCCACTATCCAAACACCATTCAGATTTAATTTTTATATTTGTATTTTTATTTGCATAACCACTTTTTTGGTTTTCATATTAATTTCGACAGTCTTTTGTTAAATGTCCGAATTTGAAACAATGTTGGCATTTCTTTTTATTTTTGTTGAAATATTTTTTATAATTGTTTTTATACTTATTTTTAGAATATAATGCCTCATCATTATTATTGGAACAATTATTATTCTGCCGAGATTCATATTCTTCTATAATTTTTATTTTCAATTCATATGACGTTGGCAATTTGTCACGGGACTCTATAGCGATTCTAAAATTTTCGAAATTTTGCGGTAGAGAGTATAGCATAATAATAGAAAGTAAATCTCCATTTATATTTATTTCCATATTCTCTAGCTTATTTACAATTTCCGAAAAGTTATTTAGATAATCACGTATGTCATCAGTTTCTTTACATTTTGTTAAAATCAACTGTTTTAGTAAAAATGCTTTTCTAGCAGGTCCCTTACTTTCATAAGTATCTATAAGGAGAAATAAGTAAAATTAGTTCTGACTTTGCTAATAAACATTTTTCATTGTAGTCGTTTAAATCTTTTAATTCAGTAGGTGCTGTTTTATTACCTGATACGTAGTCCTATAGCTTGCATTTCACGAGAACGGCTTCCGCTTGGACTTTCCATGTATCGTAGTTACTTTTATTTAGTAATTCAATTTTTTATGAATTCATAGCTACTGAAGATTATTTTCATTTGCCCATAACCTATTGTATTTTGTAGCTATGAATTGTATTAATCAGCACCAAATAAAAGAATTATATAAATTGACTTTCTTGTTTAATTTTACATAAGTGCAAAGTAACAAGTTTCTTGCATCCATAGCAACCAGTCTATACCATGGAGCCAATAATACCAATGAGTATAAAACCTCTGTCCAACACATACATTTTGTACGATTTTATTAACACTCAGAAATATAATTTTAAAGAATTCAAAGACAATCTTTTCTTAAACAAGTATGCTAAACCTACTTTCTTGAATTATAGTTTTCAAATTCTGAGTCAGGATCCGGAATTCAGAAAGGGTTTATGGTCGACCAATGGTTTACGAACGCAGCCCTGTGCTATGCTATGTGTGAACAGAATAGTAGGTAGGTAGGTACCTATTTAACTTTCTTACGTTCGGAAACAAAATGGACGGTGTGTAATGGCGTTCCTTTTGACTTGTCTTTGCGGTGTGATTTTATAAACTGTTACAAGTGGAATCTCAAATAAAACATTGATGAACAAGTCATTGTTTGGTATCAAATTACATTTAAGAGAATTAAACGCGTGAACTGTTTCGATATTCCTAATTACTCTGTCGGCAGGAGGAGTATGGTATCCATTTTGTGATCGCTGATCATCATAATAGTGTGGCGTTTTCGGTAAGTACAAAACGATCATTTTATGTATTGTCTTTTAGAGTTTAGAATATAGTATAATGTGATGTGTAGCTACAGACTATTTATTATTCTTTAAAATTTTCATTCTAATCATTTTCTTGTAAAAGTTTGAGATGGTGCGCTGTTCATTGTTACATATCCATTCCAGATAGTAAGTATGTAGGTACTTTCTATTTAGAGAAATCATTAATTAAATTAATATTGAATAAATCTTTGTTTAATGATAAACATGTATGTAAGTACAAAGTTACGAAATTATTAAAATTGAGGACAAAATATTTTTATTGAAGTGGAATAACTTATTAATTAATTCCTGATTATACATAGCCAAACCATGCAAACACAAATAAAAATCATAATTGTTATCTATAATTAAAACTATCTGGTTTTATTACTCACTATATTAATTACAGGCAATAGTATAATTTACGAGATCGACTTTCAACATTTCAATTTTTTTTTGTGTAGCTCGTGCAAAATTTAAATAAATTATTATGTCTGCTTATTTTTCATATAATTTTTTGTCATTGATGTGGACGTGTTACTCTTCGTTATTAGGTATTGGTTTGTAATAGGTTGTTAATTTGGCTGATGGCACACAAATCGCATACAGCCATCCAAAACTACTAAACACTGAAAAGAGAAGATTCAAGAATTTTGCAGTGTTGGCTTTCTGACTTGCGGGAGAAGTTGATACGCTGTATGTTGTCTAAGTGTCATAAGCGTATAGCTTTTCCCCTTAGTCATTAATGCAATATCACCAATGGAAATGTTAAGAAGAGAGTGGAACTTTACTGCTTTTATGGTAATTAGATTAGTCATTTGTAATTACTAAGAAATATATAATTTTGATTATTCTATAACACAGCCGCTGAGAGGTCAAACTATTCCTTGAAAAAAATATCAATATTTTTTTTATTTTTTTATTTATTTTTGAATTTTTTTACTCTGTGATTCTGCAATATCTTTGAATTTTGAAAGTATTGTGAAAGTTTCAATTAGAATTTGGGAAAATTTAACATGTTGTTTTGGAATGTATAGTTGGACATAAAACATTGTCAATTCTTACATAAAGTATTGAGGGCCCACCTCTATATTATGCACTGTTACCACTACAGAACCAATATTTTTGCCAAAGCATATTTATTTGTTTAGAGATTTTATTATTTTAGGGATGAAATTGAAGCCACTATTAGAGCTCTACAAGCAATAAAGAATTGATAGGTGCATACTCTTGAAAAGTTATATGAAAATATTATCACATCTCTCCCAAAAAAAACTATCTCACATGTGTTTGACCCAACATTTATAGAAAACATATGGTGCACACTCGAAACAAGAGTAAGGTTAGGATTGGAAAAGAGATAGGGAGACTAAAATAGTAAAGTCATTTGTTTAACACAATGAAAATATTAAATACAAGTGAAGTATCTGGAAATGCAAAATGATTCATCTACTTTGGAAGAATTCTGTACACCACTGGCTCTAAAATGATATTCCCAACTACATGACTGGTTGTTTGCACTGCTGAAATGTTATCTCAATACCTTTTAGATGATTCTGAATCTATGTAACTTGATGTGTTGGTTCTTAATAAGCTTACAAAAAATGGTGGTCTCCTGTCATGACAGATCAAAAACATTACTTCAAATAAAAGCAATGTTACCACATAAGCAAATCACTAGTTTGTTGAAGCCTGAACCAGAAGTATGGTGAAATGGCAGATTAATTTTTATTACTTATTTTTAATTCTGTAATTTCTAAATTTGTATGAGATGTTAATTATAGATGATATAAATACAAAATATCATTAAAATCCGTAAAAGTATTGTGAATTAATATTGTGTATTAAGTACTTAGAATTAAGTCTGCGTGATATTGAACTCTAAAGAACTAGTTGAACGCTAAATTGATACCAAATTTATTCATCGGAAAAGGCATAAGAATCCTCCCCAAGAGTGATTCAGTACTTTTCCAAACTAAACAGAACCAAGATGGTTCTATAATTCACTACCAATGGAGCGAAGCTTTAAAATAGTGATCAGATGCCACCCAAAAAAACATGCAGCTTAATTGCAAACACCACATGGAACTGGAAGTACATATCCTTGAACCGCAGAAAACTTCTAGCCAACTTTACCTGTTCACGGGCACCTGATGTGCACCTGGGTATCTGATGTCTTAGATGTCCTGCTGGCACATAGCATTGCTGGCAATGCCATCACCCAGTAAATCTTGGACTATCACGTCTTGTCGGATTATGATCTGATTCTGGGCCAATACCATCCATCGACCAGGACCACACAAGCACAGGGAAGGTACATGCAGGACTAGGCCAAAAATGCGATCTTCGTGGCTGTAAGGCTAACGACGTACAAGTATATTAACATTGATTGAACAAAATAGTAATCTTAAAAATGGATTGTTTACGTCCAAAAGATACTATAATTCACTAACTTTAAGTCAGTTTATTTAAATCACGAAAATTAGTAGTTTTAAATAGCAACATACTATTTAGTAGAAAATGGACGCACTATTTAGTAGAAAACGGACGCACTATTTAGTCGAAAATAGAATCGAATAAGATATAGTCGAAAAAGGAAAGAAAATCAATATCTATTGAAATAAGAAACATCCCATCCCAATCACCGAACAGGAAAATAAACATACCAATATAATTCAGGCAAGAAGTATATCGGTTGGAAACGAGATGCACATACAACTAAACGAAAGTGGCCCCTTGTTTAACTCAATAGAATTACGTCTATTGAGTTAAATCAGGGGCCGCTTTTGTGGACTTCACTACCTCATAATAAGAAGAAAAGCCTTATATCTGTATATAAATAGTTTAACAAAATAAAAAGTCTGCTAAGGCACTCCACCTGAACATAGATTATCAACATGCCAGTAATTGCGTAACATATTTATTTGTTGGAAATTCTCACAATATATAATAAATATAAAGTAAATTATAGAAAATTGGCCACAATCTAGTCAACTATTATTTAATGTGAAGTTTCTGTAAAAAAGGAAGAAAGCAAACCCTCCATATGAATAAACAAAGATGGGCGGACTTCAGAAAATTTTTCCTTTTTGATTTTAAATTAAATTTAACATTTTTTATTACATAATTTTTTTAAATAGTAATATGTTTTAGCCCTTATCTTGCATAATTATAACAACAAAACGTTATGAAAATATTTTACATAAATGAAATGAAAATATCTCAGTGCAAAAATTATATTTCGTAATTGAGTTTTAACTTTGTAAGTAAACAGCAACTTTATTTACCGTGAACAATTATTTAACTGTAAATAGTTGATATATTTTATGTTTATTCTGTGGTTCACTCACTGTGGTAATTCATTAATAAGTATTACTATGTTACATTAAGTCCCGATTGGTTAGTTTTAATTGTTGATATTGTGTGTATGTATGTACAACATATGTGACATCAATTTTCCTCTTTCTTCTTACTGGAATTCATATAAGAATAAATTAATCCATACCTTAGCATGGTGAGGATGTCTTCAATGCCTTTTCTAGTCATAAGATTTTATTGAATGAAAATATTTTCCAATTCTTTTGCAAATTTATTTTTAACACGCATCACACACACATTATTTTATGTCAAATAAGTAGATTTTTTAAAGCAGGCGTCACGTCAAGCTTATAAGCTAAAGTTAAAAAAAAAAGCTTAAAGCTAAGCAGTTTAAAGATCGCTTTTAAAATATCACTGAATAGTGAATAGTGCGAATGTAAAGCTTGACATGGTGTCTAGTACAGTGGATACTAATACAAATATTGTTATTTTTGATATATAAATTATCTTTGTCATTATAGTGTTACTAAAATTTAGTTGTTTGTTTACAGGGAAAAATGGATCTACCAGATAAATATAGGATATTTATACACAACATAATTTTAATTCACTCTTAAAGAGTGATGGACTCATATAATTTATTTGGTGATGATGGAAGCGGTATGTTGGAAGGACTTACTGATCTTGGTGGCACTGACAGCTTTGCTGGTAACTCAACACCTGGCGTAACAGGAGAGTCTAAAGAAAATACAGAAAATAGGTATGTTATTTGAAAAGGTTTTCATTTTAAAAGTTTTAATATAAAAGGAAAGTTAGCTTTAAAAGCTTCATTTATAAGCTTTATCAATCAGACATGCCCGATCAGCTAATGCGCGTGGTGGATGCTTCTATTAGTGATAGTTCATTTCGTTTCCGGCACGAAAAGTACCTTTCCACCCCGAGACCCATAAGAGCCGGTGTCAAGGATTTGCACTCCTTCCCTGTTGATCGTTAGTTACACGAACGACATGCCCATCCCCGTAGGCCCTCAGTTAGTCTTCTTCACCTACGACATCGTCCTTTATTATAACAGGTGTGTCAACAGCCAGTATCGAAAATGCAACTGCAATTGACTGCTTGTCCGACTGGTTCCAACTTCGGCGATTGGAATTAACCCAGAGAAACGCTCTGCTTGTGTTGCTCTGGTTATGTTGTATCATAGTCGCTCAAGTGACCCAGACCCGCGTAGCACCATCACCCTCACATTTCATAGCCGTTAGATTTGTACTGCAAAGTACTTGGGCGTTACCCAAGACAAACGGCTCAGTTTTAGGGCGCATGTCACTAGAGTAACACGAAATGATAAATGTTATATAGCCCGCCTTTACGGTATGTTAGGCAGACATAGCGCTATGTTTTTTTCAGAACAAGCGAACCCTCCATAAGGTTTGCATACGCCTGTCATGTCGTACGCATGTCCAGCATTTGCATAAACCTCAACCTTATTTAGATCATAGAGCAAACTCTTGCACCGAATGGCCGATGCTCCATTAAAAACTCAAAACTGTGATCTCCGCCGGGATTTCAATCTCCTTACCATCCAATAACACTTCCGTTTCTGCACTTAATAGTTGTTCCGAACCTCTGACGAGCATATCAATATCTTAATCAGAGAGTCATCGAATTACAACCCTTTCCACCTATAGCTAATTTAGCAAAGACTTCGCAGACCGCAATACTTTTTTTTTCCCACGGGGGATGGTAGTGAATCCTCATAGGGGGCGCGCCACCACAGTGGTCGCTATGACAACCCCCTGGTGCTTGGACGACCTCGCACCGGATACCACCCGCAACCGGTCTACGGCGGGTGGTTATGTTGGACTCTAACAGAAGGCCAGCCTACCAACTAAACACTACCTACAGCCTTTGGTCGGGCGGAGGGCCTGGGACCCTACGGCTTGAACTAACACTCCCGCCCTCCAGAACGGGGCGGTGCATCGACCGCAATACGTCCTTAGCGATTTCATTAACGCAGGATTTTCAAGACCTGCTTACGGTAGCGTCTGAGCCGCCGCATTCCTTACAACTCTGTTCTCGGCAGCCGTCTGCTTAGCCACGAGTAGGCCCCATTCAATGCCGGAGCCATTTGAGTGTACCTCTTCCAGCACATTTGCTTTTTTTTATAAGGTAGCGCTGACCGTGCCTTGTTTTGAGGGTGCAGTCCTCCTTGTCACGTCAAGTCATTACTAGCGCAAGTACAAGGTAGGGCAAACGGCTCAGGTTGAGTTTAGTCGATTGCGGGGGTATGCAAAAGGATTCTCATCCTCTCCAAAAGATCGGAACCGTCAAAAACCGACACGATCGGTATTCGATTACGATACGCGAATAAACATCGAAGCTACAAGAGCGAACTACGAAGTGATTAGTCAGTATTGGTTATTTGTTAATTAAGTAGATTAATTATGAAAGTGTAATTTTATAGTGGAAAGCCGCATTTTATTTACTGAGAAGAACTGCAGCTAGCTATATATTGTGATTTTTTGTTTGATGGACTAAATTTACTAGATAACATTTGTTTAGTGGCACAAAATATTATATCTAACATTTCTTTGTAAATTTATATTGTTTGTGTAAGTAGTTTTTTTTTTCTCTTTTGAATAAACATGTGGACTGGTCATTATCCCTACTTGTTTATCAATATTATAAATGCGAAAGTTCGTAAGAGTGGCGGGATGTTTGTTACTCTTTCACGTAAAAACTACTCAACTGAATTTATTGAAACCTTACAATAATATAGCTTATACATCAGGATAACACATAGATACAGGTGATAGAGATATTTGATTTGATATTTTCTGAATTGTCCAAAATATAGATAATATACACCAAGTGTCCTGTGCAGACGAAGTCGCGGGCACCCTAGTTATTAAATAATTTATTCTTAAGCCGGAAAATGAAACGTGACAAAGACACGGACCACAAGTCTGTCGAAAATAAATTTATATAAAAAAAGAGATATTATTCTCCTATACTACTATAAAATAAAAGAAATTATGCTAATTACATTTGTCAATAATAGATAATAATAATAGATTTTTTATAGATATTCTATTGTCGGTCATTAGTATCAATGTTTGACAGAATCGGAAAGCACGTGGTATTAACGTCGTAGATTGCCATTACTCTAACCTTGTTATAATTTTAATCAATTGGCATTAGTTAAGGAAATACTTGAAATAAACTACAAACAAATATCAGGCGAGTATGTACATATGTAAAAAACAAAACAGCGTTTTCTTGATTTTTTTAATAAATAATTAAATCTATTCAGTTTTGAGGGAATAAACAGAGGATAACAAAACATTGATTTTATTTTCAATTTCAAAACATTTTATATCAAAGTTGCAGATGCCAAAATATACAAATGATGGAAAAATATACAGACAGTCGTTAATTTTGTTAATACTGTAGTATCGTTTCATGATATCGATAGTTAAAAAAAATGTCTTCAGCGTCAAATGAAATTATTAGTTAGCTAGTTAGTTTATTAGCTAATAGTCAAGTTACACTATGATTTAAGTTAATTATTTGGACAAGAACTTAGCTCAGCAGTGAATAATGGTACACAAGTTAAAAGTAATTTTCTTACTAATTTCGGAGTCAAGATTTCCGGTTTATATTATTTTTTATAAACATTATTGACAAACGCGTTTAAAAATTAAACGTCTTTTTTCTTTGATTGACATTATTCTAATTATAATAAATACGTAATATAATATACACTCGCGAACAATTAAACATTTATAAAATCTACGTGGAGCTGATTCCGCTAATAACTAATTAAGAATTATAAAAATTACACTATTTTAAAACTTATTGATACCCAATTCATTTAGATCTCATTAATATATAAGGAGCTATTCCTTATTAAATGGAGGAGTTAGGAGAACAAACAAGGAAATAGCGAAAACGAATAAATTATGAAAATAACAAAATTATTTATAACAAAATTTTATTTGGCCTTAAAGTTTCAGTATTTTGTGTGATTCTTTATTGTTCTATTCAGCTTTTGAATCGATTCTTGTGGGATACCTTCCAACCTTAATAAAGATATCAAAGCCGATTTCAGCTTATTCACACTTGAAGAAACGGGTTTTCTGGCATGTACCCTCCTTTTCAGTTCTTCGCACACGTGTTCAATGGGATTCAAGTCCGGACTGAGTGTTGGCTAGCTCAATGAGGCGATAAGTTTTAATTGTGGTGCGGGAATTGTGACACTCGTCATACTTGCCACGATATTGTGCATGAGCAGGAACCCACGTTATCGTGCATAACGATGATCTCAATACCAATATATTCCGTATAGGGAACGTAATGAACCCGCAGAATATCGGAAATCTAGCAGTCTTAAGTTGAGACCGCCTGCTCCTCTCTCGTCAAGCACGAAAACAAGCTCCGTTTTACTGTCGAATGAAATGTCGGTCCACTACTTACAGGGACTGCCCCTATGAACCATTGTCTCAACGAAACAGTACTACTACTGTCCACATCGCTCCCTAGGCCACCCTTAGACACTTCCTAATCAAGAAGTGCAAGCATATTGAAGGCGTGCTTGTCGGTGAGCTATCGTCAGTTTCGAGGCTGTGGCAGATCTTTTTGGAGTCACATTTGAGTGTTTGAATCTTCGACGTATTGTCTACTAGGCTGATTGTATCAACTTCCAGAAGTTCATGCGTAAAGAAGTTGATTATAATAATAAAAAAAATAATAATTGTGTTATTGATGTCTTAATAACTATAGAGTGCAAATGTAAGCATACAGTTATATACTCTGTAATAAATTGTGACACGTACAATAAAGGATATAATCATTCATTTTCACGTCCAGATATGTTGTGGAGAGATGCGTTGCTGCCGAACAAGCGCATGGAATGAAATTACAGTTTTCTAGGTTAACATATCACCTACACAACTGTCATTTCATTAGTTAGCTGACTGTTGTTCTAGCCGTAATGTTGAATACTGTGTTCAGACAAGATGGTAAGTGGTATGTAGATGTGTGATCGAATGGACTTCTGGCGTAACTATTTTAAACAGTTAGGTTAGGACATATTTAATGAATAATCTATTCGATTATAATATGGTTTGACTGAATAAGGAAATGTTTCTAAATGTTTAATTACAAATTGTGTAAATTTATAATTGTATATGTGCTAACCTTAGAAAGTTATATATGTATTATTATTTAGGGTCAGTTTCATCATTGACTAAAATCTTATCGGACAGCTTATCTAACAAATATATTGACAAATTTCTCAAATAAAATTATACTAAAATCGATAATATCATCTATCTGCAACTTATCTGGTGATGGTGACACCGGCCCTTAATCTTCTTTTTTCATTTAGTTACAGACCATCATATACTCAAGGTGGTGTGGCCCAGGAAAGTTCAATACAAAAACTGGCATCTTTTGGAAGTAGTGGTGCTGGTGGAATTCCAAGTACTGTACCACCAGTACCTCCTCCAACTGGGGCACCGCCAGCACCAGATTACCACGAGTACGGAAGCTATCCGCCGCGACCACGCCTACCGCAACCGCCTCATGCTCCCCTGCATCCCTCGCATCATGTGCATCCATCACATTCCTATCCAGGATATCATCACCCAGGACCGGAACCTATGTACACAATGCCGGAACAACCAGGTTTGGGGATAGCCTATACATTTATCAAAAAAATCACAATTGATAAATGTGCCAAATATTAATTACTTGAAATCTTTTAGGTATTGGGGACATGGGGGTATGGTCCGGAGCTCCAGGATCTAACAGATATACTCCAATTGCCCCTTCTTACAGACACTCGTATGATCACCAACAAAAAATGCATTATTCGCCGCAGCAGGTTGGTTTTAAATAAATTTTAAAAATTATATCTGTTATACGAGGGTGGATTGAAAAGTACTCGGTCTAACACAGATCCATTCAATTCTAAAAATCAAATCTACCCACATTATTTAGTTCAATTCAGACTAGTTCATTGTTCAATGTTCGAAACGTGTGCGATAATTAGTTGTGATTTTATAAATTTATTAACAAAGTAATCGGACATAATTTCCGCGAATGGTGCAAATCGAGCAGCGTGCCGTCATTAAGTACCTCCATAAGAAGGGGCTATCATCAAAAGCCATCCATGATGACATGGTCAGTACATTAGGCGATTGTGCTCTGTCATATTCATCCGTCAAAAAATGGATAGCAGAATTTAAGCGTGGTAGAGAGAGTGTGAAAGATGAACCCCGCTCTGGAAGGCCTTCGACGTCAACTACTGATGAAAATATTAAAAAAGTACTTGATTTAATAATGGGAGACCGCAGATTTAAAATTAGAGAGATAGCCGAGATTATAGGCATCTCTTATGAACGAACTCAGAACATCATTGTCAACGAGTTGGGTTTCCACAAAGTGACTGCGAGGTGGGTTCCGCGACTGCTTTCAGTCGAACAAAAAAGGACACGATTGACTATTTCACGCGACTGTTTGGAGTTATTTGAAGTCGATGCAGATGATTTTTTTAATCGTTTTGTTACTATGGACGAAACATGGGTTCATTACTGTACACCGGAAACAAAACAACAATCAAAACAGTGGAGAAGACCTGGTTCACCACCCCCTAAAAAGGCTAAGTCGATATTGTCGGCAAATAAGATGGCTTCAGTATTCTGGGACTCGAAAGGTGTGATTATGATTGATTATCTTGAAAGGGGTCAGACTATAAAAAACTCTGATTACTACTGCACCTTACTACGTCGTGTACGAGAGGAAATAAAAGAAAAACGTCGAGGAATGCTCAGAAGAAAAGTCCTGTTTCATCAAGAAAACGCCCGTGTTCACACGTCAGTACTGTCACTGAAATTCACAACTGTGGCTTTGAACTGTTACCGCATCCCCCGTATTCACCTGATCTGGCACCATCAGACTTCTTTCTGTTCCCTAACCTAAAAAAGCACTTGGGAGGTCAAAGATTTTCGACAAACGACGAGGTCAAACAGCTGTAGACGCATATTTTGACTCTAAGGAAGAATCATTTTTTTTTCAACGGTCTAAATGCTTGGGAGGGGAGGTGGCAAAAGTGTATTGAAATAAAAATATAACTGATTTAGTATGTGTTTATTTTCTTGGTTAGGCTGAGTACTTTTCAATCCACCCTCGTAGTAGTTGTAAAGTTTGTCTAATATTAAAAAACGTTCAGACTTCAGATTAGCAAACTAAACAACTAGACCTATTTGCTTTATTGATTGCGATATCAGAGTAGTTTATTATAATAGTAATTGTTTAATTTGATTGCTTCATTGAACGTTATAATAAAACAATTTTTTTGGAACGCCTTTATTAAATCGTGTCTCTCCATATCAATATTGAATCATACATACTTATTTAGGTTTAAAATTTGTGTTTGATATGACGTTTATCGTATTCTTAATATAGTAATGTATTTCCGCAGTTTGAACGTCAAAGTAATCAAGAAAATACTTAACACAAACTCGTGCCGGACTAAGACTGACGCCCTAATTACATCCCCGTTATCTATATTTAAAACTAGGGTCATAAAAAATGACGATCATATTCAACTATAGGTCATTAATTACGCACCATGTTATAGATAGCAAAGAAGTGTAAACGTATGTTGTGTAATTATTAATATAAAAACCAAACCATTTTTATATATTTACTGAAACTAATGCTTTTCTTTCGGGTATGAAATTCCCAGAAAATGGGTTTTTAAGTCACAATATTGTTAGCGTATCTGAATGACGCGAAATCAAACTATGAGGACTAGCGAATAGTCAAAATCGGTCATGCGACTAATTGATAGTCTATTAACACGATTATCAAAAACGACGCAGCAAAAACATAAGTATTTTTTAAAATTTGAGTCTAGGATAAAACTGAAATGTCAATAAAAGTGAAGATTTTATTGACAGTGACATATAAAAGTGAATATTTAATATTTTATTAAATTAAGTGTATCAATTATAAGCCATCAAGCTCTTGTTATTGACTAGTTTTTTTTGTGACCCATGGAGTAGTGCCCAGAATTAACTCCTCTGGAATACACAATGTTACAAAAAAACATAGAATGTACGTAAAAGGATCCATTTCTCGTTTAATACGCAATATTTTAGTTTACTCAATTTCTAAGTAATTAAAATACTAATCACAATCCAAACAAAAGTTGTCCGAAACCTGAACTCTATTGATCAGAATTATATATAGATAATAAAGTATAGGTTAATTTTACAAAATCGATATGTAGATAAATCTAAGAATGTATTTGTAATATTTCTACACTAATAATCTTTTTATTTAAGTAGACTGCAAATTTTCATTTTTACACAACTTTCAGGTTTTCCTGACATGAAGTCAGCCATACCAACTTGACCTTTATATTGAACAATGTTGACAAAGTTTTTTTTTTATCTTTTTTAGAGCACTGGTATAGGTAGCTTGCAATCACAAAATGGGACTTATATACCTAGACAACCACACTTTTCTCAACCACCAGCGCAACAAATTTATGGTCAACAACAGGTAAATATTTTTATTACGTTATTTAATTTTATTATAATCATTATGGTTCTTGCAAAATAATAACAAATATGGCTATATAAAGGTCAGTGTGAATGCTAATCCATTGTAAGGGGCCTCTAAACCTATTTCTCGGTCACAACTCTCAGGAGTTGTTACTGACTCCCTTCTCTGCAACTCAATGAACTCGGCATCTGCACTATCAATACATTAAAGCCTAAGTTTAATGCTAAGTTTTCATTTCATGATACATGTGTTAGATGATTGGTAGATGTGCTCAAATTTTGGAACAGGTCTATGTAGTGATATATTTTTCTTTTGAGTTTATAGGTGTTACAAGCTAGCAAATATTAGGTAATTTGATAGTCTTATGTAAAAGTCGGAACCTTGACTAGATGTTATCTCGCCCGGTTTTCCATTTTCATCATTACGGAATAAAGGTATGCTCTTTGTGATTCTATGGATATAATAATAAAAAGCAGTACCAGTCAAAATATGTTTAGTCCGTTTACTTTTGATTATTGGAATAGTATCCTCGAAAAATTATTTTATAAAACTCTATACATACTTTTATTAACATCTTTCACTAACATTGTAGAGAAACTGGATGAATAAACATTTGTACTGTATATGGTAAGGTCAGCTCCATAACATTGCTTTAAAGCCAGTCGTCTAAATCTGTGGATCTAGAAAATGGTATTAACGCGAGACTCACAGTTGGCCGGTCGGTATCGGTTTCATTATCATTCATATTTGTTATATATATTTCTTTTGTGTCATATAGAGGGTGTAGTTGGACGTAGCCAATAGCATCGTCTCCGTGGGACTCCCTTGCATACCTGTGAAACAATAGCAAAAACTATGACAAAGAGTAAATACATATTATATCATGTAACTGAGCAATAATACTACCTCTTCAATAACATAACCTTAAAATCATTTTTACATTATTTTCTTCATATTAGATACATAGCTGTTTTTACATTCTTAAGTTCCGCAGCATAGTAATCTGTGTTATTCTTAAAGAAATGTGCAACCATGAAGGCGTCAATCTTAGGTAGGTTGCTGTTACCGGCACTCACAAAATTCGTATCCATTTTGAGATGTGTAATAGATGGTATTACGCAACTGCTATTAAACGTAATAAAACACGAAGAACACTCACTAAGCGAACTATCGAGATAACTGTTTATTTGCGTGTGACGTCACCGGATTGTCAACCAATAACAGGCCGTTCACGTTCCAGATAAAATTTTCAAAAATATTACAAATATTTTGCTTTATTTTGTTAAAAAATACACATGTTTTATTTCAAAATTAAATGAAATATATATGTTTTTTAATATTATCTTTTAGGATGAACACAACTTGTTGTATATATTGAATGTTGTCAAATAGCATATTATACAACAAGTAATGTATTTGACAACTTGCTCTTTCAATTACACTTTGATTGACAACTAGTTCTTGCTGATTAGCCCATTAAATGTCTATGCACTATGATTATCGTGCTCTTTGCTGTTCGAATTATTTGGATGTTCAGTCATGTAAACACATGCTATATCATATTTTTATTATTTTAAGTTATATGCAATAGTATTATTAAGTGTAAATAATATAATAGTGTAAATGTAGTTATTAAGTTGTATGTATAACAAACTAAATACTTTCACACAGTTATTTATTATCAACTTTGTGTCAGTCACGATAAGCCAACTTACAAATGAATCCACAAAGTATAACAATAAATCTTTGTATTAATTATATCATTAAAACAAAATTTGCAAATTATTACCTGTACCTTCTTTCTTTTTCAGAATTATCCAAACTATACTCAGATGCATCCACCAGGTGCTTCGCGGATTACTCAACATCCAACATATCACCAGCAAATGGAAGTCAACCCTCATCAATATGGCCTACCACCACATGGTCAACAAAACCACCCTGGAATTCCTCAGCATCAAACTCACCAAAATATTGGTGGTCACGCCGGTGGTATTACACCAGGCATGCAAAATCATCCAAATGTCCATTTACATCATGCAGGGGCACCACCTCTACATCATGTTCCACGTCAACCACCAGGACCTTCGTCAGCATCTGTGGCTGCCTCGCATTCAGTACAGTCACAAATTCCGTATGCATCACCGCATCATGCTGTTCCGATGAACTATCAGCCGCATCAAGTCCAACATCCTCTGGATGTGAATGTATCAAATCAATATAATCCAGTAAAAAATCCTAACATTGAAACCGGCAGTCCCCAATATCGTCCACCGTTTCCACAACTGTCTCCTCAAATGTCGCCTAGGGCCCAAATGTCACCTCGCCAACAACAGCAGGCACAACTATCACCTAGACCCGTGATGTCACCTGTAAAAGGTCCTAGTGCTTCTCCTCACGCGCCAAGGAATGTTCAATCTCAAGCTACTGCTGGTCCTTCACCATCTACGAGTACATTTACGTCTCAAAATACACTTCAAGCATTAGAACAAATGGTGTTGCCTGGTAATGCTGACTATCCATATTCACGTAATCCGGCATCACCAGCTGTGGGTCATGTACCCTCTCCATCGCAATGGACGCAAAGTAAGTTACCTATTTTAATAAGCCCTCAGAATGAAAACTCCGAAGTAAAAAGTAATGAAACGACACCAATGAAAATTGAAGTTTCTAAAAATGTAGCAGCTGTAGCTTCCAATCTAGAAACGAAATCAATAGAAAAGGGCGAAGAACAGAGGCCAACAGAGAATAGCCAAGTTTCATTTGTTCACCCAGTAAATGTGAGCATTCCAACAGAAAACTCTATAAACTCTTCTATACCTGTTCCTCATAATGCAAGCTCTTCGCCAACTATTCAATCAGATACTGCGGATCTGCGTGATAACTCACCAGTTGTATGTCAATCTAATGAAGTCGATACTGATCCCCCAAAAGCTAAGGAAGAAAAATGTGATGATATTTCAATAGTTCATATGAAAGATCAAACTTTGGACTTAAAGCAGTCTACGGCTGAAACCTTAAACAGGACCGAACAAATAATAGGACAGAATACAAATGTGATGCACTCCTCAAATAAAAAGAATCAGCAGACAAATGATCACAATTCAGTAAATCCGTCTACAACACAATTACATTTACCTGTAAATCATTCACAATCTCACAATAGTAGTAATACGAATCAAAATCAATATGAACCTATGTCAGTTGCAAATCGAACTCAAGGTTATCAAACGAATAGTGTTCAGAATATCTCAAGTAATGTTCCTCCTCCTATTATCTCTCAAGTTCATCCTGTGAATATACCATCAAGCCTACCTTCAATTCAGAGCAATAATTCGATTAATGTTCCATCAACATTTCAACCATCTTCTTCAACTCCTAACGTACAATCAAATCACCCAATACAACATGGAACTCATACTTCGAATATTCCAGTTCATACTCCGCAAAATAATGTACCGTGTGGATCGTCAATAAATCAGAACAATATACTTGGGCAATCTATGAATAACGTTTCAAGCAATCTGCAATTAGGCACGCCGAATATTCCATCTACAAATGTAAGCATGGGGCCAATGTCAGTTCCAAATATTCATTCGGCAATGGGGGCATCAGTCCAGAACTCGCAAGGTAACATGATGCCTATGACCCATAACTTAAATACAAATATGATGGTTTTAAATGCAAATAATATACCCCATCCTAATCTTACTGGTATGTATCCACCATCTCATCACCAGGAAAGAATGACCTTGCAACAACAAATTCAAGAAATATATTGTTTACCGCCATCTAATGAAAATCAGGAAAAAGTCAGATGTTTGCAGGAAAGATTAGCTGTCATACAACAACATGAAAGTAGTGATAAATGTAATGGGGGACCTAATTGTATTCTTCAAAACCCAGTGTATGGATCTAAAATGGTAGAGAGCCCCCAAGTAACAAGTACAACTGGACGTGGTCGTGCAAAAGGACCAGCTAAACCAAGAAAACCTAGAGCAAAAAAAGAAAAAAGCGTGTGTGCGCCTTTAGATCAACTACCTGTTTCGGAGGATTGTGTAACGGCTGGGACTGGTCTTCAAAGTAATTCTGAACATGATTTAGAATTTAATGAAGAAATTACTAACTTAGACAGTAGCGCACTTACTATTGAAGATGTAACTGTAAAAGGGAAAAAACCAAGAGCACCTAGAAAAAACAAAGAAAGAAAACCACGCACCCCTAAAGAGCCGAAACCACCGAAGATAATTGGAGAAAAACCTGTCAAAGAGCGTAAAAAACGTGAACCAAAAGATCCAAATGCTCCTAAGAGAAAAAGAGCTACAAAGAAAGATGCTTCTGTAATACAAGCTGATACGACTACTAGTTACGACATACTGGAGAAAAGCATTTCAGAAAAAAGTGAGCTGCAACATAATATCTCTTCTGTAAGTGACGAATTTAATACAACTGTGAAATCTGATATGCCGGCATTGGATGAAACAAATGTGACTGATTTTGATGATATTCCTGTATCGAAAATTGCAATTAAAGATCTCCTTGAGGAAGCAGAGGCAAAACGTGAACAAGGAGAAAAAGATGATGATACTGAATCTACTATCCAAAAAAAACGCTCTACTAAAAAACGAGCTAGTAGTGGCGGTAGTTGTAAAAAAACAACTTTGAGAAGAACACCTGGCGGTGGTAGAAAAAAAAGGCGTGGAGGACTTATACCAGACTCTGATGGAGAAGCTGATGATATGATGTCGACACCACCTCCATCACCTCCAATAGAAGGCGATGATAGTCTGAAGCGAAGATCAGCTAGAAATACTCAGCGAAAAAAATATACAGATGATGTTATGTTACGACTATCAGATGAGGAATTTGTAATGTCTGCTCCTAAAGTCGAAAAGGAGCTTAAATCTGACGAAATTACATTTGAAGCCAAAGATAATGTTAAATTAGAAGGCGGACAAAAACCTAATTATATGTATGTAAATACTACCGAAGAAGATGCTATGATAGTACAACATGTCTTAGCGTGTCGTATGGGGAAAAGAGAGATGACAAGTGAAATTTCTGAACCTATAAAAAATGTTACTAATGAAGATACTGACACTCCTGATGGAACAATGACGAATGAATCAAAGGAGTTATTGTCTGTTGATGTTAATTTGAGTACAGAAGAATCTGTACAAACGAAGTCTACAGACGAGTCGGAGCCACAAAATATATCGATTTCAGACCCTCCAAGTAACAATATAAACGCTTGTTTACAAGAAAGTGGGTTAAATGAAAGAGATCATGAGCAAACAAAAATGGTCAAACCTGTAATCGTTGATGTTGAAGAATATTATGTAAAATATCGCAACTTTTCTTATTTGCACTGTGAATGGAAAACCGAAGAAGAGCTTTATAAAGGAGATAAAAGAATATTCTCTAAAATAAAAAGATTCAAACAAAAACAAGCTCAGCAAATGAATATATTTGAATTGCTTGATGAAGAACCGTTTAATCCTGACTATATTGAAGTGGAGAGAATTTTAGATATGTCTGAAAATCAAGACCCTGCAAATAATTCTGTAGTTAAACATTACTTAGTTAAGTGGAAAAGTATGCAGTATGAGGACAGTACATGGGAGTTAGAAGAAGATGTTGATGTAGACAAAATTAAACAATACAAAATATTTAATGACCTGCCAAGTAAAGACAAATGGAAATTCAAAAAGCGACCATCTGCTGATAATTGGGTACAATTAAAGGAATCTCCTTTATATAAAGGAGGCAACACGTTAAGACCGTATCAATTGGAAGGCCTCAATTGGTTGCTATTTTCGTGGCATAATAACCGAAACTGTATATTGGCAGATGAAATGGGCCTTGGCAAAACAATTCAAAGTTTAACTTTTGTGAATGCTGTTTGGGAACATGGAATTAGAGGTCCGTTTTTAATAATAGCTCCTTTATCAACAATTCCTAATTGGCAAAGAGAATTTGAAGGATGGACTGATATGAATGTCATAGTATATCATGGCTCACAGCAAAGTAAAAGTATGATACAAGAGTACGAGTTTTATTACAAAAACCAAAATGGAGAATTTGTTAAAGATATAACAAAGTTTAATGTATTAATAACTACATTTGAAATAATCGTTACTGATTTTCAGGAATTGAAATCATTTAATTGGCGAATATGTGTTATAGACGAAGCTCACAGATTAAAAAATAGAAATTGTAAATTATTGGAAGGTCTCCGCCAACTTCATTTAGAACACCGAGTTCTCTTATCCGGAACTCCGCTTCAGAATAATGTGAATGAATTGTTTTCATTGCTTAATTTCCTAGAACCATCGCAGTTTTCTAGTAGTGATGCATTCTTGAATGAATTTGGTCAGCTTAAAACGGAATCTGAAGTACTAAAGCTGCAAGCATTATTAAAACCTATGATGTTGCGACGTTTGAAAGAAGATGTTGAAAAAACTCTTGCTCCAAAAGAAGAGACAATCATAGAGGTAGAATTAACAAATATTCAAAAAAAATATTATAGGGCTATATTAGAACGAAATTTTAGTTTTCTACAGAAAGGAACTGCATCTGCAGCTAACATTCCTAATTTAATGAATACTATGATGGAGCTTAGAAAATGTTGTATTCATCCATACTTATTAAATGGTGCTGAAGATCAAATACAATTTGATTATAAACAATGTTATGGAGAAGACAAAGAAGCTTACTATAAAGCGTTAATTCAATCTTCAGGCAAAATGGTACTGGTTGATAAACTACTGCCGAAACTAAAATCTGGAGGGCATAGAGTTCTGATATTTAGTCAAATGGTAAGATGTTTAGACATTCTAGAAGATTATCTTGTGTTTAGGAAATATCCATATGAAAGAATTGATGGTCGAATAAGAGGGAACTTAAGGCAAGAAGCTATAGATCGATTTTCAAAGCCTGATTCTGATAGGTTTGTGTTTTTGCTTTGCACAAAAGCTGGTGGATTGGGGATAAATTTAACTGCGGCAGATACGGTTATTATTTATGATAGCGATTGGAATCCCCAAAATGATTTACAAGCTCAAGCTCGATGTCATCGAATCGGACAACAAAAAATGGTAAAAATCTATAGACTCATATGCCGAAATACATACGAGCGAGAAATGTTTGATAAAGCTTCCTTAAAGTTAGGATTGGATAAAGCGATTCTACAAAGCATGAACACGAGTCAAGGAAAAGAAGCTGGATTGAAACAATTGTCAAAGAAAGAAATTGAAGATTTATTGAAAAAAGGTGCTTATGGTGCCGTTATGGATGAAGATAATGCTGGAGACAAGTTTTGCGAAGAAGACATTGAAATGATATTAGCTCGTCGGACACAAGTAATACAAATGGAATCTGAAAAGGGATCAACATTCTCTAAAGCTAGTTTTGCTGCTACTGATCAGAGATCAGATATAGACATTCGTGATCCAGACTTTTGGAATAAGTGGGCGAAAAAGGCCGAAATAGACACAACAGAAAAAAAAGAAGACGAAGATTTGATAGTCACGGAACCTAGAAAAAGAACAGTTATCAAACGATATGGACATGATGATGGACCAATGGAAATGTCTGATATGGAAGTGACGCCCGATTCTGAAGAAGATGAGGAAGGTAAGGATGAAGGTAATCTAAATTTTGTTTGCTTTTATTGTATTTTAGCAATTTATGATTAGCCTGTATTGACAGTTCTAGTATCTATTATTATAATAGTATATTATTGCAAAAGCCGATGAGTATGAGTTCCAGTCGCAGGAATTTAATATTGAAGAAAGGAAAATAATAATGCTCAACACACAAGTAATAATATTTGTTATTTTTTCTTTTTATTTTGTACCTACATAATACTTTGAGCTAATAGCTTTTTAATACTCACCATGATTATACCCGTGAATTTCACGTCGCTGTTTTCCCGAAGTATGCATGTATGTATGAATTTTGTGGTTGTAAAAACCAATCGTTAGTCTCTTCTCCTTACATTCAGTATTTTGTTTGTTTTACATGACTTGTTTTAGTGGTAAGTAAGCCTTACATGACCTAAAGTTTTGTATTTTATTTCTTTTTATTATTCTTAATACCGCCTGAGCTAGATATTTTAAATGGTAGGTAGGCGTTAAATATAATTTTGTTTTTGTTTTTTATTGTAATATTCTTCTTCCTATTTTTATATTTTTATTAATGGCAATATGTCATCGTTGCCAACAACAATTCTGCCAGACAAGTGTCTTAACAAAGCATGTGTTTTTCATTTAAGGATTTCTGAAAGTAATTATTCCACTTGTGTGAGAACTATATTGTACCCGAAAAGCTTTCACTTTAATTTTTGTCATTGTCAGATGTCATCTGTAATCGATCGTTTATTTATTTATTTATTTTTTAAATTTTATGTGATCGTAACGGTCCGATTTCAGCTAATATGCGTTATGGGTTCTATTAGCCTGCTGCCAACCCTAGTGTAGTGTTTATTGTTTTATATAACAAAGTTATATAATAGGATACTTGTCTTTGTGTATTTATGCTTATTGTTAGTTTTTTGTTTGTTTTTAGTTATAGTTTTTTTTTATATTATTGTTATTTTTTTTTTGTTAATAGTATTTTGTTATTAGTATACTTTAATGTCATACATTTCAATGCACAAAGCATTCCTTCTCACTATCCTGATATGCTCCATTCTTTTGATAATAAGAATGTTCATGCTATTCTTATATCAGAAACTTTCTTAAATCCCCGGTTACCTTCAATTTCTTTCTCTCTCCCTGGCTTTAAGTTAATTCGTAACGACCGGGTAAGTTCTTCGCATGGGGGGGTGGCTATATATCTCCGTGCAGATATTTCGTACTCTATTGTTAGTCATTCCGCTCAGCCACCACCACCTAACACTGCTGAACACCTTTTTCTAGATATTACGATGTCTCACACTCGCATCCTTCTAGGTGTCTATTATAGTCCATCCATGAGAATAGACTACTTTACTTCGTTAGAATTACTTCTACTTTTAAACATACTATTCTCATGGGTGACTTTAATACATGCTTGGTTAAAAATGATTGCCGGTCTAAAAAATTAGTATCATTAATAAATTCTTACAATCTTCACATACTACCTCTCCAAGAAACTCATCATTTCCCTAATTGCTCCCCTTCTCTCCTTGACCTAATGGTAGTTTCTTCTCCAGACATGGTAAGTAAGCATGGTCAATTTTCTGCTGAGGCCTTCTCATACCACGACCTGGTTTTTCTTTCGTATCGTGTTCGTCTCCCCAAAGTTAAACCACGTATTTTGTTACGTCGTAGCTTTGCCAACATGGATTTGGAAAAACTCCGGGAGGACGCTGCTGGCATTGACTGGTCAGATGTGTTGAATTGTGATACTGTCGATAAACAAGTCCATTTATTCAGTGATCGCTTAAAAGTACTTTATGACTCTCATGCTCCTCTTAGGCCTATCAAAGTCAAACATCTCCCTGCACCTTGGCTAACTCCTGATATTCGCGTGCTAATGAGTAAGAGAAACAGAGAAAAATCCAGATACAAGCGCAATCCAACACCTGAAAATCAGATTAGATTTAATACTGCAAGAAATCGATGCAATAGAGTGATAAGAGACGCCCAAAGACGCCATATTTATAACTCCATAAATAGTGAAAATCCAGCAAAAGTTTGGAAATTTCTTAAATCATTAGGTATTGGCAAATCTCAGGTACATAGCAATCACTTCAAGCTTGATATAAATCTTCTTAATTCACATTTTACGTCATTATCGCCCTTTAGTGGTGATCTCAAAACTGAAACTTTAATAGTTATTTGTGCAACAAGTGAGCAAAGTTGATGTTTGCTGCGCGTGCTGATTTGAGTCCCGAGCAAGCGAAGGATTCTGTTTGAATCACGAGCGAAGCGAGTGATTCTAGAGTAGAATCCTGAGCGTGTCGAGGGATTCAAAGGCACGAGATGCAAACAACTTTGCTCTCGTGTGACACACATAACTTTTCACTTCAGCAGCGAGAACATTTTTTTCTCGCCGATCGTCTTTTGTTTTCCTTCGAGTTCGAATTCCAAATTTTGATTTTTTTTTTGTTTTGCTCTAAGGTGATAATTATGCCTGACACTTCTCGTTTTTCCGTGTTACGCATACCACTTTAAACAAATGTAAAATAAATTGTCAAAAGAACAGAAAAATAATTGTTAAAATATGTCTTCAAAAATAATAAGTAAGTAAATTATTGTTATTATTATTCCCTGTTAGTAAATTAAGCGAATTAAATAAAAAAAAAATATTAAAATCTCAAGAATGTATGATGCGTGGAAAGGAACTTCTGTCAATAGTTCCGTTCCGCGCATCATTCTTGAGATTTTAATAAGTACTTATTATGTTCCGTTCCGAAGAGACATTTTATTTAACAATTATTTTTCTGATTTCTTGCCAATTTATTTTACATTAGTTTAAAGTGGTACCTATGCGTGACACGGAACAACGAGAAGTGTCAGGCAGATCCAATGTCAATGGGCATATTATCTTAGGGCGAAACAACATAGTCTGTATGGTTATCCCATTAGTTACTATACATAGGTTACTATAATCTGTGGTTAGCTTTGTCTCACTAGTGAGTAAAAGTCGATTTTACTCACTGATTTTAAGCAGCAAAACCTTCATGTTTGAGCTACTGAAGTGAAAATTATCTTTCCTCGTTGCCGTTACCTAATTACACTCCGTTAAGAGAACCGGCAAGAAACTCAGCAAGGGCTGTTTTTTTTCCCTGTATTAAATAGATACAGAGTCGTCAATTTGGAAAATGACTTCAATATTGATAAATCATGAAGTCACTTTCCATTACATCTATACTAATATTATAAAGAAGTAAAGTTTGTGTGTTTGTATATTTGTTAAATTGTAAGGGGTAATCTCAGGATCTACTGAACCGATTTTAAAAATTCTTTCAGCAATAGAAGGCCACGTTATTGCTGAGTGTCTTAGGTCATATAAAAAACCGAAAAATAAAAAGGTTTTTACGTGGTAGTCCGTTTTGCAAAGTGAATCGGAGAAAAAAACAGGCAGCGGACGGCGCGCGATGGCTTCGGGTTTAATTCGGATCGCGTTCGTGCTCGCTTCGGGGATTATTAATATTATGCCCAACGAAAGTGGGCACGGGTCAGCTAGTAATTAATAAAAATATAATTTGAAAACATGCCTATATTAGGAATGCCGTGTCATACAGTTTTAAAAGAATATAAAGTTAAATCAAAATTATAATAAATACGAGTAGTACCCAGTATAGCAAAGAGCAGACTCATCTCCGCTGGCAGCACCCGTTCACGAGCATGACGCATGAACCAGCCATCGCTTCGCTCAACCATGTTTTAGGGAACGTAACGACCCGCCTCACAAGTTGAGGTGGTTCGCAAGAAGATATTTGCAGCCTATGGTTCGCTAAACAGATTTCGTAACTTCCTCCCGACGGCGACTAAGACAGTGTTAGCTCAATCTCTCTTATTGTCCTTAATTGACTACGCTGACGCTGCCTGAGGTGGGTCTGTCGGAGGAATCACTTGACAAGCTTGAGCGTCTGCAAAATGGGGCCATCAGGTTTGTTTGCAATCTGCGTGAATTTGACCATGTTTCTTACCATCGCTCCAAACTTCAATGGCTTCCTATTCGGCAGCGTAGAGATTTGCATATTTTATCCCTTTTTTACAATATCTTGTTTCTTCCTACATCTCCAGCATACCTTAAGTCTTTGTTCTCTTTTCGGTCCTCCTCCTCCAGTCGCGTTTTACGAGCGAATTTTAACTTGACTCTTGATATCCCTTCTTGCAGTGATTTTCTCTCTTACTCTTTTCCCTCGTATGCCGTTCGACTTTGGAATTCTCTCCCTGAGAGTATTAGGAGAGCGCAAACCTTAGAGTCCTTTAAGAACCAAGTCCGTATCCATTTCCTGTCCTTAAATTCTTAACGTAATTTTACTTTATTTACTTTCACAATAATTGCACCTATTCCCAAAATTCCTAGTTTGTTTTCGTTTTTCTCTTATCTAAGGTTGCCTGGAAGAGATTGCTTTTAGCAATAAGGCCGCCGTTTGCTCATAATTGTCTTTGTTTGTTTACTTTATTTCTTGTATTTATTTTGTGTGCAATAAAGAGTTTATTATTATTATTAATAATATCAATTAATTTAAAGGTTAGGTTAGGACAATTATTTAACTAATTTAAATGTTATTGTTTTGTCAGGTGCATTTATATATAGCAGGCTGGGAATTCATTTTTATATATTCTTTTTTGCGTTTTTTTGTTAGAAATTCAAACGTAATACGATCGTACGTAAATACGATACATCGCGTGTTGTTGTTTTGATTGTAATGGCAATATTTTCGCGCATGTTTGGGAATTACTTTTCCTTATATAGATAACTTATTTATTTATTGTTCTCATTAAAAATATACATGTAAAATTTTTGAGTAATAGTATATTTTTTTAAATTTCTTTAAGATCTTCCTCGGAATAACTGACCGGTATTTTATATTAGTTTTATGTGACATTTGACTATTTTATCTGAGAGAGTGAGGAGGAAAAATAATTTGTCTTTCTATCATTTTTTACGATAGTTCGTGGCTAGCTGATAGCCTGCTTCAAATCACATTTATACATGAAAAAAAAAACCAATGAATGGATAACACTATATGTACTATTACTACAGTGCTATTAAAAATATTTCTGTCATCTTATGTTAACTAACTAAACACAAAAGAATAATTAATTCAAGGATTCATAATATTAAATAAACAGCAAAATGCAGTCCTTTTTTCCTTGTTTGAATTTATTTTTTACATAGATTTAAAAAACATATATCACATTAAATACTGTTTCAGGCATTACCCTGAGAAGCAAAAGAAAAAAAGAGAAATTTGGTAGAAAAGGTAGAAGATATGCTAGTGACGATTACATTCCTCGTCATGAAGGAATTCCAGTGGATGAAGAAGTAGTATATGGGTCTTGGACGAGATCAGAGTGCTTTAAAATAGAAAGGGGGTTGTTGACATTTGGGTGAGTAATATAATTTTTATTATTGGCCTTAAGTGAATTCAAATCATAAGCGACACATTATATGATAGACGCTGTAGATAGTGTTGTGACATATGTGTAATCTATAATACTTATAGTTGGACTCCATGACACGTCTAAATGACTTGGCAAGAAGGGTGCTTAGTAAATTAAGATTTTTAAACTAACCTTTTACCAAAATAATTTTGATACAATTTATTTCTTACCCACACTTGACTATGCTGATATATGTTGCACTCATGTTAAAGAGCTTCTCATAAATAAATTGTATCATTTGTCGAACAAGTCGAAGGTAGTAAATTTTACCACATTTCCGTTATTTCGCTATTACGCATTACCTATTGTTTTAGTTTACTTTTTAGGTCTAAGTCTTAATTTTTTTCTTCACTGTTGCCTATGAAACTAAATATTTTTCAATGAATTTAAATAAATTCCTAGATTGTTATACCTCGTTAGATAGCTAATGAAACGTAGATGTTTACGTGTAGACGTAAACGCATTTGTCGAACAACTGCCATAATATTTTTTTGGATATCCCTTAGAGAAATATAAACTTTCAATTTTTTTTTTAATTTGTTGACATTCACTTGTCTACTACGGCCTATTCAATTAACTTATGCACTATTTTAATGATTGACGTCCTAAAGCATCTTATTACACATGTAAAAATGCAATAAAAATAAAATAATAAGACGCACAAAATAAACAAAATTAGGTTTAGTAGCGTAAAAATCGGCAATTTTCAATAAAATTATTAAAAGTCGATATCTCGAAAAGAGGGTTAGTTTAGGGTAGGTGTTTCATAGTAAAATAAGTTAGAAATGATGAGTACTCCACGCCCTTAACGGAACTAGCACGACTTTTCCTGTAACCTGTATATTTATATCTACCTACATATTTCATTAGTGTTATTTTCTTTTTTAATTTTTTCATGTTCATTTTGATTATTTTAATCATAATAACAATGACTGTTAGTACAATGTTAAAACTGCTGGAAATCCATCAGCTGTCACAGGTCCTATACATTTTACAAAGTACTTATATATAGGTGGTGTAGTAAGGTTAAGGATTTAAGGTTAGGTTCATATCCATCTGGATATTTTATTATTGCACACTTTATATCAGTTTGTCACAAGATTTATTGGTGTAGATAAACAAGAATGTAATTATTGTATAATACAAATGAAAAGTAATACTAAATTACAAAAAAAATTAAAAATACATCTATTTACTTAGTTACTGCCACGTTTTAGATTGCAATAAATTTTGCAATTAATAAAAATTTATTTTATAAACTTGTCTTTAAATTGTTTAAGTATTCAACATAAATAAGTTTCTATTCCCCGAAACTTATTTATGTTGACTACTAATGAAAAAGGTATAAAACTTTTTTGTTCTGTACGCTGATAGATGTAGATATTCTTTACTAAAATGAAAAAGGTATAAAACTTTTTTTGTTCTGTACGCTGGATGCTTCATATTCTCAATTATTCTGCGTAATTTGCTAGTCCTATATTATAACGTATTTATTTTTAAAAATTTTAGATTATATTCACGTCTTATTTTTAGCTGCATATCCCTCGTTTTATTTCTTACTACTGCTATCAAGGTAGTTTGGTGTTAAGATTGTAGCAATTGTAATTATAGTAAATTGCAAATATAGTTTTTGATAATGTTATTTATTGATATATATCTTTTTAGATGGGCGCGATGGGAAGAAATTATAGACAAGAATCAATTTAGAAAAGGATGGACACTCCCAGTTATTGAGGACTGTGCACGTATAATAGTAAGAATTTGAAAATTATCTTTTATTCGTGTTTTATTTTTATAAAAAGTAGATTATTGCTATAATAAGTCTCTAGAGATTTCAAACGACAAATTTGACAGATCTTGACATTTTTGAGAATCAGTTTTTGAAAAAATATATTTGTATTCAGGATACTAAAAGGCAGTGAAATGTTCGAATGTGTGGTTATGAGCAAAATATTTGTATTTTGGATAAATACAAAATATACATTGCTTTTTTTTAATATAGCTTTAAATAAAATTTGGTAAATAAAATGGGTTAATTACCCATATTTTTGATAATAAAAACAATTTTCGTGTTATAAAACTCACTATTACCCTAGTAAAATGATGACTTACCATGCTAATACCGAGGAAGTTATAGACTTTCGCTGAGTTCAGTGTTTATCAGCTGATTGATGCTTTTGCTGTTATAGCATAATCTATGTAGAAGTTTTTTAATTCTCTGAAGTACAATTGCGATTACAGGTGCTCTACTGTCTCCGACATTATAAAGGTGATGAAAAAATCAGGAACTTTATTTGGGACTTAATAGAACCATGTGAAAATGGCGAAGTAACAATAGCGAGAAACCATAGTGGTCTTCATAATCCAGTACCAAGAGGAAGAAATGCGAAAAAAAAGAATAAACCGAAAGATATACCCAAACCTCATGATACTCAAAAGTGGGAAGATTTAAATCATTGGAGTTCTATAGAAAAGTATGACTGTGAAGCTTACTTAGAGAGCAGTTATAAAAAGCACCTTTTTAGACATGCTAATAAGTATGAACTCTTATAATTTGTATAGTTCATAATTTGAATATGGATCCTATTCTAATTGATACAACATTTTTCCTATTACAGGGTATTATTGAGGGTGAGAATGATGTATTATATAAAACACGAAGTTATAGGAGATTTCGCAGCACAAATTGAAAATGGAATTCATGCCAGGTTAGCATTTTATTCTGTGGAACCCTTGCATCACATCACAATTTATGCTTTCCTTTTGAACGTCAACGTATTTTCAATCCATGTATTCGAAAATCGAGAAAAGTCAGTCCTTCGTAGAAGCCAGCTCAACCATTATCAGACTTTTTGACTGCGGATGGCCTCTTTCAACCTGCGGAATAGGGTACTTTCAGTAGTGAACAATAAAATTAATTTTTATTATTAAATCCTATTAAAGTAGAAATGTTTGACGAAAATAAGATAGTTAATATCATTTTCAGTCATAAATAAACATAATTATTTTATTAAATAAAAATTTGTCATTTTTAATCTAAATTACATCACTTAATCTGGTACGCGAGCTACTTAGGTGTGATGTGATAAAGGCCAAAATACAAAAGACAATTAGCCACCTGTCAGTCCTTTTTTTTCCCTGAGGAAAATGCATTAAATTGCATACCCCGGGTGTGGCCAGCCAACAGTTATGTGGGGCTCTCCTCCCCAGAAGGGGGAGGCCTACCCACTAAAAACCTCAGGGATGGTCTTCCTCAGGCAAGCAACGACCGGAAATCACAGAATACCAATGTTAGATTTAGGGTACATCCGAAAACCGATAAAAGTTATGAGCAACTAAATTGCTATATGTTTATTCTTATAATACCTAATCGCACGGGTTTTCTTAGACGTAATATTAACATAAATGTTAAGAAAAAATATTTCAATCGTCGTCCAATCAATAATTATTATTCTGAAGTCGATTTATAGATTTTCGTTGCTAAATCGTGGCAACGAAAAATAAATTGTTTTTTTTTTATGGCAATGCACATACTGCAATTATTAAATGCCGGAAATCAGGAATTCGACTTGATGTTTTATATTTATAATAATAACCCGGATTTAATAATTGTTCATAATTTCCTAAAGCTAGTATAAAAATGTTTGGGTATTAATGGAATTAAAATCATTTATAAGCATTCAACACTTTATGGAATATGTCAAGAATAACAATCTATGAAATTGTAACTATGACACACCACGGGTATATCTAGTGCGCTAGTCGCTTGGCGTTCCCGGAGGGCTCCCTACATGCCTGAGGGTTTTAGTGGGTAGGCCTCCCTCTTCTGGGGAGGGAGGAGAGCTCCACGTAACCGCCGGCTCGCCACAGCCGGGGTATACAACTTGATGCATTTTCCTCAGGGGAACAAAAAAAATGCTCTAATGAAAGTAATTACTTGGTTTATTTATACGACAACAAAATATTCTAAAGTAACCTAGCTTGCTTTTATTTGAATCGTGTAAATTAGTTGAAACCAATACAGATTTTTTTTTACCGAACAATACGTGTCGTGACGAGAATCTTATTGTATTCGGTACCTTGATCCATCCGTTAACTGAGTCTCGAGTCTGAGTCGATATTTTTCACTATCAAGCCTTTTGCAGACACAATTATCGAACAATGATCGTCAAATCAACATCCCACATGGCGATTTCTTCATGTGCCAAGTCAAGCTACTTACTGGCTTTGTCCTTCTCAGCTTTTACGAGATTATCGTCATGAGGAATGGTGATAGCAATGAGCACTGCTCGGCGTTGGTGCCGGCTGACCACCACGATTTCAGGCTTATTGCCAATAATAGTCCTATCCGTGATTATAGAGCGGTCACAATAGAACAACGCACGACCATTTTCAAGAACTGGCGTTGATGCGTAATTATACTACGGTGTTTCAGACTCGATGAGGCCATATAACACATAATAATAATCTCTGTCTGCAGCCCTAACCACCGGTTTGTTTGGGCCTTGCCTCGCTTCCGGCGGCTCGCTATCGCTTAAACCTAGTACAATTTTTTTATTGTATTTATGTCTATTTTATATATCTATATTGTAAAAACTTAAATTTAAGATTATCAATTAAATATATGTATAATAATATTATAACTTATTATATAATTCCAATAAATAGTTGACATGTATGTATAATTAATGATAAACTGTTAAACCTTATACTGATTATATAAAACATTTACGAGGGCTGCTACTTAAGTATCCGGAATCTGGGATTTCAACATTTTTAAACGCAATATATGACCTCCATGGTAAAATTCGTTCTTTTTTTGAAATACTGGTCGCTGTTTTTTTTTCCTTATGTACGCTAGTGTTTTGTTTCTGATGGGTTTAAAATGTCATATCGCTGAAATGATGGAACTCACACGTGAAAATATTCGTGCTATGATTTATTACGATATTCCACGTGGTTTAACGCAACAACAGTGCATAGATCAATTAATTTCAACTTTTGGTGTTGAAGTTCCATCAAAAACCACTGTGTATCACTGGTTTAGTGAGTTCAATCGTGAACGGAGTAAGCTCACGGACGAAGTTAAGGAAGGTCGCCCGAAATCAGTCGTTGTGCCACAAAACATTGAAGCTGTACGAAAACTAATTATGCAAGACCGTCAGGTTACGTATCGCGAGATAGAGGCTACTCTGGGCATATGTATGACAAGCATTAGTAAAATATTACATAAACATTTGTTCGCGTTGGATACCGCACAACTTAACTCAGCATCAAAAAGAAGCTCGCGTCGAATGGTGCAAGAATATGTTAAAAAATTTTTACGGAGGTGACTCAAAATCTGTTTATAACATCTACACAGGTGATGAATCTTGGATCTATGCGTACGATCCCGAAACTAAGCAACAATCTACAGTTTGGGTGTTTCAAAATGAGCCGAACCCTACGAAAGTGACTCGTGCAAAACGCACTTTAAAGCAAATGGTAGCCTGCTTTTTTGGTATTAATGGTCATGTGGCAAAAATACCACTGGAGAATCGTAAAATGGCCAATTCGGAGTGGTACACGACCATTTATTTGCCGGAAGTATTTCAAGAAATACGTAAAAACAACACGCAGTACAAGCGACGCAGAATCATTCTACACCACGATAATGCCAGCTGTCACACATCACGCGAAACAAATAGAATTGATGGGTCATCCACCGTATAGCCCAGACTTGGCACCTAATGATTTCTATTTATTCCCAAATGTAAAGAATAAATTACATGGTCAACGATTTTCGACCCGTGAAGATGCCGTCGACGCGTTCAAACAGCACGTTTCAGAGATACCGCAATCAGAGTGGAAAAAATACTATAAAAATTTAGGTTTCAACGTATGCAAAAGTGTATCGATTATCGCGGAGAATACTTTGAAAAACAATAAACCCATATTTAGCCATATACGTTTAATTTTTCTATTCCGGATGCATAAGTAGCAGCCCTCGTATAAGCTATAAATGAATAGCTAAAGAAGCAGTAAGTTCAATGACTTTTAGTAATAACTCACAAAATTGGTATTTGTAATATTATTTACAGCAAATTAAGAATTTGAATTTATCGGGATATTTTACGAAACAAATCCTCTCAGTAATTTTACAAATAGCAAATTGGACTGCTGACTGTGCCCTATTTAATTAATATAATTGTGTTTATATAATACATATTAATACAATTGTTTTTATAGTGCTTTAGGTATGCGTGTTCCTCGTGGAGTAGACAGTGCACCTCCTCGTCTCTGGTGGGACACTGAATGTGATGTCTCCTTGCTTGTGGGTACTTATATACATGGATATGAAAACTATTTAGCTATGCGGTCAGATCCACAACTATGTTTTGTTGAGAAACTTGGCCCACCAGATGATGCAGAATGTACTGATATCAAGTAAGTTTTCAATAAATACTCTTAGTGACAGCCAAATAGATAAAAATTAAAATGAGTATATCGTTTTTATTTAGTGTCTAATGATTTTATTATCAATGTAGAAGCGAAGAAAGGAAAGTAAGAGGCAGTGTGGTTGGAGATGAAGACTGTACTGATGACGTATCTAGCGGAGCCGGGGCTACATCTCCCGCGGCGTCGCCTCGACCCGATGATGAAAGTACTCAAAGTAGTATTGGAGGACACCTTTGGCCTTCTATGCAAGACTTAAATACAAGATTACGCCGACTGATTACGGCTTATCAAAGAAATTATAAGAGAGAGGAGCTTAAAATGCAGCAAAGAGCCAAGGTCTGTAAGGCAACATTAGAAAATACTTTATATATATTGTGAAAATCGCCTCAAGTTCTTCATTGTAGCCGAGATACGGTTACTACTTGACATAAAAGTTCTTCGAGGCTCCATACCGATCGGTCCTTCGTTGCTAGTTGTGCCATGCCCATTTGCGACTTGAGTAAATTCTTTGGAGTATGTTACTAACTCTAGTTCTGTGGATTTTAATAATTTCTGATACAATCGTGCAGAGAAACTGAGCATATCCTTGGATGACTTTGAACCCCTTTATTTTGGAGGCTCCAAATTCCTTGACCCATTTTAAGTGAACCATCTTGCTCGCATGATCACACACAAAAACACGATAAGATTGAACCATATAACGAGCTGAAATGTCAAAATGTTTGTCAACAACAAATTTTTATCGTATATATACGCTGAATGAACAAATCATTCAGTCGTTTTGGTGTTCAGGTTATCCTGGTAGGTTTTGGTTCTGAATGTGAAATGCATGAACAAAAATTTGTCAGGGAAATACCAAATAATTTTTCGAACACTGCCCAGTGGGATATTGCACTGCTCTATTTTTGGGTGGGGCTAAAATCTGTCATAATCTTGGGTTCATTGTCTACAAGTGTTTTGTGAACAATGTTATACAAATCCGAATTATGTCGAACAGTCATTTAGGTTTATGCGGCTATTTAGGTTTCCGAGGCTAGTCCAGATCCAGGAAATGGACACAATATAAAGGATATTTTACGGCAATACCTATGCTTTCACAATTCACAACACCATTCTGTCATGGGAGTGTAACTGAGTGCTAAAGATAAAAACATTCTTATTATTTTTTGTTTCTTGTATATATAAATACATAATAAGTAGGTATATATATTGTGCTATTTTTCACATCACTTTGCTTGTGACCACTTAGTTGAATAAATATTTTTAGCTTTTAACTTACTCCAAATTAATACGAAGTAATAAATATAAAGAAATATTTTAATCAAATAAAAAAATCTGGTTAGATGGAGCGCAGAGAGCGAATGGATCAGTTAGCAAGAGATGAAATTGCACAATGGAGATGGACACGGGCAGATGAAGAGGCTTTCCGCAGAACTGTAGCTTCATATGGAGTGGAGTTTGATCCAGCTACAAAAAGTCTTCGTTGGAGTCGATTTAGAACGTTAGCAAGGCTGGATTCTAAGAGTGACGACGCCCTTACAGATTATCTTAAAGCATTTATGGCTATGTGTAAACGACAATGCGGTCTCTCTGTAGGTGAGGCCGAACTACCTACGAGAGCGGATTTGAAAGCTGAACCAATTGGTGAAGAGAGAGCGATAGCAACTCTAGAAAGGTAAAATCTTTATTATTATCAAAATATTCTTATTTCAACCCCATGTAGGGTCGAGTACCAAGCATATCGCGTTTTTTATCCATTCATATTCAATTATTTATTGCCAAACCATATAACGATCGGATGTTAGATAGAGGCCAACGTTATAGATTCTGTCGGGTACCCAATTAAAGACTAGGAGGGAAAGAATAATAATATTTCATTCACTAAATGTATATAGTTTTAATATTCAACATCAACCAAATAAATCGTCCTCAAAGATCAACATCAACAAAATCTACAGTTTACCCTTATTCTGAACCTCTTCATTTTCTTTCCTTTCCTGCCAACTCCGCTTGCCGTGCCATGAATGCCGAGGCTAGGGGCGTGCCTAGTCGTTAACGTGCTTTTATCCCTGGGAATGGGCGACCTTAGCAAATGGCTAGCTGCTTTTGCTACGTTGAATATTCGATATGAGGCGAAGGTAAAAGAATGAAGAATTGATATTTGTGCCTGAATTAGACAACGAAAAGGTAGTAAACTCACCATCCGTGAACCCTACACAGTGATTTGGTCGGATGTTCCGAGAGATAACCGGGGCTGATAAATAAATAAAGTGAAATTTTTAAAATTATGCTATATATATATATATATATATAATATTTGAACAAGACTTAAATGGCAATAAAACAAAACGGTCGAACGGAACATTGTCTTTTTCTTCAGTTGTCATCTGTTTGCTTGTTAGTAGAACTGGCACGAACTTTTGGGTAGGTCTTTGAGGAAAGCTGAAAACTTGTTTCTGTTCCTATCATACCCCAACACGGAACTGCAGACCTGGCTGGTGAGTAGCGGTAAATCAACCCTATTTTTTTTTAAATATTTGTTTTTTTTTTCTCTAGAAATATATTTGGTGCGGTCTGAACTTTTTTAAGTTATAGTTTAATATTTACAAAACAGAAAAAATAATAATCCAGGCGATTCAGTCAGGGTTTTAACACTGCCCGACACATGCAAGAAGTGTCATATATATACTTCTACCATAAAAGAAAACTGAAATTATAGTTTTTCTTAGAAGTGCTATCAGCAATTTGATATATCGCCAATAATGAACTCTATTGTTAATTTCATAAGAAAATGCGTTTTCACATCCTACGTAACTGGTTTGGTCTAATTCTGCTAATAATAAATGGGTAATATTTTCCCCATAAGCATAATTAATACGATGAAAAAAGTAAATGTTTGCAAAAAAAGAAGTATAATATAATTAGAAAACTAGAATAATCACAATTTAAGATTAGTTTCGTTACGTTTTTTTAACACTCAACATGAACATACCCGTCTGAGGCTTCAGCCTTAGTTGCCTAGTTTTAAAAAGTCATATTACATAGATTATCATTGTTTTGTGTGTTTTTCTATAACTTGCTGAATTTGTTACAGGATTGATTTGTTACGAGTATTAAGGGAAGAAGTAGCTCCCCACCCATCATTAGATTCGAGGTTAGCATTATGTGAACGGTCGTCTGATGTTCCCACATGGTGGCAACCAGCTCGACATGACAAGTTACTAGTTCTTGGGGTGTGCAAGTAAGTTATCCTTTGGTTATGTTTTATTGTTTAGGCATGAGTGAAAATTTTGCTATATTTTATTACAAAGCTACATACATTACAGGCTACATGCAACGATTTTTGAAATGATTATCATGTCATGTGACAAAAAGTAAATAGGAGAAATAGAAACATTAATTTTATGACAGAAAAAAAATACAAATTTAATGTTAAAATAAAGTTTTATGTCTAAATAGAAAAGTAGTTACATATAGTTTTTTTTAATTAATCATACTCCTATCTGTAAACTATAGGAACTAGAATGTAAGAAGTGTAATGTTCTTAAAACAGACAAGCTAAAATGCCACAATGTTTTGAATAAATAGCACTACATAACGTTTTTTTGTTTATTAATAGTGGCGGTTACATTTTTATTTAGACAAATACAATTATTATATACACTTCTCATCAAAAAAATCGAAACACCTTGCAAGTTTACGTTTTGTCAGGATTATCAGAAAAATGTGTACATTTAGGAATAAATGTCAAATGTCGTTTAATAGTGAGTAATATGAGCTTATCAAATCTTAATGTTAATGTTCTAAATTTAAATGAATTTTTCATAGGTTTCGTATTTTGTTAAATGAGTCATTTTTATTCCGTATGGAATATAAAGGAAATGGATAAAACAACACACGTAAATGAAAAAAAAAGCTAAAAAACGTTTATTTAATAACTTGTATTCCCTCCCCGAGCTCTAATTACTGCTTCCATACGGTTCTTCATCGATCGGATGAGAGTCACGATCACATGCTGTGGTATATTGTCCCATTCCTCTTGGATTGCATCTTGCAGCTGGCTAAGTGTTTCTGGGGCAGGATCTCTTGCTCGAATTCGTCTCTTTAATTCATCCCACAGATGTTCAATGGGATTCATGTCCGGGCTTCTTGCTGGCCATTCCATAATAGAGATATCGACTTCGTTAAGATAATCTCGTACGACGCCCGCGGTGTGAGCCCTAGCATTGTCGTGCATGAATATGAAGCCGTTGCCAATAAAATGTGCATAGGGCATCACATGAGGCTCGAGACACTCTTCGACGTACCGATGACAGTTTAGTGCAGGCAGACGTGGCCCAGACACAAAAGCAAGCTCTGTCTTACCGTCGGCGCTGATTCCTCCCCAAACCGTCCACGAACCGCCACCATAGCTGACCTTTTCTTCAATGCAGCATTCTGCATAGCGTTCTCCGTCTCTTCTGTAGACCTTGTTCCTTCCGTCGTTACCATACAGCATAATTTTACACTCATCAGAAAAGAGAACTTTGCTCCACTGTAGGTATGACCAATTTAGGTGCTCACGTGCAAAGTTAAGGCGCGCTCTTCGATGGTCTGCAGTTAATTTCGGCCCATTTGCTGGCTTATGCGGTACCAGTCCACGATCCTTCAACCTTCTTCTAATTGTAGAGTAACTTACAGCCACCCTTCGTACAACACGTAGCCGCTACTCCAGTTGAAAAGCGTTAAGGCGTCGATTTCTTAAAGAAGTTGTTACAATAAATCGATCATCTCGCTCAGACGTGACCCGATTCCTGCCAGATCCTGAACGGCGCGTGAACAAACCAGTCTCCCGATAACGTTTATAGACTCTATGAACAGATGACAATCTTAGATGCAGTCTTGCAGCCACAACACGCTGACTAAGGCCAGAATCCAGCAATGCCACAACTTGGGCGGCTTCTGTGGGCGAAGTATCTATACGTTTTAGAAAAATAACCTTTTTTCAGACGTCCCAAAGTCACAGTATTGAAATAAAAAACAAAAAGTTTAAGGATAGGCGCCAATTTTTAGTTTTTAAACGCTAAATGTACTCCAACCCTAAACACACATTTGTCTCAAAACAGTGATTCATTTCGTTTATAAGATAAACAAATGAAATTCTAATTTTGAATTTAGAATTTTCGCTTATTACTGTAATGGCCAAACTGCCAGCTATACATTTATGTTTTTTTTTTCATCGTATGAATTCTTTTTTGTGTTAAATTCGGACAGAAACAATGAAAACGGAAGTGTTTCGATTTTTTTGATGAGAAGTGTATTTCTCTTATTTTTCTTCTTTCGTGCTTTGGATTTGTGTCACTGTGGCGGGTTCAAGAGTTGTTAATCCATACTAATATAAAGAGGAAAGATTTTAATGTTTTTTTGGTTGTTTGTTAGCATTGAATAGGCTCCGAAACTATTTGACCGATTTGAAAAATTCTTTCACTACTGCGAACCTTTCAATATCTCCGGTAAACAACGTAACCCAAGATGTCAAAAAATTACCAAAAATTACTTTCCTACATCGCGTGTGCTGCAAAAACTATTAAATATAGAATGAAATAATGTAGTACGTCTGTGCAGGACATATAATTATCTAAAAAATCGCGACAGCATGTCTAGCTATCATAATTATGTATGTCACAATAAGTGTTTTATTTTTCATTTAAGCTCTTTTGTTTATACTTTGGAATTAATCCGTATTACAATAAATGACTTCTTATTTAAGTCTGCTTCGAATTCCAATATATAAATTTGTGATATATTTAATTTGGACATTCCATTCGAAAGATGTCATAAGTTTAAAAATGTTAGTTATTTGAAAAATGTCGCATGGGTTTATCACTCTCAAACTTACCGATAATTTTTTTTATTTCAAAATAGCAATCTTCTTATACGGAAAAGTTTTCTATTCACCAACCTAGATGGCGTAAGTAGTATGTTTGAGTTGAATCAACGTTGTTTCCCTACAAATTCTACAACGTTACAATGTAAAAAAAATATTGATATAATTGTTAGAAATTAAGATCATATTCTATTGAATTTGTGAATCGCGAATTTACCATCACCTTAAATAGTCTTATTAATATTATAAATTCAATGCCAATTGTCTAATATGTTATTAATTAACCCATCCATCTTTAGATGTAAATATTATTTGATTAATTTTAATACTAAATAATAATAGAAAACAAGTATATATAAAGCTTTCCTATTCATATATCCATAATATTTTAAGTTGATGATAAAAATACGAAGGATCTCGAAAGAAAAATTTTAATAATCAATAATCGTAAAAAAAAAATCCGGAAAATATAGTAAAACAAAAGCGCAGTAGTAACCTAAGTTTTTAGCTCCATGTGTTGATTAAATCTTCAGAAATATATATCAGTGTTTAAAGTGTGAAATTGCTGTTTTATATGGAGCCTATTATAAATTTGCTTATTATTTTATAAACAAATTCAACATTTACACATTCGTTATTAGACAAACGAAACTAAAGAAAGCTATACGTCAATAATGTACAAGATTCTGACGTAAAACAATAGCAGGTACTACTTTTTTTGATTTTTTTTAGTTCCAAGTCCTTGTTAATTTAACCAAAAACTGCACTTTTAGGGTTAAAAAGTAATGCAAAAATTTAGGTGCTTTTTAATAAAAGTTTTTACAAATGTGATCAGCCCAGCTGAAATTGAATAAGCTTGCTTAGGCATTTCCTGTCGAGTTAGTTGCGTCATCTATTGCCTCGAAGAAACAATAAATCTTGCCCGAAAAATAACTCATGTTAGTACTGTCACATTTCTTTGTACGCGATGAGGCATCTTTACTGTAAGTTTTATAATAATATATGTGGTTGAAATAAACCACGTTTTAATAATAACAGGTATTGAATGTTTAGGCAGGCGCAATTTCTTTTTGTTTCGTAAGCAAAGTCCCTAAATGGCAGCATCAAAAAATAATAATTTACATGAGTAATATAAATAAAAGTCGAGAGGACATTGTTGGCCAGTCCACGCCGTAAGACCAATATTTCTAGAGTTTACGGATGCAATGCTTCAATCACGAGTCCTATGTTCAAGAAGTAATTGGGTAGACGACAATTTTTTAAATTCTATATATAATAAGAGTACTCTTTTAAGTGAAAAATATTGTAGAACCAACAGTACACCTGCACCTATTACTTTTGAAGATACACCGCCATGTTTGCGGCGCTATCGCGGTTCGCTCAAAAACGCTCCATACTAAAAACACTGCAATTGTGACGTCATAACTCAGTAAACTCACCTAATTTGTATGAGCGTATAAACAAATTTTAAAATAACTATGTTATTTGTACGTTTATAGGTATACTTTCTATATAGAAAAATGTTACATTTAATGTGAGAATGCTAGAAATGTGTTCGTTTCATTAGAATTACGTAAATAATAATTGCTCATTTTTTAGAAATCTAAAAACAATATAAATTAATAATTAAACTGAAATTTCTATATTGACAAATTTTAATGAGATATAAATTGATCAAATCTGATAATTATAGTATAAAAACAGCCATAATCAGTTGTAGTCGTCTACCCTATTATGCATTAATTTTAAAAATGTGAGACCAAAAAATCTTTGATTTGTTTAGATAGTATGAAACTATTAATAATATTAAATGCATAGTATATCGTGATTAAGAAAGAACCAGTACATAATTAAGAAACCAGTGGATTTCAAAAGGATTTAAAGGGCTTAAGTGGCCAGAGAAACCAACTGAAAAAGCAGCAAGCTGATACTGCCATGTTGTCGCGCAACTTAGCTATTGGAGTGGCTCTCTATCAGGAACCATCATTTGGGTGTGCTACCAGTTCCGCTGGAGATGCGCGGTGCGAATGTATGACGAAACCCAGTGACGTCACCTCCGTTCAGTAACAAAATGCTAGTTAGCCGTGCGGTGTTCCGGCGAGGAGTGCGTCGTGATTTTTTTTTTCTCATGAGAGGAAGGCTGAGAATCCTCACAAGGAGCACGAAACGTACCCAGGGGTCCCTCGCAACGGCAAGTGTCACGGAGGTTATGTCGGACTCCACGCGACCGGATGGTCCGGCCACGTGATCTACCGACTAAACTCAGCCTGTGCCTAAGTTCTAAGAACTATATAGGCAAATCGTGAGGGCGACCGCCCCTCAGGAGAGGGACGATGCAGCGCAGACCCATAAAAGGGGCCCGAAAGGGCTAGAAGAGGCGCGGGAAGCCCAAGTGGCGCCGGCCTTGTCATGAGGGAAATATCGTGAAAACAGCGTTCGGTCTTTATATAGGTAGCGACGGCTATAAAAAAGGATTGTGTTTCTAAAAAGGAGGCCGCGATGTCGGCGGTGTTGACTGACGGCGACATCAATCGATTCCTCGCTGCCGAATTCCCTTTTTTTTACCTCCAAGGTATTATCGCGTAATACCCCTTTGTAAAACCGCGCCGACAAACGGAGCCAGCCGCGCTGGTTCGTAGGCGCCAACAGGGGACGCGGCGTTACAAAAAACACGGATCGTGCTTTTAATTTGTGTGCGGCGTTTTGATATGCCGCCACAAGTATACAACCAATTGTTACATAATACGCATGATTCCTACTAAAACTATAAATAGCATTATTTCACACTCTTTTCTATGCTCATCAATACCATTATATACCTAGTTTAGTACCATTTATACTAAATGTGATTTTATCAGTGCATTTTAAATAAACCATCTCTTTCTCTAAATGGTGCGGACAGTAACTATACACACACACATTCGTTCAATGAAACTGCAAAAAATATAAAATATTTAATGCCCACCACAAGGAGTGGCTGTTCCCGTACGAGAAAACCTGCCACGCTGGAAAGGAAGAGCGCAAATTCGCGCTGTCGCTAAACCTTACCCAGCTGGTGAACGTTGCGACGCGGGTACCGGATGTTGCTGGCCATACACCCAATTGCCTGGACCTTCTGCTGACAACTGATCCAGACAGGCACTCTGTTTCGGTCTCGGCTCCGCTGGGATCGTCAGACTGGTCTGGTGAAATCCGTATCGATCCGCTCCCCTCCAGATAGCAGCCCAAGAGGCACGAGGAGAGTGTGGCGATATGAGTCAGCGGATTGGGATGAGATGCGGCATTTCTTTGCGTCTTTCCCTTGGCGGCCGGTCTGTTTTTCTTCCGGCGATCCCTCTTGTTCTGCCAAAGCTGTTGCGGATGTGATTCGGCAGGGAATGGAATATTTTATTCCTTTCTCCGACCTTTCGCTCGATCACAGAACTCAACCTTGGTTCAATGCGGATTGTGCCCGGGCTGAAGCCCATAAACAGTCAGCATACCAGGCTTGGGTGCAAGCCCGCGACACTAAAGCGAGGGCCCGGAGGGTCCGCAGGAAGAAGAAAGCCTTTAACTCTGCCGCCAAGTCCTGCAAAAGGGTGATTCGGAAGGCTAGATTCGTCCATGTCGGTCGAATAGGGGCCAAACTTGCCTCCTACCCTCTTGGTAGCAAGCAGTTTTGGTCCCTTTCGAAAGCGGTCGAATCCAACTTCTGCCGTCCCACATTGCCACCGTTGTAGAAACCTGATGGTACGCTGGCTTACTCCGCGATAGAGAAAGCGAACTTGTTTGTCTCTCTATTTGCGAGCAATTCACGTCTTGATGCAGGCCTTCGTCAACCATCTACTATACCTCAAAGCAATTCCTCAATGAAGGATATTGCTATACACCAAAAAGAGGTTCGCAAGGCTCTGCTCAGTTTGGACATGAATAAGGCCAGTGGACCAGATGGAATACCTGCGCGAGTACTTAAGCAGTGTGCACCTGAGTTGTCTCCTATACTGACACGCCTGTACCGCCTCTCTCTCAAAACTAGAACGGTGCCAAAATCCTGGAAGCTTGCTAATGTGCAGCCAGTGCCCAAGAAGGGTAGCCGTGCCGATCCCTGTAACTACCGACCAATCGCCATCACCTCCATGCTCTGTAAAGTCATGGAAAAGGTTCTCAATAGCAAATTGTTGGCTTACCTAGAAGACAACAATCTACTCAGTGACCAGCAATATGGCTTTCGCTGCGGCCGGTCTACTGGGGATCTCCTAGTGTATGTCACTCATTGCTGTAACGAAGCCATTGAGAGGAACGGCGAGGCCCTTGCGGTCTCGCTCGACATCTCAAAGGCTTTTGACAGGGTTTGGCACGCAAGTCTCCTTAGCAAGCTTCCTGCTTATGGCATCCCTGCTGACTTTTGTAGCTGGGTATCAGACTTTTTGACGGGACGGTCAATCAGAGTAGTCGTTGACGGCTGCTCTTCGGACCCAATGGCCATCGATGCCGGTGTTCCTCAAGGGTCTGTTCTCCCTGCAACACTTTTCCTGCTCCATATAAACGACATGTTAAATCTTAGCATTGTCGGTTACGCAGATGACAGCACCGTTGTAGAGAGATATCTGGCCAGCGCAAAAGACAGTAGGGACGATATATGTTCTAAGAGAGAAGCCATGGTAGAACGAGTGAACCTAGCCCTGAATCGTGTGTCCCAATGGGGCGACGACAATTTGGTAGGGTTCAATACAGCCAAAACGCAGGCGTGTCTGTTCTCCGCCAAACGGAGCCCATTTGACCTGGCTCCTACTTTCCGGGGTGCATCTGTACCTGTAACCGCCAGCCTAGAACTCCTCGGCATGGAGTTGAGTTCTGACCTCAACTTTGGCGCCTCCATCGAGTTTAAGGCACTAACTGCGGCCAAAAAGCTGGGCATCCTCAACAAGGTTAAGCGATATTTCACACCGGGACAGCTCTTAACACTTTACAAAGCACAAGTCCGATCGTGTATGGAATATTGCAGTCACCTGTGGGATGGCTCAGCCAAATACCAACTCGCCGCATTAGATTCGGTGGAGCGTAGAGCCAAAAGGTTAATTGGCGACAAGAGGCTGGTAGCTCAACTACAACCCCTAGCTCATCGGCGGAAGGTTGCCAGTCTGGCGGTATTCTACAGATTGCACTTCGGTGAGTGTGCTCATGAGCTCATTCCCCCATCTCCCTTTTACCATCGGACATCCAGACGTACGGCAGGATACCACCCTTACTTGGTGGATATTCCACATATCCGTACGCAGCGCTTCTCCAAATCCTTTATTATGCGCACCGCAAGAGTGGAATTCCCTGCCGGCGTCTGTATTTCCGAGCTCATACAACCTGGAACTATTTAAGAAACGAGTGCACAGGCATTATCTGGGCAAACTCGCTCCATCGTAGGCCTCTTCTATGCCCTCGGGCTAGCCTGAGACCAAGAGTAAGCCCATAAAATGTAAAAAAAAAAAAATGTTGCAAAACAAAATTATAAACAATTTAATAACAAAATGGCATTCTGATGAGAGTAAACGTGTACATTATCTAGGTCCACAGTTTTATGTAGTTTTTATAATTTAACACGGTAAAATTATACTACATTTTTTCATTTTCGTTTGACGTTAGCCATTGAGAGCGATCGGGCACAGACTAAATGAAACTGTTTTAACAGAAGTACAATTTTAGTTATTTATACGTGCGGAGTAGATATTGTTGTGTGGTCTACTCAACATAAGTCTGTGAGTAAACACAACCAAATTACAAATAACTTCAGGATCTGTTAAGTCCATTCATACAGTCAAAGTATGTCTCTGAGAACTACGATTTATGAATCGTAAAGGTATTATTATGTATGAGGTAATAAGAAAAATGCTTTTGTTTCAGACATGGATTAGGAGATACTTACAACAAAATATTTTGTGATCCAAAACTACCATTTGCTGATTGTGCAACTAAATGGTACGCGAGTCATAAGGTGAATTTAAAGAATGATACACAAAAAGTGTCTTCAGATGATGACGAAAGAAATAATTCTGAAGAAGCTACAGACACTAGAATGTCCCTACGTCGGAGCAAAAGGACAACGAACATCGGAGATAGAGATAATGAAGAAGATACTGATGCCTTGTCTGAATTAGAAACTCTTGCTAAACTAGGTCGCATTGAAGGGTCTTTATCTCCAGAATATTGGTTTTCGGAACGAGCGTTAGAGACAAGATTACATCATATTGCTCACGCTGTACAGAACCGAGAATGGCCAGCGGCCGTATCGTCAAATAAAGCTGATGTGCGCAGTGGGTCTGAAGTGCACGATGAGCGAAAACAGTGTCAAAAGAGACACATTGCTATAGACGTTGAAACTGATCGTGCCAAGTTGCATGCGTTGCTTTCTTCTCCAGCGGCAGCGCATTGTACACCGCGAGACGATGCTTCGAGCGATTCGGGGTCGCGGCGATCGACTCCAGCACCGCCGCCCGCGCACCAACGGCCGACGCCGTCGCCCGCCGCAACTGTTGCAACCGCACCTTCGCCCTCACCCTCGCACGCGCCCGTCGATCTTTCGGCGCCACTGGATCTCAGCGAAATTCACGACTTCTCTATGGGGCGACGTACACCGCACGCCGAAGCTGCCGCTTCACCGACCACAAACACTAGGAGCCGTCTTGATGACACGCTTACACGATTAATGAAAAGGAAAAATGCGGTAAGCTAATATATATATGTGGGTGTAGGTTGATTAATATTCATCAGTATTGTTCATAGTGTTCATAGAACCTAGTCCACCTTCAAAGATTTCCTCTACACAGATTATTTTTTTTTATTTAATAATTACATATCATACTAATAACTAATCAAAAAAACAAAACATACCAGCGAACGAAAACCAAGAGGTTTATCTGTCGCTGCCTTTTTTGACTGGAACTAATTTTAACACTAAACTATCAACATTACTATATATTACATACTAGGTACTATGCATTACATCAACATTAACTATATTAAACAATAATAAACAATTTGACCTGATCAGCTAGGGTTTACTAAATATATATTGCGCATAATTTTTAAACATTTGTCAGCGTTGTTACAGATCAGTTCATAATTGGAGTCTGAGAGATCGTTCAAAAACATTAATTTTGTAACAATTGAGTACCGTTATGTGTTAAAAAATAAATTGTGGGTCCACCATGTGGTACGTTTAGTAATCCTGTGATTCCATTTCTATACTTAAGATACTATTTGAAATAAATAGTTTACCTGTCATATCTCACTTATTTGAGCTAGCCACAACAGGCCGAGTAGTGGTGTGGTGTTTTCAGCTGAACAATATGTATATAAAAAAACTTCGATTTTTCTGGTAACTTAACTATGCATTTGTTGATATAGTAAAACATTTAATAATTTTGCAACTAAATATGTCTTCATTAATTCCGATATTGAAGCCGTCGACTAGGGCCTGTGTATGTTTGAACATTTTAGATATTTGAATATTCGCCATCTTAAGAAATATTCCAATAGTAACCAGATGTGAATATTTTACTGTATATAGTATTTTTATGCAAGCAATACAGAAAGAATAGAAGATAATTAAAATAAATAAACAAATATATCTTTTTTAATCCAGTCAAAATAGACAAAATAAGTCATAACTTAGCCAAAATTCGCATAGAGCTAAAAATTGGCAGAGACGTTAACTTCGGCAAATTTTATTCAAGGGCAAAAGTATAAAATTAAGGAGTTTTCAATTTTTCTCAAAAACAGTAAGTATTATCGTGAAAATAGGTCGAACAAAAGTTGTAGATCATATAATTCTCTACAAACATGGTCCAGTTGCTTTTTTTTTTACGAGTCACTATTCCTGAAGTATCGCGTAACTGGCAAACAAAATAATCCTATTTTTTTGACAGCCACAATTCTTACTACAATCCGTCTTTCATTTACAGAAAATAGTATTAAGTCGTTTTTCTGCAGCACGCGGGAGTAAAGAGAATTCTGTAATGTAATAAATTCAAAGTGTGATCTCTGGTGTTTAAAACTTGCACAATCATGCACATATGTAATGGCAATTAAATTCGGTACTTTTCCGAAAGCTCTAAAACTATAGACCAATTGCCATTTTGTTTTTCCAATTCAAAAACAAACCAATTTCCATTCATTTCAAAATATTTGGAAGAATTACTTAATAAAAGGTTGACTAGTTTCCTCATTTCGATAGTCATAATTACGTCTAACTAATGTGGGTTTCGAATTGGTGGAATGACCAACTGGGATAAGAAGAAAAACACCTTAGCTATATTTCTTCACTTAGCAAAGGCCTTTGATTCAGTTATTAGACCTAAAAAATCTAGAAAATGTAGGAATACGAGGTCAAACATTGATACCAAACATTAAAGATTAATGTCGTTTTCAGTGACGAGCTTTTAGTTGGTTATAGTTACGTAAGGAGGTATATTAGACACAACATTGTTCTTTATTTTCATAAACTAGTCGAGTCAAATTCAGGTATTCAATAGAAAATATTTTATATTTGCCGATAACATTGTTTTTTGTTAAGTAGAAAAACTTGGGATGATGTTTCTCTGTCAAAATCATTTTGACATTTTAGTTCACTGGCTAAACTCTAATGCCTTGCAGACAAAGTACACGACAACACTAAAACATAAGGGCTACCAATCTCCCACAGCATTCTGGCGCATAGCTGTAGACAACATAGTCAAGAAGCTATGACTTGTGTATGACTGGAAAGACTTTATTCTGTCAATTACATTGGCACTAAACCATAGCCATTAAGTCGTTGATAGGGTACTGTATAACATTATGGGGTGAAACAGTCAAAACCTATAGCCTCGAGATTAAAAGAGTGCACAAACCATCCTCAGAGTAAGAGCCTCTCTCCCTTTACGAACTATGAATGAGACGTTTTCTCTGTTAGGTTCATCTTTCAAATAATAAAAAGACAGCACTCACAAAGTTATGTACAAACCAAATCTCGTTTACGTCAAGATGAGAAAAGCGAATCTGTATGGATGACCATGTGTGACAAGAAAACATTAATGTTTGGGTCTTCTCTTGTACAATAAAATTAATAATATTTTGGAATAATGTCCACTACCCAAATCAAAAATTTTAAAAAAATATTTACTACTTGTTAAAACTACAAACCTCAAATACAACTATTTATTTATATCCTTTTTCTCACATTCAATATAACATTTACATTGGTGGGCTGGTTAGGATATGCTTGCAGTACATCTGAACCGGACTTGTTGCACATATAGAAAGATGAGGCCTGGTGACATGTGCTACAAGTTAATTGTATATTTTTCAGTTACTATTTTTCTGTAAGTAACTGTTTGTGTTGAGAAAATAAATGAATTAAATTGAATCACTTCATCTGCATATCTTTGTATCACATAGCCTAGATCAAAGAGATTGTTCACTACTATATAGACCATAGGCGGAGCGATGTATTTTCTTGGGGACTTCCTCTGCTTACAAGGACGCCAACAGACTGTACGTGTTGATCACACTATCTGACTGGTACGAACAAGTATCTGGTGTTCCTCAGGGCGTTATTCTTTCACCTCTTCTTTTTTCACTATTTGTGAACGCTTTGACGAAAAGAATATCGTCTTCTTACCATCTGTAGGCAGATGCGGATTAATATTGGGACCATTGCTTTTCCAGATTTATTTAAATGATCTTCCATACTTCACCAGCGACTTGTGTGATACAGTACTGTTTGCAGATGATACGTCATTAATAATTAAGGTTGACAGTAAAGGAAGTAAAATCATTGACGTTGTGAAATACTTTCCAAAGTATTACACTGGTTCACCTCGAATAATTTGTCGCTTAATACTAAGAAGACAAATGTTTCAATTTTTTGTTACCAAATGTTTGGACTGTAGATACAGTTGTGACAATAAAAGCGAAATTGTCGAATTCGTAGAAAGTATAAAATTCATGGGCATAACTTGGGTGTCATGTCATATGGACTATTATTGTGGTGTTCTGTTGCAAACATAGAAAGTATTGTTATACTACAAAAAAGAGCAATTCGCGGTATATATGAATTAAAACCAAGGAAATGTCTGATGGGCTTAATTTACAAGAATTAGTATATTGACCTTAGCAGGTCATTTCATTTATGAAATTTTTGTTCATAACAATTTTAATAGTTATCAAACTCATAAATTAAACACAAGAAATAAAAGTAAGCTTGCCTTTCCAATATACAGACTGCAAAAAAACTAGAGCCTCTTTATTTAGGGAAATGCATAGCCTTTTACGTAAGTGTTACCGATTTGCCTTTTCACAAATTTAAATTACTTGTCAAAAAGGTAATGCTTCTAAGGATTATCTATATGATAACAATGCTTGGATTGTTAATATAATAACTCAATAGTTATGTTGCCAAATATTTTGACTATAGTAAATAACATAATGAAACTGTAGTCTTTATAGATATAATGTGAATTTGTGGCGTAGCATCTTACCTCCAAAAGTGATTGAAAAAACCCAGTTTTTTTTTATTTGATTTGATGATCTGCAGTTAGCGTGGCAGGGTTAACGTGTATGATAGATAAGCTTATCAAATTCTTAAATTGTGATTTGTCTCGCATTACTTAGTAGTTCCGAAGCTTTGTTTTAGTAATCCAAGCAAATGTCGAGATATTATATTAGGGCAATGATATTAGCCTATTTGAATATTTTCATTTGACCGAATTATATACCATGATTTTACTAAACCGTTCCAATCAGTGGTTATAAATTTGGATTTGCTTAGAGACATGTTACAATCGCATTACAATTTTATTACCGGCTGCAACTAATGTAGCTTCCCATCCGTCAACGCAGAAACTTCAGGGTTGACAGTTGATATTTTATTCAATCCTAGAGCTCCAATGCCTAAGTTACGGTTCGATTTTCTTCGGTCCATTCATGGTCGTAACCTTCATTCATCAGGAAAATTCACAATGAAAATTCTAGTTCAACACACACTCTTTATTTTCCTTATCATTTTGTGTTACTGCGATTCATTTATGATATCTCGAATATGTACCTTATATACATCCAGACATCTAAAAGTAAATGCATATTTAAGAGAGTGGTTCGTGAACACTATCTGAAATCACTTACTTAAACACCTTATACTCAATTAATACTGTTTAAATATTTATATTCAAGATCATATAATTTTGTATATCTATGTATGTATTTGTGTATGCATTAGATAGGAAGTGTGTAATAATTTTGATCTTTATCTGCGCCAAACACAGATCTTTGTATTACAAAGGATATTGTTTTTTGCTGATTCCGCGCAGTTGATGATGACTTGTCCAACAAGCAGACAAGGTCGACACGTGTTTCGTCTCTCAGCGAGACATCTTCAGGATCTGTTGCCCGCTCGGTGACTCACGAGCGGCTCAACCGACTCTCACCGAGCGGGCAACAGATCCTGAAGATGTCTCGCTGAGAGACGAAACACGTGTCGACCTTGTCTGCTTGTTGGACAAGTCATCATCAACTGCGCGGAATCAGCAAAAAACAATATCCTTTGTAATACAATGGACTTCCGCAAAATAACACCTGCTACAATAGAGTACAGATCTTTGTAACTAGTCACTCGGTTGACTGGTAGAGAATACCTTGTTGCATTAAATCAGCCTTTGGTATTTTATTTATATTGCACAATAAAGATTGAAATAATTTGATGTCTGATATCGTAGTGTAATATTTATCACTCTATTGAGGACCATTGACTGTATCCATAGGCTTGTGGTTTTATCTACATTATTATTCTTTAAAATTTTTACACAAATAAACATACACATCACATAAACATAAAATACATTATGTATGTTCCGCATTAAATCCCTATTATACAACGGCATGAAAATAATACGCGCAGCTACGCATCTCTATCCTAACAAACTTACAGTTGAATTACTACCTCCTATTACTTATCAAGTCGCCTAAAGAATACCATTATACTGTTACAAGAGCGAGTATAGGGTAACGAGGTAATGAGTAGGGCCCTCACCTCACATAATGTCTTTGGTAATCAACGAAATAATTTATGGTTCTAGAATTGATGGTGTATAAAAATATGTTTGAAAAGTCAATGTTGTTATGTAGTTAGTTATATTTAAAAATCAATCGTTTTTGAATTAAATATAATTCTTAATTTATTTTATTGCAGCCTGCACCTGAGCAAATAGTTGGCAAAGAAAAGAAGAGGAAGAAACTTGATGAAATTGTGTTGGGCTTGTCAGCTAAAAATCGCAGCCCAACACCAGTCCTATCGTCAGAAAGTCCTCGCAACAAAAATACGCCAATACTTCCTGATGTAACTGTTACACCCGCAGCTCCCCCTACATCATCTGCTGTGGCAGTTCAAAAACCTTTTTCAGTAACTGTGACTAACGTACCTTCTCCACAAACATCTAAAGAGTTATCTTCTTTTCTTCAACAATCATTAGAACAGAATAAAAGCCAAAAAACTGCTCCTGTAACTATGAAATCTTACTCTCATGAAGCAAAAGTAAATAAATGGTTAGCTGAGCAAGCTAGTGTAGATGCACGTCGGCGAGGATTAACCCCACGGCTTGCGCCTGATGAACATGTTCCAGTAGTTCATAGGGTAACAGGAAAGAGGATTGTAGGCCATAAAGCACCACAATTAAAACACCTTGCACAATGGATTGCAGAAAATCCTATGTATGATATTGATTCTAAATGGACAGAAGGTATTAAAGAGCATGTGAAATTACCCCAAGACGTACGTAGCCAAAGACATTCACCAATGCCAACAACATCAATGGGGGAACGTAAAAAAGGTCGTCCGCCGACACTAGATACACCTTCTTCTAGCGTTTTGGCGAACAATGCCCATTTAAGTCAGGGTATGGCTTCCTTAAATCCTGCAGTTCTTGCTAGTTTATCTAATTTAAGTGCATTTGACCCTAAAACACTAGCGGCAACTCTGTCTAATTTGACAGGATTTGACCCCAAACTTCTAAATACTTTCGACCCAAAGCTTTTGTCTAGCTTAGGAAGTTTTGATTCCAAAAATAATCCACTATTGAACTCTTTCAGTAGCATGCCAAATTTGTTAGGAAACATTGCTGGAGGCTCGTTATTTGCCAATTTAGCTGGTCTTGGTCTTCCTGGATTTTCATCACTTGATATGAATACTTTAAATGCCGCCAGTACATCCAGTGACAAAACAAAACAAAGAAAACCTTCGGATGGAGGAAGTGCGTCAAGCTCAAAATCAGGAAGTTCGCAATTCCCATTCGTTTTTCCTACACCAAATATGCTTTACCCTCAATTAGGGTTGAGTGGTCTTAATCCATTTGGAATGCATTCAGGTGTGTCTCCAGCATATGATGCGTTAGGTCTCTTAGGCAACAGCCTAACCGCTAGTCCTAGTTCAACAGCCTTACATAATTCTAATCGTAATAGCACGAAGACTTCAACACCTAGATCGTCTACAGTAGTAACAAACTCTGCCACACCACGCCATCAAAAAGTAACAGACCGTCAACAATCAAGTCATCTACCCCAAATACTTTTACCGCCTGATCCATATTTATTAGAATCTCTTTCGAAACAGTCTTTAAACTATGATTCAATTCTACGAGCTGATAAAAGATCTAGAGATGAGATTGCAGAGACGACTGCGACTGATTTATCAAAAGTTGATAAAAAGAAAGGTTCTTTTGACTCGTTGAGGAGTCAAGTGCCGCCGGAATTCGCTGCTGTGCAAGAAAAATTGTTGAAAGGTGATAAAAAAGATATTGACATAAGTAAAATGTTACTTGAACAAATGGCTTCGGGAGCTCTAAGTGCAAGTCTTGTTAGTTCAGTTGAGGCTAAGAAAGCAAAGGATATTGATAAGGATACTTATGACAAATTAAGTAAAAATTCTTCAGATTATTTGGCCAGATCATTAGCAGCCGATGATGGAACTGGTATCACCTCTATGGCTCTTAAGAGGTCACATGAAGAAATGAACTGTGAACCAGAAAATTTGGCCATGCCCATATCTGAAGTAAATATTCCCAAGAAAATAAAGGAAAGCAATGCAGGGGAAAATATAAGTAGCAATAAAGAGAAAATTCCTGATACCTCGAACAATACGGGTGCAATGGATCTAGAAGACTTAATTGCGCCGTCAACCGTTATTAAAACTGGAATGAAAGCAAGTGATTTTGAAACTAGCGCTTTAAAAACTACCACAGATTCTACTTCCCCTCCTGTTGCTATCTGCGTAGATCGCGAGGAAAAGTCCCAACTGAAAGGGTCTTGTTCTTATTCTGATGATTCTCACTCGAATGTTGCAGATCATAATATTCAAGCTGACGATTTAATTAAACGGTCAGAAAATGACGGCAGAGACAATTTAACGGATGAGTCTAATGTTGGGGATAGTAATAATGATACCAGTCGTAAATGCAACAAGAAGAAAGTACGTAAATCAGTTGACGAATCTTTAGTTCCTTGTCCTCGTCGAGAATTGCGCTCAAATACAGGACGCCAGTCTAATGAGACGGGAACGGCAAATCATTAATATTATATTAAGCTTTGTAGATTAACTAGATGTTATTTCTAGTTATACCACAAATGATCCAATAGTTCATATCTTCGCAGATTTATGCTTTGACAGTAATGAAATAACTTTTTATATTATGGCAATCGAATCAAAACTATAGTAGTCACAAGTAATCACTAACTCATGAGATTAATTTAAATCTACAAGGATTCTAAGTCGAAAAGTAGACATACATTTTAGTGAGTTGCTATTAGAAGTGATAAACTTGATATGTTTTATTTATGATCTTCACCTCCAAAGTCATAAAAATCCGAAATATTCAACATTAACTTGTAACTTAGAACATAAGAATATAATATAATCATAAAATCGTGTATAATAGTAATTAAAGACTGGATTTTTCCTGTGTGGATATGTTTTTAAACTATTATTGAATACTTTTTGTTACTAATAGATTTTGTTAAACTTGTTTACAATAATTATTTATTTTTAATGTTTGATGATTATAAAAAAAAATGAAAATGCTTACTATTTTTGCAAATTTTATTAAGCGTGTGTCAGCAAATTTAAGTTATAACCGATATATTAAATACTGGCAATTGATCTAAAACTTATTTGTATTAATATTGTGTTGAAATAAAATAAGGAGCCAAATTTACAGTAAAGACATAAATCAATCAGATTATCGATAGATATCACATAGGTAGTGTTGTGATCTATGTATAAATATTTTGTTTGATAAATTATATGTGGGTCGTTATATTTTAATAGAACAAGGAGTTCTATGATTCAAGGAATAAACTCATCTTCATAAAATATTAAAAACCTGGTTGTATTATAATAACTGGCTAAAATAAATGGCAGTATTTTGAATCTAAGAGGGATATTTTGATTATACTGTGATTTGGGCTCGTTATTTTTTTCACACTAATTTATTGTTTAGAGAAAAGACGCTATTTTTAAAAATTGTATACACATTTCAATAATGATACCATTAGTATTACCGTAAATACATTTAACGGATATATTATAATCAAGCCACTCTTTCAATATGAGATAGAGAACAACGTTTCTGATCTGTTCCTCTTTGATAATTCAATTCCTGTAACTAGCTTATGAAATTTAATTTCACGCCGCGTAACGAGTTGGTAATGTAAGAAAATTAAGTTAACTATTACGTAATTTGACGTAAAGTTTTACTATTAAGGTTTATAATTTAGATCTCTTCGTGTATAGATATTTACATAAGTAGTTTTTAAAGATTATGTTATTTGTATTTGGCTTTGAATGAAATATAATAGAACTATATACTCGAGAAATGTTTGATACAAACAACAGTTTAAGTATTGATTCATATATTTATTGCCAGCTTAAAATGAGTATACCCCAAGCGGTTTATTAATCTTTATGAGGCAGTGTAATCTCTGATACTAAATGTACTACGTAGTGTTAAATTACCCGCTTGGGAATGCTGTTGGACACTGAAAAACACCAGTGACGAACCGGTTTATAACTAGACTCCAGATTTGAATGTAGACCCACATTTACACGGTTTGTGGCACATGTGCTGAGCATGCATATAGAACGAACGATGTATAGTGGTTACGTTATAATTTAACCATGCAGCATATGAGTAGGCTATATTATTGCATTCAAATTAGTGAAAATGAGTATCGACCACTGTTAATTTGGTAGATACTTATTACTACGGGTGGATTCAATTTTAATGGTCCATATCAAATGTAACATACACATTGACTTAATATTCGAATATTGACTATATGTTTTTACATTCACAAAATTTATGTCTATCGCAAATAACGAAGCTTAATAATTTAAACATGTAATAAGATATATGGTAATATTAGAATGTGGGTACTTCATTAGCACCCTGGAGACTTGTTTCTAGAATGATGCGGATTTAAAGTAGGTACTCATATTGTCTGCTATCTATCCGGTATCATGGTGAATATCGAAAAAATTTACTCAGTGGTATTGAAGCAAATTCAATTTTATTCTCAAAGTATTTTATTAAATTATAATAAGAATTAAGTCAAACACTGAATGTGATAAAATTATTTATTACATGTTTTTTAATTGCGCTATTGATGAATTGTATTATAGGTAATTATGTGACAAATCAAATCTTAAATAAATATTGAACTGATAGTAGCTTTTTTTACCTAACTGCCAACTATTATAAGAGCGTACTTACATATTTATTAACAAAATTAGACGTATTAAAAATAAGATTAACGAGACGCGTATTCCTGAAAGAAACCTCTTCTACCCCACTTTTATTTTGGAAACAACTTTGGCCCGCGTCAACTTATTGCGTGAGCAAAACTGCGGACATACAGCTAGTATTATAAGAGTTATAAATGTTCAAAACCTCTATATAAATAGACTGATTTTCTTCGGCTTTCAGACGTTGTGATATCGCACACAGCGGTATAATGAATCATTTTTACTCATCATTTTAATAAAGGACCTTGGAAATGTGAATGTTTTTTTTTGTGATTAGATATTGTGAGAACTACAGACTCAATATTAATTTCACAAGAATCAGCAATAAATAGATTGCTTGACAAATTTAACATGGTCGACTGCAAAGGGGCTGAAACGCCTATGGAAATACATTTCACAGTGGACAGTAATGAACCTATTGTTTTAGATTTACCATATCGTGAGCTTATTGGTAGTCTATTATATTTAGCTACTTCCGAGTAGACCTGATATTTGTTTCGCAGTATCTCTCCTAAGTAGATTTTTGGACTAACCCACTTTATCACTGTGGAAAGCGGCTAAGCGTGTCTTGCGATATCTTAAAGAAACGCAAGATGCAGACTGGGCTGGCGATAAAAATGACAGAAAAAATGTAAGTGGTTCTGTAGTATTCATTGGCGATAATTTGTTGGCCTAGTTCTCTCAGAAACAAAACGCCTTATTGTCATAGAGTAATGAGCAAGTGTTGGTTATCAAGGCTAATACTTTGTTTGTTGAAAGCTGAATATATAGCTGCGGCTCTGGCATGTGCAGAATTAATTTGTTTAAAAGGGTTGTTAGCTTGTTAGAAGATGTTAATTGTCCTCCAAATACTATGTTACTTGTAGATAATCAGAGTGATATTAAGTTGATGGAGTCAAATGAGAACAGTAGGAGATCAGAGCACATTGAAATAAAATATCACTTCATTAAAGATTTAATTAATAAACGTGATGTAGTAGTAAAATATGTAAGCACTAATGAAAATGTAGTAGATATATTAACCAAAGCTTTAGGAAAACTGAAGCATAAATATTTTGTTCAAAAACTAGACTTCCTTTGATAGGTTTCATTGTATATAGCTATAAAATTAGATTTGGTTTAATAAGTCATAGTATTTTTTTTATTTACTAAAGTTTTCAGAAACTTTTTTGTTATATATAAAACGGAATAGTATTACTAAAGTTTCATCAAATTGAGAGGGGGGAGAAAGGTTTAAATTTTTAACGCAGGAATAATTGTTTATACATATACCTATTTTTTTAAATATGTCTATTGTTATTTTTCGTTGTAATACCAATTCTAATTCTGGAGTGAATTTGAATTGAAGTTTTATGTTTATATAACTATCGCTGGTTTCGTAACCTAGGTTACTTTAGTTTTGTTGATTGTCACTATTGAGATTAATGTTTTAAAGGAAAATAAAAGTATACGGTGTTTGGACAATGAATTTACTTTTATTGATATAAAATGAGGAATATGGAGATTTTTACAGGTAAAACACACTAATACAAATTTAACAGAAAATACTCTTCGTCAAGACAAATATAACAAAATAACAAATCTTGCAGTTGATCTCGGCTTTAATGAAGAAACAATAGACAAATTGTTACAACAGTCTTCTTCTTAAGGTGCCTCTCCAACTAGTGAAGGTCAGCGATCAGCTTGGTCCAGTCCTCTCGTCTCCTAGCAAGCCGGAATAGGTGGGCCGCCTTATGATGAGGCCGATGTTTCGCAACCATGACTTTTTCCTACCGCCTACCCTTCTCTTTCCTGCAACTTTGCCCATCATTATTAGTTGCAGAAGGTCGTATCTTTGGTGTCGGAGCATTTGACCAAGATGGCGATTTTGTCCAACCGCTGTCATTGGTCACTTTTTGGGTCCAGCTGATGGACAGTATGCGTCTATACGTCCACATCTCAAACGCCTCTATTCGTCGCTTAAGGTCTTCTTTGATGGTCCAAGCCTCACATCCATATAATACAATGGGCCGGATGTAACACTGAAGTAACCGAGTGCGTAACGCGATGTTGATATTACGACTACAGAGAATGTTTTTCATAGCGTTAAAAGAACTGCGAGCTATTTCGATACGGGACTTTATCTCTAGCTCACTATCCCACTTCTCGTGTAACCATGTCCCCAAGTATTTATACTTCTGCACCCTTTCTAGATTTTGGCCTGAGACTTCAATATTAACAGCGACATTTGCATTTCCAGAAATGACCATATATTTTGTCTTTTTTACGTTCATCTTAAGACCAGCTTTATTGCTACACTCCTCCAATCTCTTCACCATTAATTGTAGGTCGGTTGCTGAAGATGATATCAGTACTGTGTCATCAGCATATCGCAGGTTGTTTATATTGCGGCCGTTGATCTTTACACCACATTCCAAGTCATATAAAGCTTCGGTTATTATAGCTTCTGAATATAGGTTGAAGAGAATAGGTGACAGAATGCAACCCTGCCTTACACCTTTATGTATTGGAACAGCATTGGTTTCTTCTCCTTCTATCTTGACGGTGGCCTGTTGGTTGCAGTACAAGTTCTGGATAAGTCTCAGATCTTTATCATCGAGATCAATGTCTTTTAATTGTTCAAGCAGGAGATTATGTAAAACTCGATCGAAAGCCTTTTCGTAATCAACAAAGCAGAGATAAACGTCCTGCTGCATATCTCTACACTTCTGAACCAAAACCTGTAATGCAAACAAAGCTTCTCTTGTGCCAACACCGGATCTAAAATCAAATTGACTGTCCCCAAGTTGTTCATCACATTTTAACCTTATGCGTTCATGTATGATTGAGAGGAGAAGTTTCAGTACTTGACTCATTAAACTTATAGTCCTGAAATCCTTGAACTTCTTGGCATTGGCTTTCTTTGGAAGTGTGATGAAGACAGATTTCAGCCAGTCGTTGGGGATTCGACCTGTATCATACACCAGGTTTAGTAGCTTCACCAACCTGTCCAAGTTTTCTTCATCCACCAATTTAAGTACTTCAATGTGAACGTCGTCCGATCCAGATGCTTTTCCTGATTTTGCCTTATATAATGCTTTTCTAACTTCATCTTTTAGAATAGGCAAGCCTTCATCTACGCTAGTGATAGCATTAGGTTCTGGTGTTATCTGCGAACATGTTTTCAATATAGTGTTCCCATATCAGTTTCTTTTCGGTAATTCCTACGACCGGACAATTTTGGGCGTCCACTAATTGGTGTGTGGTTTGCTTTTTTCCTACCATGGACCTGATTTCTTTATGCATATTGAATGCGTCATGTTTCTTATGAAGCTCTTCTAGATGGTCGCATTTGTTACTATACCAGGTGTCCCGGGCATAACGAACTTCTCTCCTGATTTCCCTGTCGATTTCATTATACAGGTGTTTATTATTTTTATGAAGTCTTCTCTTTTCCATAAGCTGGTAGATTTTATCAATCATCCATGGTTCCTTCGCGATCCACTTATCTGGGTTAAGGATCTCTTTGTTGATTTTATGCACTCTAGTTTTCAACTGGTGCCATTGTTCTTCAACAGATCCATGTGATTGCTTGGCCTTTGCTGCCCAATCATTAATCTCTTTACTCACTTCGGGTTTGCAATTGACATCTTTAATTTTACGAATATTAACGGCACTATTAGTCTGCCGTTTACGAAGTTTCTTAAAAATTAAGGTCATGTTAGCTACCAAAAGATTATGATCGGACCTTACATCGGCACCTGGGTAAGTTTTAGCACTCTTAACGCAATTCTTGAAACGATTATTGATTAAAATATAGTCAATTTGATTACGGACTATATGTTCTGGTTTGTGACTAGGAGAGGTCCAAGTGTACAGTCTTCTAGGTGGTAGTTTAAAATATGTGTTAGTGACTATGAGATCCTGTTCTTGGCAAAACTGAACAAGTCTGTCCCCTCTGTCATTTCTTTGGACAACAGTTACAGTTACAACAGTGGTATGGTTTAAATTATGTTTAATGAACTACTACACATAACGTCATAGATTTTTGCTGCTTAATGCTACTGGAATAAATACATATCAAGTGTTATCTTATCTAATTTCGCTATTTCCTCATTGGCACTTCCTCACTCAAATGCTGAAGTGGAAATAGCATTCAGGACTATGAATATAGTGAAACACAAATTAAAAAATAAAATGACTGTAAACATTTTAAATAGATGTCATTCTTTTTAATAATAAATCAGATGAAGATAATGAAAAAGAATTGTAACAGTTACGAGTTCCTGAGTGATATGATATCAAAATTATCTTTATTCAAATATGACTTTATAGAAAGCTCTTTTGAATCGTCCAAATTTTTATGCTACCACCCATTCAGGACGTATTTTTAGCTGATAAGAAAAATGGGCGCAAGAAACTTATCAGCTTTATCAAAAGCTATAACAACATTTACAATAAATTGTGTCGTTATCATACAACGTACATATGTATTTACAATTTATACGGGAAAACAAATCACTTTGGAATGTAATGTCTTCAAATCAACACCAGGCATGGGCATCATTTAAATAATCATCGACTTTGTAATAGCGTTTTTCAACTTGTACCTTAAACTTATGAAAAGGCAATTGAGCTAATGATAGTGTAAACTGATCGTAAATAAACACACTGATTAAAATAGACTTCAGAAAGATATATTCAAGTCACACATAAAATAAGATATTAGTTTATGTACAAAGTAATTCGAATGACAAAACATTAAGAGACAATATAAGATGACACATGTTGACAACTCTAAATACAAAATTTAAACATTATGGTATCAAAACTATTTTCTAACACTCCTCCTTAATTTTGATAACCATCCAGTCACTCATTCTCTTATACCCAGCTTGTCCACACACCACACAAATTTCCCTTTTGCCAAAGGCTTAGTCAGTGCATCTGCAACCATACGCTGTGTCTCTGTGTACTTTAGTACAACCTGTTGCTGCTCCACAAATTCCCTCACAAAGTGAATCCGTATATCAATATGTTTTGTGCGCTGGTGATGCACTGGATTTTGTGCAATGGCTATAGCAGATTGACTGTCACTAAAAATAGTAAGGCACTCTTCTGACTTGTTTGCCACTTCTGCTATAAGTCTCCTCAGAAACACTGCTTCTCTAAACTACGATTTTTAATTCGAGTCAGTAAAATGACAAGTGCAACTGTCACTGATACAAAAAAGGGTGACCCACTACAACTCATTACAATAGTGATGTTCGGCAATCAATAGATTTAGACATTTAGTCATGCTTTATTTTATTAAGTATCAAAGCGTTTTTTTATTGTAAATATCTAATACATACCATATTAAATAATATGATTTGTGACACATGACACTGGAAATGTCATTTTACTGACTCGAATTAAAAATCGAACTTTAGTAGTTTCTGATAAAGCTATATATTCTGCTTCTGCAGTCGACAAAGCTATTGTTCGTTATTTAATACTCTGCCAGGAAATAGATCCTCCTTGAGCTGTAAATACATATCCTGTCCAGGACTTTCTGTCTGCATCTCCACCGTGACTTGCATCAGAATATCCTTGAGTAAACTCTTCAGAGTTGTTATTTTTGGAGTATCTTATTCCATAGCTTTTGGTCCCTTTTAAATACCTTAGCACTCTCTTAGCAGCTGACCAATGTTCCTGAGTATAACATGTGTTGAATTGACTTAATGCACTTATTGCATATGTAATGTCAGGTCTAGTACACACTGAAATACACATTAAGGAACCAATTAGATTCTGGTAAGGAATTGTCTCATCTGGTTGATCTTCTGAATTTTTCCTATGAGTTCCAGGTACTGCTGGCGTTGCGGAAGTCTTACAATCTTCCATACTGAAATTTTTTAAAAGTTTATCTATACACTTTTCTTGATCAACCTTGATGCCATTTTCATCACACTTTGACATCAAATCTCTTTTGACATTTGCTAATTCCTGTTTATTGTTATAAAAAAGTAACATATCTTCAACATAAACAGCAAGTATGATAATGTTATGGTCTCTGTTTCTGATATAGATGCATAGCTCGTTTTTGCAACTTCTGAATTGAAGGTCTTTTAATTCAGTATCCAATTTTTTATTCCATGTCCTAGGCGCTTGCTTCAGACCATATAGTGAACGGTTAAGTTTATAAACATAGTCCAACGTATCCTTAGCTTCAAAACCGTCTGCCTGCTTCTTTGGTTTATCCGGGCATTCAAACGATTTATGAGGGCCATCGTAAATAAAATATTTTGTTTTCTTAGCCTTCTGTTTTGACTTATTTTTGAAATTCTTCTGTTTGGATAACAATGCCGAAGTTGTGAGCATTCCGCTAGACGACGCAGTAAAGGAATCTTCCATTTGAAACAGTTTTGTTTTAACATAGTCAGTTGTAAGTTCTATATTACTATTTTCTATAGCTAGTCTCACTGGTTGGAATTCAATCGTTAGACCTTGGAGCAGTAAAGCAGCTAAAAGTGTTACGATTTGGATGTATAATGATTAACCTTTGCTAGTAATTGACCCACTCACTCTCATTATTTTTCCTCTGTGTTTTTTTTTTAGCTCTCTGACACTCTCTGATCTCTCTGGCCTACTATGTAATGGGTGTGTTAACATGTTCATATAAATTAATTAATAAAACTATGAAGATTAAATTATTGTGTACTTAATTCAATAAATATTAACAAAAAGCTCATCATCTACCTCCTTTCCAAGTTCCGACAGCTCTTGAGATGTTGTAATTACTGTTGTGACGTAATCTCGTATCGTTGCGAATTGTTCCAGTTTGTAGCTCACTAGCCTTGATAGAAGTCTACATCTGTTGTTTAAACCCTTGTCCTCAAATGCAACTCGCAAGGCTTCCCAAGCTTGTTTTGCAGTAGTAGCCTTTTTAACATGTACGAGACAATGCGGTTTAATCATCAAACAAATTTTTTCTCTAGCACGTTGGTTATTTTTAGTACCTGTAATATCCGTAGCAGTGGGTGTGACGCGCGTATACTCCCATAAGTCTGCTTCTATAAGGTACATCTCCATTTGGAACTTCCAAGTTGAGTAGTTCGAACTTCCGTCAAGTTTTTCTATTACGATAGGATTCGTAGTACTACTCATTTTTCCAATGCTCAAATTACCTGTATTTACGCTAGAATCACCTCTATCTGCAGCTATACCTTGTTTGTTATGTTCCTCACTGAATATTCTATTTAAAGTTTCGTGTGTAAATTTAATATACACATATATGTAAAAGGCCCATAACCCTGATAGTGTAAACTGATCGTAAATAAACACACTGATCAAAATAGACTTCAGAAAGATATATTCAAGTAACACATAAAATAAGATATTATTTTATTGTTAAAGAGTTTTCTAATCAGCAAGCATTCATCCATGGTTAGGTTACCTTGGTTACTATTAGCTTGTTATATATGTCTTATATTTTTTTCCAAAACTTTTACCATCTGATATATATGTTACTAGCTTTTGCCCGCGACTTCGTCCGCGTGGAATAGTGACTTCCGGCAGATTTTTGGTTAACCAACAACATATTTATATTTATATTTGAATAAAGATTAATATTATTATGTTGATACAACTTAAACAAATTATTTCGACCAAATTTGGTACCATAAAAACGGTCATTGTGACTAAACCTTAAAAGATAGACATATGCCGTCGCGGACTTTTTTTTTAGATCATGTATAGAGGAATAATTCTTTCATACATATTTTTTGTGTATCTTGAACCGTTTTCGCAGCGCACGCAAAGAAAGCCTTCAAAAATGAATAATTTTCCCCGTTTTTTACACATTTACCGCTCTGTCTTTGCTCCTATTGGTCATAGCGTAATGTTATTTAGCCTATAGCCTTCCTCGATAAATGGACTATCCAACAAAAAAAGAATTATTCAAATCGCACCAGTAGTTTCGGAGATTAGCGCGTTCAAACAAACAAACAAACAAACTCTTCAGCTTTATATATTAGTATAGATTATTATACAATAAAACCACTGTAAATACTTCAAAACCTCCTTTAATTTATATTAGGTTATGGGCCCAGGAGGTTGTCCTTATTTTTAAAAAGTAATTTTTAAGAAATATTTTTTCGAGATTCCGTCATGCAAGCCCCAACATTGGTCACTAAGTTATCGGGACAATCCAATTATGCGACATGGGCATTTAGCATGGAAATGTACCTGACAGATCAAGAATTATGGGACTGCGTAAGTACTGATTTTGATGTAACTACCGAATCAGCCAAAAAACGCGATGCAAAGGCTAGAGCAAAAATATGTCTAATGATTGCTGAAAATATTTATCCACTAGTCAAGAATGCCAAAACAGCTAGAGATACGTGGTTATGCCTAGAAAAAGCTTACGCTGAGTCTGGTTTGATGCGACGACTGACCCTATTAAGACAACTTTTTAGTTTGAAACTTGAAAATTTTACAAACATGGAAGCATATGTCAGTGCAGTACAATCAACAAATCAAAATCTACAAGCAATAAAGGCAAGACTAGATGACGAATTTATAGCAATAATAATGCTCGCTGGGTTAACAGATTCTTATAATCCGTTAGTGATGGTTATGGAACATTCAGGTACGAAGATCCCTACCGAGTACGTGATATCGGCTTTGTTACAGCAGGGACAAAGATTCCAAAATTCTGATATAGTGGAAGATTCTGTTCTAGTATCTAGTAACAGCGGCGGAACCAGCAGTGGTAATAGTGGCAAAAAGAATGCAGTCTGTCATTTCTGCAAAAAGAAAGGACATTATAAGTCACAATGCAGACTATTGAAAGCCAAGAAGGACAAATCAGAAGGAGCTAAAATTAATTTGGTAACTGTTGTTAGAAATGAAACAGTAGATAAATCAGACTTTATAACTTTATTATCTGTTAGTGATAATAATGGATGGGTGATTGATTCTGGAGCTACGTCTCATATGACGTTTGATAAATCTATTTTGAAGTTAGACAAAACCTCATCGAAGTTTATTACTTGCGCAAACAATGAAAAACTTGCAAGTATTTCGCAAGGTTCTATTTCTTTAAATGGACGTAAAGGCTTAGATTTAAAAATAAATGATGTCTTGCTCACTCCAGATTTAGTTACCAATCTGGTGTCTGTTAGTAAGTTAGCTGAAGCAGGGAAAGTAATTGTATTTGACAAAGCAAATTGTAAAGTATTTAATAACGATGTTTCTGTTATAGGAATTCTCTGTTCACAGCACCACTGAAAACGGGCTTTACGTTTTAGGGCCAGTTAACAACAAGGATGCGACGGTTCTTTTAGGAGAAAGTAATGGAAACTTTAAATTATGGCATCGCAGGTTAGGGCATTTATCCGAACCACAGATGACCAAATTAAAAGGACTAGTCAAGGGCCTAGGTTGTTTTAAAAGGGACAACAACAGAGATCCTTGCATACCTTGTAGTCAAGGTAAACAGTGCGTGCAAAAGTTCCCAAAGAGAACGAGCAAGAGAGCTACTTCTTTACTAGAACTCGTTCATAGTGACGTAGTTGGACGCGCTGGAGGTGGAGTCTCTAGGTGGAGCAAACTACTTGCTTGTCTTTGTGGATGACTATAGCAGAAAAGTATTTGGCTATCCCCTTAAGTCTAAGGCAGATGTTTTTTCCAAATTTTGTGAATTCAAGGCGTTTGTGGAAAATCAAACGAATAAAAAGATAAAAAAGTTTAGGAGCGACAACGGTACTGAGTATACCAATAAGGAGTTCCAGAATTATCTAGTCAAATGTGGAATTCAGCATCAACGATCTATCCCGCATACTCCACAGCAGAATTGAGTGGCAGAAAGGACAAATACGACTGTGATTGAAAAAGCCAGGTGTATGTTGCAAGATAGTTAGCTCGATAAGAGATATTGGGCTGAAGCGGCACTCACTGCAATTTATTTGAAAAACCGTTCTCCAACGATGGCGCTTAACAATCAAGTTCCTGAACAAACTTGGTCTGGTCAATAAGAAGTGGATCTTTCGCATCTGAGAATCTTTGGTTCAAAGGCGCAAGACTATTATTTGGTCTTTCAGTTGAAAAGGATTTACACATTCATCATGTGGACGTCTCTACAGCATTCCTTAACGGTGATTTAGACGAAGACTTATATATGGAACAACCTGAATCATTCGTAAGAAAAGGAAATGAAAAGAAAGTATGCAATCTTAAAAAGGCTATATATGGCCTTAAGCAAGCTGCACGATGCTGGAACACTAAAGTTCATAAGCATATTCTGAATATGGGATTCACAAGGTCCAATTACGATCAGTGCGTTTATATTAAGAAAAACAGAAATGAGTTTATTGCACTCGCTCTATACGTAGATGATTTTTATTTATTTGGAAACCGCGTGGACTGTATTGAGAAGGTTAAAAGAGATTTGGCACAAGGGTTTAAAATTAAGGACTTAGGAGCAGTAAAAGATTGTTTAGGATTACAGGTTGAAAGAAAAAAACGGTGAAATACAGCTGAATCAAACAAATTTTGTACAGAAAGTGTTACTTAAGTATGGTATGGAAAAACTGTAAGCCAGCGAAGACACCTATTGAAACTGGCTTAAAGTTAGTAAAAGGAGACAGGAACGATGATCCCAGCTATCAAGAAATTATGGGGTCACTTATGTACCTATCCTGTGCCACCAGACCTGACTTAACATTTGTAGTAAGCTACTTGAGTCAATTTAACTCCTGCTGGAACAGTGAGCACATGGCTGCTCTAAAGCGTGTCCTAAGATATTTACAAGGCACTTGCAATCATAAGTTGATATTTAAGAAAACAGGTGAGTCATTAATTGCCTACGCAGATGCCGATTGGGGCAATAATGAAGATGGACATTCCTTTACGGGTTATGCTCTTGTTCTTGGTGGTGCTGTAATATCTTGGCAGGCACGCAAGCAGCGCTGTGTTGCTCTTAGTACTGCAGAAGCTGAGTACATCGCTGCTTGTGAGGCTGCTAAAGAAATTTGTGTTGTTAAAGGTCTTTTTGATGAATTAACAGGAAACAGTCGGGCTGTAGTACTATATATAGTTATAGTGATAGCCAAAGTGCTAGCAAACTAGTTAACAGTCCTGCTGTTGGACGAAGGTCCAAACATGTAAATATTAGATACCATTATGTAAGACAATTGGCTGAGACTGGTGTAATTATTGTTAAATATTGCCAATGAAATTTAATGTTAGCTGATGCTTTTACTAAGGGCTTAAATTTACCTAAATACAAATATTGCTTTGAACGCTTGGGGATTAAGTGGGGGTGTTAAAGAGTTTTCTAATCAGCAAGCATTCATCCATGGTTAGGTTACCTTGGTTACTATAGCTTGTTATATATGTCTTATATTTTTTTTCAAAACTTTTACCATCTGATATGTATGTTATTATTATACAATAAAACCACTGTAAATACTTCAAAACCTCCTTTAATTTATATTATTTATGTACAAAGTAATTGGAATGACAAAACATGAAGAGACAATATAAGATGACATGTTGACAACTCTAAATACAAAATTTAAATATTATGGTATCAAAACTATTTTCTAACAGTTAAACTATGTGGAATCTTGTTATAAAAATTTATACATTTGCCCACAAACGAACTTTTAGTTTTTGTAGCATATACGTTGAAACGGCTAGTTTATGTTTATTTCTTGTGTTTAAATTATGTTGTGTTAAAATGAGTATGAAATATGTTACAATTTTATACTCTTAAATCAATTTTTTATAAATATACTGGCCCGCTAAAGTTATTATATTAATCTCTTCTTTTAATTTTAAATAGCGACTTTTTTTGAAGAACTTAAATACTTTCAATGGTAGCAGCCGATCCATAATAGTAAACCATAGGACATAACACTGTGAAAATAACTTAAGTAAATTAATCTTGCTGTTTCAACATTTGTAAGTTGTCTTACTTTTTACAGGATTATAGCAATACATATAATGAATGCTATTGGCAACAATTCTAAATACACTTTAAAAAATCTGATAATAATGATGATCCATAGATGCTTAGATCTGCGATAATAAAATGAATCGAGATGGAGAAAGAATATGTCAGTAGAAGTATGTATTATATTTGTAGTAGTAGTATATGTATTTGAAGTTTAAATTTATTTCTTTTATATTTATTTTACATTGATTGTTTTCACAATTTATACCATTTTTTCTTACTTTATTTTAAATTATTTAGTGATTTCTAGGTTTTTTTTTTGTTTTGTTAATAGTACCATCTCATCTGTGTTTGTGAATATACTTTTAGTCTGTGGTCGGTAATCTAGTTTATTCTTGTGTTCCAAATAAGTTATGACTTAAAGGTCTATGTTACCAGGTCATAAAATAGTATACTAATCTGTGCATAAAATTTTAAAAAATCTGCTGTAGTTGGAATGTAATTTCGAATTTAATTTATGAAATAATTACAAAAATGTATTTGAAATTGAAATCCATTCCTTATTTTAATTTGGAATAAAATTGTAGTAAATATATTTTATGCTATTGTGTAATTTCAACTATTGTTTTCAATATTTACTCGTGAGAATACAAATATAAGTTATATGAGTAATAATGTCTTCAAGTAATAAACAGAATAGCGAGGCTGTAGACGCATTTAGTTCAATAAATGAAAGACCGGTTGATGACATATCTTTGGAGTTCTTTTACAAGCCTCATACGATAACTCTTCTAGCTGTGTCCATTGCATCTGTTATATATTCAGCATTTGTAAGGTTAGTGTATTCAAAAGTACTTATATTTTAGTAGTAATAGTTTAACCGTATTAGACAAAATAGTATGTCGATTTATTGTCGTACAAAGTATGTCATTTCTTTGCCGTCCATTTAAATAAACCCATTTCTTCCTATTTGATCATAATTAACTATTGTAATCAATATTGATTTAGTTACAATAGAATGGCGAAACAAAGTTTAACACCATTATAGAAATTGATGATCAGTATATAATATCCTTTCAAATTGTTTCAATGTTTGATACTGAAAGAACTCAAATTCCCAGTTCTGGATTTAAGGACTTCTACTTGTTTTGTAGTAAAAATACCAGAGATTCCTAGGATTTTCGCATACACAATTGCCCAGTTTAAAAGCCTAGCTCCAATATCATTTGTTGAAAATATATACATTATGCATTATAATTACAATAGAAACGATTAACCCGACTAATTGTTGTCTACAACTTAATAACTCTATGACCAAGGATTGCCTTGTGGATCATTCGAACTGTCTGTTCAGTCCACACCTTCAGTGACCTTCGTTGATATCGGTTTCATATTGGCAATAAATTTTGCTTCCTTCTCTTCAATACACTTTAATTTTTAGAAGGTATCGCTGTCATCAAAAAACAATGTCTTGTCTATCAATTAGATTATAAATACCGTATATGCAGGGAAAGCATTTGTACAGTCAGACTAGAGGTTGGCCATTGTGTGTCCTGGGCTGTTTGACTTCTCTTTTACTCCAAACCAGATCTTCCCAGAATACCAGAAGAATCTTGGGGCTTCTGCATGCTTCCAGTAGGCATATATAGAATGGAGAAGTTATGCCTGTTAATCAACCACACTTCTGCTTCTCTGCCTCCATCACAGCTATTGGACTAGGTGCTTGTTCAAGGTGCTCTCCCCCATTCGACATCCTGGCCGACATGTACGCGGTGACGTATGCGTCGCGGCGTGTCGACCGCGGGAACGCTCCTGAACCCATGCACGAAGTGCCTAGGCGGGAGTAGCACCGACGGATTGTGGCGGTCTGGTGTGCGCAGCTCGAATTATGGATCTGCGCGCGCTAGCCTGCCCTCGATGCCGTACTCCCGCACCTCGAAGCCTGGCTCCGCGGGAAGGAGGAGGTCACCTATCGATTGACTCAGATACTCACCGGGCACGGCTGCTTCGGTGAGTATCTGTGTCGAATAGGATGGGAAGGATCGACACGATGCTACCACTGCGCATGGGGCCTTTGGGCCTTTCCGATTCTTGGTCGCAGAGATCGGGCAAGATCTGTCTCCGCCGGCATTGATTGCGGCAATGCTGGTGGACGAGGGAGGTTGGAGGGCTCTGGCCTCCTTTTGTGAAGCAGTTATGCTCCAGAAGGAGGGCCGCCAAGCGGGGTCGGACGATGGCCGATCCCGCTCGAAAGAGGCGTCGCCGGGCTCGGTAGCACGGCTGCCGATACGGCGACCCGGGAGAGTCCACGCCCCTCCAATGGCCGGGGGCGTCGTCGGTGGAGGAGATCGGGGGAGGTATTTACCACCCCCGAGGAGGGCTCCCTGTTTCGACGGGGAGCAGAGGCTGGGTTCTGGAAGTCATTATCATTCCCAGGGACTTCTTATATGTCTGAGGAAGGCCATTGCTGAGGTTTTTAGTGGGCAGGCCTCCCCCTTCTGGCGAGGAGAGCCTCACATAACCACTGGCTCTCCGCAGCTGGGGTATGCAATTTAATGCATTTTCCTCAGCGGAACAAAAACAAAAGTGCTTGTTCAAGGTACAATGTCCAGTTGAAGCACCTGACTTTTCGGATTTTGACCTTGTTTAATTTTATGAGGGAATTTGATCTTATTCTTGATCTGCGCTTGTGGAATGGGCAGCATAGGCCCCGGTCCACACACACACTTTTTCTGACCAGTTCATCCGCTGCATCGTTGCATAGTGAATTGTTGTGTCCTTTTATCCATTGCAAAGTTACAATGTTTGTGCTTGATATGGTTTGAAGTGTATTATGACACTCCAAAATAAGAAAAGAGCTTGTAGGACAGATGTATTCCATAGAAGTGGCGACAGGAGTCCTCCTTGAGGACATTCTTTGCACACTTTGACTCTTATTGTGTTGTTTCCCACTATCTGGACCTCTTGCTTACCAGCTTGGTCACTCATTCCATTATTGCTGGTTCGATCTTGTGAATTTTCAGGGCACATAAACCATTATACTGTTGTGCATAGTTTTATCAAAAGCTCCTTCTATATCTATGAAGGTGCCTAGGTTTGATGTTTTGTTGATATACAACTCTGACACCATTTTACAGACCACCTTGATGATGTAGAGGTATTATTTGAAGTGCTCTATCCTTAAGGTGTTGGCCAGTGTTTTGAGTAGGAATGATGTTAGATTTATTGGTCTGCAGGATTTTGCTTGTGTGTAGTCCTCCTTCCCAGGTTTTGGAAGGAATATTGCTTTTGCTTCTCTACATTGTTTGGGAATGTATTCAAAATCTATATAGGCTTTAAATACTAGTTGTAGATGTTTTATTGCTTACTGCAGTAATGCTGGGAATATACTGTTGAGTCCTGCAGATTTATAGGGATTGAAGCTGTTTCCCATTCTTTGGTTGACGGTATATTGTCGTGCTTGGACCATGTCACCTTTGGTTTATTCCCTTTTCTCTTTCCTTTTTCTCTAATCTGTGTTTGGCAATTATGTACAAACTTTACAATAACTTTTTCATATGGAAATATGAAATTTTAAATTATATAGTTCTGAAAGGGTGTTTGTGGAATGATATCAATTATAAAAAATGTATATAAACTATACTTAGGTATATGACAAAGTACACATTTTAAATACATTTGAAAATTCAATTTAAATTTGAACAGAATATTAATAGGGAATTAATCTCTTTTTTGAAAAGAATCTTAATTTGATCCTTGCGTGTCAGTAAACCATATACTAAAAATATAAAAATTTTATACACTCGTTAAGTACTATAAAAATTGCATTAAAATTTAATATTTTCAAATTTCGCGCGTAATTAGACGAAGGCGCCGCACGAGTTGTTACTCTGTAGCGATGACGTCAATACGGCATGTAAATAATAAACAAAGCTCTATGTTTGATGCTATGTATTATTATATTCATAATTTAAAAATGAGCTATTATCTTTTATATATAAACAACCAATAAAGGAATAATAATAAAAGAGTAATACTGACATCGATGTTTCTATACTCCGTAACTCGGCAGAACAAAAGTCGGGATTTGCAGCAAAGAATTTTCCGACCATTAATGCATTTATTTTTGGTATATTCGTACTATCTCCTTTTACAAAACTGCTTTCCATAGTGTGATTCTCGTGCGATTTGAATTTAACTTACGTATTTATAACGTTCTCTTACATTAAAAAAGCAACTTACAAACTTCTTTTTTTATTGTTTTGCGGCTTTATACGTACTATGATTCATAATGACATTGACACGCATAAGTTTACAGTACCTTATGACGTCACGACATGGCGGCCTATGTTTCGCTCTTGTTTTACGTATAGATTAAAAACGTGAATACTTTGAAACTAATTTTTATATTATTTTTGTTATTTTATGTACTTAAACATGATGGTTCCGACTATTTAATGCATAAGCTATCATAGTTATATGCTTTTAGATCTTTTCTAATATAGAGGAAAGTACCCTATTGAATAATATGTATGTATGTGCTAAGATCTGGTTATATAATCAAAATTTCTATATCATTCCAGGGATGAAACCATCATTCAAGATAACATTTGGTCCGGAATATGTTGTGTGATATTTTTTTTTCTAATAGTGTCAGTTCTAACATTTCCAAATGGTCCATTTACAAGACCACACCCAGCTGTTTGGAGAATCGTGTTTGGCATGTCTGTTTTGTATCTACTTGCTTTGTTGTTTTTACTGTTTCAAAGTTACTCCACGGTATATGAAATAATGTATTGGGTAGATCCAAATCTGCGTAATTTCCACATTGACATGGACAAGGTATGTAAAATATTTTGCAATGCAATTATATTTTTGTTAATTGTATTAGGAAAAGGGTAGGTAAACCTATTTGATTTCATATGCTTACTAACTAACATAAAAAACTTACTATTCTGAATACAAACATCTTTTTCCTTTTATTTCGTAATTTATATTAATAAATTATAATTATTATGGTATAATGCAGCAGATAAATTTAGAATACTTTGACTAGTTTATAAGGCTAATAACGGGGAACATGCAATTATAATATTAATGACAATTTTGTTATTAAAATGCTAAAAAAATATAAAAGTAGTACCACTGCAAGGTTTGTATTTAAAATAATGAATGTATTAGGTACAATGTGCCTATTAAATTTGATATCGCTTCTGCGGTGAAAACTCTTTGATACAAAGCGCTATAACGTCATGCTTCACTGCGCTCGGCAAAACGTAAGTAAGCGGCGGTTACGACGTTTTGGTTGAACGAAATCAATACTTCGATAAGCGATCCAGCGGTTGTCTTTTTTGTATGGTCAGACGAGGTCGCATAGATTTAGCGATCTAGCTAATTATAGTTCTAACATTCACCAGTACTTGAACACACTTTTTCCTTTAGCGTTCTTGTCTATCGGTAGAATATATGTCAATGTTTGGGTAAGTGTTAGGTAGGTCTTCTGTGTACAAGCAGATTAACTATGTTTACATACAATAAATATATCCTCCGACTTACGTCAAAGTGGTCTTCACAGCATCGAGTAAATTAATAAATAAATATTTTTTAAATAATAAACAAATAAATAGTCTTTGGGGAATAAATGTCATTCCTCTTCGCCGCTTGAAACCATATTTTTCTCAGTTTTGGGTCAGAACGTCCAGTCAAAAACAATTTATTAGGAAACTTATTTGAAGTAGATGGACACATTGGGACAAAACATACGTCAACCTTAGATTAAATCAAAAAGGGAAGATACGGTACCACGTCCAATATAATGAGCTATCGAAACTACGTCTGGCTGACGCACTACCTTTCAGTGTAAGCGGAACCATTAGTACGTGTGCACGGGTTGTGTCCCTGCGTTAAAATTCTTTTTAATTAGTTTAGAGTCTTCAAAATGCCTTCTTGTTCTTTTGATAAGTGTCTAAATCACTCAGGAAAGCAAAAAAAGTCATCAGGAATTACTTTTCATGCGTAAGTATTGAAATTAATGTAAAATTTAAATCGCTTCAAATTATTTTGTGAGAAGGAGACAGCGTATACGAAAACACACGAGAGTGATACAACCGGCCGCTCGGCTGTTCGCTTCATTGGTATGGTTAGCAAAAAAAATAATATTGTAAAATATTGCACAATGTTTATTTTTTAACGCAATTACATCTATTTAACATTAACAAAATTTGCCCTCAGATTTCCTAAAACCGTATTGTGGAGATATAAATGGTTGTGTATTGTTCGAAAACAGAGACAAGAAGATGACTGGGTAGCTACTGATAATAGCAGAGTATGTTCGTTACATTTTAAGATGGATGATATTTATATTACTAACAAAGGTTTGAGAAGAATTAAAAAAGGAGCTGTTCCATTTATTCAGGTAGTTTGTCAATTGTTTGTATGGATAATTAAATGCTTATGATTGCATAATCTAATGCAATCGAATCTATGATGCTGGCATAATCAGAAGGCAAGGCGGTTACAACAATAATCCTAACGCACGCCAGTTTCAAGGCATATACAGAAAAATATTGGGTCATTTGGAACTTCGTTCTTCATTTTCTGGAAATTATATACCATTAGATAATTTCCCAATTCTTAATTGTTCATCAGCAATTGAGATTGTAAACCGATCTTCAAACGCAGATAATATTGAAACATCTATTGGTATTGATGACTGTCAAAATAATGAGAAATCCTTTTCAAAATACAAAAACACACGTCTTGAATCATATAAACAGATCACAGATATTAACAAGAAGAACAGTGCAGTAAATACTAGTGATATATCAGCCGAAACAAATGTAGGCATTTTAAGTAATTATTTAAATCTTAATTTAAGTACAAGTTCGGAACAAATTGTAGGATATATAGCCGGATGGGTTGCTAGAGCTTTGATTAAAATAATTAAATGTGAAACGTGCGTCACTGAACTTATTACAAATCAAAAGTTGAACTTTCACAAATTAATAGTTTTAAAGGATATGGGTGGTCTTTGTTATCCATCACACGATTTATTTAAAATTTGTATTAAATCTGAAAATGCTATAAAAATGTTTATAAAAGAAAATAAAACTCAACATTTTACGTGTGAAACACAAATTTTGCGATTGAAGTTGGATATTCTTAAATCTTTTATACAGTCAGACGTTTTATCAAATTTAAATGCACACTCTCAAGATCAACCAGCCACTTTCAATCATCGGACACATTTATTAAAAGCAATAGTTCATAAGTACTGCGACGTAAGACTGCATTATATACATAAAACTGATTCCGCAATATCAAGTACGACGAAACGGCAGAAACGTAATAAATTATCATTATTCGAAGGTACATAAGGTAGTTTTAACATTCTGTTGAAAAGAATGGATGTTTATAAATATTTTTTTTACATTCACACCTATTAACTAGCCCGTGTTAAGCAACGAATGCTGCTCGTGTTACGGAAACTACATGACGGATAATTGTATTTAATAGATATATACATATGTCGGAGACGGAAGGTTAAATATCCCACTTCTGATATCGAAACCAGAAGGGCTAAACTAAATATGCCACTGATGTCGAAACCATCATAACAACCGACTATCCAAACCAGAATAGTAACGCCACACACCAATAACACATTAGAATACCAACGTCTACCACCTGTCAGGATCGAAGCCTCAATACTATCAGTAACATCATTAATTGTAAACAAGATAATGGTGAGGCTCCTGTCACGCCTCCCATAATGAGTGCCATCCCGTTAACTTACTAGCTAGGCTAGTAAACACACGTCCCTTCCTCCCAACCACTGGAGGTACCTTGTGGCCCTACCTGCCTACTCTGATCAACCTTTCACTCTCTAGGTATACCTTAGACACACACACAGATTCAGTCACTAAGCACATAATCACTGTACGAGCTCACTTAGCTACTAACTTTACACTCAATCTGTTATCACCGTCACTACACGGCCATAGCACTATCACTCGACTGTACTCAACAACGTCTACTTGCTTGCAGACTGACTCCCTTTACGACTGACTTCCTTATTCCAAGACTACTCCTCACAAAACGACTCCTGAACTAACTCGAACTCATCAACTAACTCTTGTGCGCGCTCTATTTACAATGCAACACTTAGCAGATGGCGCCAGTCAGTTCTCGTTCACACGCTGTGTCCGCAGCGCCATCCTAAACTACTCGCAACATAATGCCAACTGGCTGTACGGCTGTATTCTTTGCTTTTCGCTTTAACAAACCAACTCAATAACATTTTGGATGCACCACTCCGATTCCTTCGTCTACGATCGGACACATGTAAATATTCAGAATATACTTTGTATATATATATATATATATATTGTTGGAGGCATTCTTTTTCTGTACTTCGAACTGTTAGGACGTTACTCTGTCGGTTCGGGTATCGGAGTTGGTTTTGTGGAATTATTGAGAAGTGCTGTTCATTTCCTGTGTTCAACGTTTCCGTAAGAAGTTTAGTTTTGATTGATACTTTTTTATGTTTAATTTGTTAAACGGATATCATTTTGAAATAAATGTAATTTTGGTGTTAAATTCCTAGGTTTGTTGTAATTTTCTTTTTAAAAAAATGACTTCTGGTCTCATTTCCAAGAATATATATATATATAAACATACAAGACTGGAGAACAAATGCCTGTAATCATCACACAAACATTTGCCCCCACCGGGTATCTAAACCAGAACCACTCAAGATAGCAACGCCTTGAGACCGGCGTACAAACCACTCGACCACGGAGGTCGTCATAATATTTCACAACTGAACTTCCGTTGTATATTATTAAGAAGAAGAGAAGAATAGATTAACTATATAACTCAGGAATATATGCCAGGATCTTCTCAGGATTAGGCATGCTGGTAGTGAACTGGTTTAAAAAAGTAGTGATATAAACAAAACAATCGCAATGTATTTTTGTACTATATTTTTCTTTGTACTCATTAAGAACTGTAATTGTACAGCTTGTTAAAGTGTATGTAATGAATTAATGTACTGTATAAGAGTGATTATAATAATATACATTAATTAGTTTTTAAGACATCATTTATTTTAATGTAATAAAAGTATTCATCAATTTAATTTTTTTGTTGACCATACCTTACAATCTACTGGGGGAATACCCGATTATTCGAATGTTGTTATAACCCGTATGTAACAGTTTAAAATATAGCTGTGCTATTCACACTGTAGTACGAGAACAATTTCCTGTCTCTTTCATGATTATAGTATATCGACACTGGGAACGTATTTGTGAGCGTGAGCTCGTACGCGTGTAGTTGTATTAAGTCTAGTTATAGAATGCGCTTTATGTGGCAGTGCCGTATCTTCCTTTTTGATTTAATCTAAGACGTCAACACGGCTATTTTTCGGAGAATCAATGGCATAGTTATGATCACCTGATGTTGATAGATAGTCAGTCCATTGTAAATTTTTACAAAATAATACCTTGAAAGTCGAGATAAATGCAAAAACAACTAAAGCCAGCAATGACACGCGCAGTACAATCAGTGAGCCAGTGACAATGACAGATAGGAGTGACGTCATACGAACTATAGGTCCGCTTTCGCGCGAAAATTTAAATTGTCAATTTTAAACCGCATTTTTTTCAGTAATATACAGCCTTTTCATTTTCTAATATACTTGTGGTCTATTCTACGTGGAGTTCTTTAAAATGAGCACAAAAATAAAAATATTGCATCTTCCCTATTATTAAACGATTCAGTGAACTTATGTGTAATGATGGACATTGAAAAATAAAAATATTGAAGTAGTTGCGACATATGCGATATGTTATTTAGAGGCGAAGATTATACATATATGTGTACGTATATATATGTAGTGGTGGCCATATAATTAGAAACACTATCTACGTTTGAGACTTTATTTTTACACAATATACCACAGATTTTCCATCTGGTTTTGAGTCTGCTCTTTGCTGGCTAGTCTAAAACGGATATAGGCTGATCTGATGCTATTGGCTGTATATTTAGGGTATTGTACTGCTGAAAGATTAAGAAGGTTATAAGCAAATAATCAACTGAGTAGGGATTGCCAGTGTATCCATCTCCCGAACGGGTCCAACTCTACATCCAGAAAAGCACCGCAAACTTTAATATTACAGCCACTATGCTTCTTTACTTTCCATCAGAATTTACCATATTTATTTCTGTTTCATCTGAAAATAACGATTTCTTAATTCTTGTACCATCCAATTAACATATATATTTATTATTTGGTAATACTATTTTTTATTTTATTATTACTCGGATAAAGTTTTAATCTTACACTACCCATAAAATAACACAATATACTTACAGACTCCCTTTTTAATTGAAAGTAAGATATGTTTGATATTTTATGCATTTAATATATAATAAATGAATGTGAATATTTTTTACGAATATTTATACGTTAAAGTTATACTTTATTCATAAGAAGTGTTTTTAATTCGATAACCACCACGTATATACATATATATGTATGTACCTAATTTGAACCTTTTGAAATGGCTTTTGTATTAATTCTTAAATTCTGATATATTGTTTACATTTTTGCTCCAGGAATATGCAGTCAACTGTTCTGATGTAAGCATTGCAAAAGTTTGGTCGCATGTAGATGTGTTTGCTTGGGGACACTTTTTGGGATGGATGTTTAAAGCCATACTTTTTAGACATGCTGGACTATTATGGGCTATATCCATAATGTGGGAAATCACAGAAATAGCTTTTGCTCATTTATTGCCAAACTTCTTGGAATGTTGGTGGGATTCTGTTATACTTGATGTACTTATATGTAATGGCCTAGGAATATGGTGTGGCCTGAAAATATGTAAAGCTCTGGAAATGAGAGAATATAAATGGGTTAGTATAAGGTAAGAAATGTTTATTTATTCATCAAGCATATTTTTTGATTGATTAAAATATATGTCTAAAATATATATTTGCACTCCTTTTAGGGATATTTCATCAACAACAGGAAAAATCAAGAGAGCTATTCTTCAGTTCACACCAGTGCACTGGACTCCAGTACGTTGGTTAGATCCAACATGCACTTACATGAGATTTTTTGCTTTAAGTCAACTAGTTGTATTTTGGCAAATATCTGAGTTAAATACATTCTTTTTAAAACATATATTTGAAATGCCGCCTTCGCATCCTTTGGTTATTGCTCGTCTTTGTCTAATCGGCGTCATCGTGGCGCCGTCTGTAAGGTGAGTTTTTATTATGTACTGCTTGTTGTTTCAACTTAATCTAACTGATAAAAGAATTTAAATTATCTAGGGTTTGATTTTTCAATCGTCGTTTAACTACTAATGGTATTACGTACTCAGGGTTCGATATTAAAAGAAACACTGATAGTAAGGTCTTGTAAGGCGACTCAAAGTCACTCAAAAAGCAATCAAGAGGACTATGATGTCTGCATCTGATGATCGTGTCAGAAATAATGAATTTGCGAACCTTAAGTGGCAGTGGGAAAGGCACATTCCTCGCAGGACTGATGACTGATACGCCGGATACATATACGTATGCCAGTGTTATAAGGCCCGACAAGGTGGACTGAACATATGCTGAAATTTGTAGTAAGGCGTTTGATACTATAGCAAAGATAAGCGCAGGAGCGATTGGTGTGGAGATTTGTAGTCTGTTTCACGGCTGAAATGATGATAACACTCACTTCATCTCTATGCATGACGCCAAAAATGCAAAACGTCATATTGTCATTTTGCCTAATGAAAAAATATCCAAGCATATCACCAAATAAGTACGCACAACGACATCAGCATACTAATACCGCGGCATGCTCATTATATTATTATTTTTATTTATTTTATCGTTTACTTTGGGTACTTTATCGTTTACTTTTATCGTTTTTTAGTAGCCTTAGTTACTCCTTATTACATAAGCTATCTGCCAGTGAAAGTCCTGTTCAAATCGGACTAGCCGTTCTAGAGATTAGCTAGAACAAACAGACAGACAAAAGTTTTAAAAATATGTATTGGTATGTGTACCGTATATACAGTCATATGCATGTAGTAGAAAGAGGTTATTTTAATATTACAAACAGCCACTCCAGTTTTATTTATTTGTATAGATAATAATATTTAAAAACTGTCTATAATAAAAAATAGATAAAATTTTTGATTATGCCTTTATAAGCTTGAGGTATACATAATAAACAAAACTAAAAATATAGTAAATTTTATCGTTGTATCTAGTGATAATGACTTTTCAGTAGACTTTCGGAGTAATCTGTTGGCTTGAGCGTATTGCTCGCTAGAATTTGTAAAAAATATACTCGTCAAACCTATATCCACGCCACAACATTAACTTTTGTATATATGTATATATTTTAAATAAATATTGTTATTATGAATATATATGGTTGATATACTTTTATAATGAAGTCAAAGAACGATTCTTGTGGGTTTTCAAAATATACCTTATTTTTGAAACATTTGGTATTACATTTCGTATAACCCATCGATATATTGTACTACGTACTAGATTCGCCCGCCCGAACACTGATTAAATAGTAAACCTGAACAAAAATAATTATTGAAAATTTAAGTGAGTAAAATATCTAGTTGTTTAAGTGGAAATAAGGATAATAATATTATAATTATACAACGTAAACAATATTTTGTATTTATTGACGCCGCGCTGTCACGTGCTTGCTAAAATCATAGAGTAAAGCCATACAGATGTTACTCCCTTCCTAAGCGTACGCGGCGACTTTAGGTTAATATATGTTTAGACGGGATGATTATAAAATGTTTAGTTCGTAATTTTTTATTGTTTAATACAAAATTATATAGTAGTAATAATTAAATAGTCCTAATATTTTGTTTTCTTTTATGTTGCCATTCCTTCTATTATAAACATAATAAGTGTATGAGGTACAATGTGCTTATTAAATTTGGTATCGCTTCTGCGGTGAAAACTCTGATACAAAGCGCTTTAACGTCATGCTTCACTGCGCTCGGCAAAACGTCATAAGTAAGCGGCGGTTACGATGTTTTGGTTGAACGAAATCTATACTTCGACAAGCGATCCAGCAGTTGTCTTTTTTCTATGCTCAGACGAGGTCACATAGATTTAGCGATCTAGCTGATTATAGTTCTAACATTCACCAGTACTTGAACACACTTTTTCCTTTAGTGTTCTTGTCTATCGGTAGATGTCAATCGTATAACCTCAATTTATGTCGTTATATTTTTTGTTTTTGTACAGAATTGGAATTATTCTTGTTAGCCATTACTAGAATTTGACATTTTATATTTTCATCGAAACGACTCGGGGCCTGTAGCCATATAAATATCTGTGACATTCTCGATTATTTTGTTAAAACGGAATGTATAGAACTGATTCCGTAGACTGAGATCACTCCCATATAATGCCATTCGATATCGAATTGATGTCAATAACAACACAAACGCTGATATTTGTCTAGAGCCACAGTTCATTTATTACTTGCTAATGTATCAAAAATCTTTGACAATTTTATTTAGAGTATAGTTACACTAGATAAAATCGTCAAAGTTTCAGCACTGTCCCGAATATTTAGGGAAACCTTACATGCTAAGATTGAGTCTCTTAATAGGACTTCCTTACGACTTTGTGGTTTATTTATTATCTCGTTGACGCAATAAAATCTTATATTTTTTTAACTCACATCATTCGGTCTATAACAATTTTAAAATACAATCGAGTGTAGAATTTAAATAACCGTTTGAAAGATTTTTTATATAAAAGCTATCAAAGTTATATGGTTATTCCTCGGATAAAATTAGAATTTTACACTACCCATAAAATATCACAACGTAGGACATTTAACATCAATTGCAAGCTCAATTTCAATGGATGTTCGAGATACCAGAAATTCTATTCTATATATCAGATTATAACATAAAACACACGTGTGGGGTTTTTTTTTACATTTAGAATATATTATTTAGAAGAATGGCCACATTGTGTCTTTGATTATCACTAAAGCAGTTAATTTGGTATCTTGACCAGATTTGTTATATTTTAGTGTTTTTCAAAGAGTTTGCATATAAAGCTATTGTATTTCAGATAATCTGCTCATCAAAAAGTACTACTCGAAAAAAGTTCAATGTTTGTAATGGTTTAGTTTAATAATAATAATAATAACCATCGCCCGCTGGTGGGGCATTTAATGCCCCTTGACTGCCATAAATGCCCCATCAGTGCAGTCAGTCTCCCTCAGGGCAGCTTGTGGCGAGCTGTCGGTGAGTTGCGTCACCGAGGGTTCCGATGTGCTTCAGGGGGGCGTATGCCACCCGCCTCTGTCTTGAGCTCCGCGATCTTAGCACCTCATGTACGGAATTTCGATTGACCAATTATACTATCTGAAAGGTCAGAAATTGGTCATAAAAGGTCAGTTGATCTCATTAATTGGTCAGCATCAGAATTTTTTTATTAAGGATTAAAGTTTTTCAAGGTCAATTAATAATTTTAGCACCTCATTCGCGGAAAAAATAAAAAACTCCACCTATGCGCGATCGGGAACATTCGCTGATAATTGGTCAGCTAATATAAATAGTTGGTCAGTTTAATTTAATATTAAAAAAAATTAAAAAAGTTGTCTCTGTCGTAACGCGCATGCTTTGAGCCGGATGATTCTATCAGGGCAGTGAGTACTTACGCACAGCTCTTTACTATAACCAGGCAGAGCAATTGTATAAAGCTAGGTTGAAAAACTTAAATTATGATAAATATATCGTAGAAATTAATTTTTATGTTAATTTTTTATATAAATAAACTTTTTTTAATTTAAAAAATTCATGTTTATAGAAATTATTATAAAATAAACTAGTTAACTATCCCATGCATGTACTTTGACCTTCACGTAATTTTAAAAAATATCCTATCTCTTTCTCCACTATTATATATAATATATATATATATATATATATATATATATATATATATATATATATATATATATATATATATATAATATATATATATATATATATATATGTATATATATATACATAATATATATTATATACATATATATACATATTATATATATATATATGTTATATATATATATATATATATTATATATATATATATTAATATGTATATATATTTGATAGTAGTACATATCAAAGAAAAATTATAAAAAAAATATTTCCCCTACTCTGCCTGGTTTATAGTAAAGCGCTGTGCGTAAGTACTCACTGCCCTGATAGAATCATCCGGCTCAAAGCATGCGCGTTACGACAGAGACAACTTTTTTAATTTTTTTTAATATTAAATTAAACTGACCAACTATTTATATTAGCTGACCAATTATCAGCGAATGTTTCCCGATCGCGCATAGGTGGAGTTTTTTATTTTTTCCGCGAATGAGGTGCTAAAATTATTAATTGACCTTGAAAAACTTTAATCCTTAATAAAAAAAATTCTGATGCTGACCAATTAATGAGATCAACTGACCTTTTATGACCAATTTCTGACCTTTCAGATGGTATAATTGGTCAATCGAAATTCCGCACATGAGGTGCTAAGATCGCGGAGCTTCTGTCTTGCCTTAACCAGCCGGACAGAGTGGAGTCGCAAGAGCAAATGCTCGAAGGGTGGAAGTGTAATAATGTCATAACGCCGACGGCGTCTCGATCGCTGTCGCAGTCATACCTCTCTACACCCTTAGCCGTTCACACCAATGTTACTCTCTTCGCACCAATATTGGTCTGCTTTTTTGGAGGGCCCATTTAGGAGCGGCGAGTCACCACCTGCCATATTTAAATCAATTAGGAGGCTTTGAGAAGGCAGGTGACTGGAGTCTCTTCCATAGCCCGGTTTTCATTACCACCTAAATCGAAATGCAATAGGCCACAAACGTTTTGACCACTAATGACAATAGTTTCTGTGCATCTAACTGGGTATAGTCTTTGGCTGCATTTGTCATGGTGCAGATAAAGATTAGACCTAGTTGGTACACTCCACGCACACTTTCATTAAATTTCGCTTAAATGGCCTCTACGCGTTGGATCTGTATCCCCGCGCAAGCCTTATAAAGGACCGTGTCTTATAAAGATACGTGATTTAAGCTACATAATAATAATAATAAAGGCGTAGGGAAGTGACGACCCCATCGCCCGCTGGTGGGGCATTTAATGCCCCTTGACTGCCATAAATGCCCCATCAGTGCAGTCAGTCTCCCTCGGGGCAGCTTGTGGCGAGCTGTCGGTGAGTTGCGTCACCGAGGGTACCGATGTGCTTCAGGGGGGCGTATGCCACCCGCCTCTGTCTTGCCTTAACCAGCCGGACAGAGTGGAGTCGCGGGAATCAACATATGAAAATGACGAAGATGACATTAAATATGGACTTATTACGTATCTATATCCAAATATTTGTTCGTATGTATAAACATACGAACAAATAATAATAATATTATTATGTTACCCACCAAAGTGCATTGCATCATAATGAAAGCTTATATTATGTTAAAGTTTTCGCCCAAGTACGAAATGTACAATACTTGTTAAGTAATTAGATACTTGTCTTTAAGACTAGTTACAAAGATATGTGGAAATAAAAAACCCTGTTATACCAAATAACATTAGAACGAGTTGAACAAAAGGTAAACTTACGTAATGGTACTTTCTTCTTTATATTATCATACAATAGAACGTGGTCCATGCTGCAATGCTCTTTTTAATGTAAGAGAATTGATAGGAAAAGATTTAGCAATATATATGTATGTATGTACGAGGTAGCGTTTTTATATTCGCGGAATGTATAGGGTGGAAATAAAAAACCAAATAATTTTCCTTTTCAATATATGCACCTGCAAGACCGATACATTTTTCAGATCTTTCATTAATTTATTTATACTCTCAAAAAAATGTTTTGTTTTTTTTTTATCTACAAATTACGCCGAAACTGCCTTCTTAATTTCATCTTCGGTGATAAATTTCTTACCCCGCAGCTCTTTTTTCATTTTTGGGAACAAGTAATAATAACGGGGTGCCAGGTCTGGACTTGTAGGGTGGGTGATTCAAAATATCGAAGCCCACCTTATGCAGGGCGACCAATGCAATGCGTCTCTTGTGGATGGGCTCGTAGTCGTGCAAAAGCAGCAGACCTCGTCAATTTCCCCCGTTTTTTCTCTTTAATAACTTCTTTTAATCGCTCTAATATTGAAGTATTCTCCGGTTATAGAATCGATTAATAATATTCCTTCCGAGTCCCAAAAGATTGTTGCCATGAGTTTCTCAACTGAATGTGACATTTTACACTTTTTGGGCGGTGCTGTGCCCTTTTTATGCCACTGCATGGACTCTTGTTTAGACTCGAGACTCATAATGATACATCATCCTTGTCTTCACTGCAGAGATCCAAAAATGCACGTAAACACTGTAAGCGCTGTTGTTCTTGCGGCGGTGTGAGCATTCTCGGCACCCATCTTGCGCTAACCGTAGTCATGCCAAGATGATCATGCAGGATTTTAAAAATGGCTGTATCGGATACTTTAACCATTTCTACGGGTCGTTTCTTCTTTGGTCGAGCATCCTCGAGTACTATTTTTTTTTTACTTTTTGGATAAATTCTGGCGTGGTCATCTCGATATTTCTGCCCGGCCTCGGGTCGTCTTCAAGTGATTCCCTTCCTTGTTAAAATAAACTGTACCCACCACCACTTGTACGCCATAGTTTTTCCTGGGCAAGAATCGCCGTAAACGTAAACCGATGACATCTTATTCAGTGTGGTCGGAGCTAATTGTCCTTGCTTGGTAAGGAACGAAGGATTCGAAGGTTATTTATTACGTGATATTTGATTTTTTCCATATTTCTCTTTTCACTCCCGATTATGTTGATTTGATGACGATAGCTCAAAGACTAATTATGGTCCGGGAGGTAGCGTTGCAGTTTTTTTTCGGAATTTTATACCGAATAAATTTTATTTCAAACAGTTGTTTAATGGTCAGAAACCGGTAAAGTGAGCGTTGGTTGTCGCACTAACGGTGGAGCTAAAGGAGACAGCATGAAAAAGTAATTGGAAAAAAATGTGCTCCGATGATTTCTATAACGAGCAAAAATGTATAATATTATTTAAAAAATGGATAATTTGACAAACAAATAAACCTTATGATCTCCATTTACATCTCAACTTTTATACTTTTAAAATAATAAAGAAAATCGTCAGCCGTATTTTTGTCGAGGGTAATACCGTCAGCCTGATAAACATTTTGGGCGCTCAATGCATTTGAGCGTTGTATAGGATTTTAGAAAATAAACTGACAATCTTTACACCCATAAACTGACTGAATTAGCTGACGATGATTTTTTATTTTTTAATATTTAAATTATCTTATACTTCGAATTCAATAAGTTTAATATCAATTTAATATAAAAAGCACCAAATTTTATTTATTAATCTTATGTCTGCACCGTTGTCGAAGCAGCTGATGTTCGGAGTTGTTATGTGTTAGGAGAAAACTATTATTGTTATGATTTTCAGCCGGTATAAAATAACTTGCTCAACTATAGCGCTACCTCCCGCACTATTATGTAATAGCAATTAAACCTCGTATTTATAGTAATTATGAGTCACTGAGCACGTTAGGACTCTAATGAGCATAATCACTCCCCTCCAACCCCGTCATTCCGCGAACATAAAAACGCACCCTGTATGTACTTACTCTTTAAACCGTATTGAGTGCAACGAGTACGAGTGAGATGATAAACTTGAGTTTTCCTCCTCACGCTTAGATTCCAGAGTAATAATGTAAAAGCCATTTTCCGACGTGCGCTGGCGTCTCTCTTTATGTACTAGGGTTAACATCTTTGTTGTATTTTATTTTGATATATTATTTGTTATTGTTGATTTTGACTGACTTGTTATGCCGTGTATTGACTGTGTTGTTATGCCGTAGCTTCTGTACTTATTTAGATAAAAATGACGAAATGAAGTCATATTGATGCAACACAGTAGGTTCGTGGACCGCGTTGAAGATCTAAGCGACCATTCAGTTCTATTTGATAAGTCAAATACATAGCTGATCATCCAAATATCATTGACTATATTCATCACCTGTTTGACGATCGGCAGGTCAGTAGCTAATTAATACTATACCTACAATAAAATGTTTTATCTCAATTTTTCGAAATATTATATTAATATGTGATGCATACTATACAGTTATGAATTAAATTTCATTTTAAAAGTACTTTTTAATTTATAATACGTGTCACTAAGTACGTACTAGCTGTATGACTTACGTGTGTATTTATCGGGAATGAGATCCATCACCCGCTTATCCGCCTTCTCTTCTTGCTTTCCGTTCCGTATCAGTAGGATAACATGTTTGTTAGCATTACGACTGCGTTTTTAATTTTTTTAATATATGTTTTTTTTATTATATTAATCCTTCATATTCCTTACGTATGCTTGTGCCGAATAAAGTACTAAATAAATACTTCAAATGTCATAAATGACGCTATACGTACAGTACGTATATAGTAGATCCAAACGAGGACAGTTTAAAAAAGGCACGGACTACGAGTCCGTGGAGTAGACAAAAAAAAAAGAAAAAAAAATGCAAATAGTGCCATCAGAGTAACATTATAGTGCAAAGTCCACAGTAAGCCGTTGGTGTTATTACAGCGGTGTTTTAGATCTATCTGACTGGTCGTTATCTTAGGGAAACAATCCTGGCGAAATGTGACGAATAAGATCCTTAAATAGGACTTGAATTTATCACAGAAAAAACTAATCCGACAAAAGTCGCTGGCGACATTCCCCTAGGGACTACCGGAACAATATGATGATGGTCTTTGATCTTCATTAAAAAAATATATAATCCCCATAATAAACAGTTTCGCCGGTTTCCAAAAGTTATACAGATTTTTGTACATCTAGTAATGAATCGCAATAATAATTACTACTACTGTCTAACCTCTAAGCTGTCAATTCTTTTTATCGCCTATAATTATAGATTTTTTGTACACTAGATTGGCAATACATTGAGACTGAAGAGATCCCAAAGATATTTTATATGACGTGTACTGCACAGTCATGGGAAACTAATTGATACATTGTGTTGATATGATATAGTCAACTCTCGTTTATCGCAGTAGAAAGGTTCCAAACCCGACCACAATAGTTAAAAATCCGCGGAGTAGAGACACCATATTTACGTATTTATTTAACACGTTTATTCAGACTTAAGATCTGGTACGCTACTGCGTACGTGCGAAAAGATAGTATTTTACGTTTCCTCAGACGGATGTATCTTTTGGGGCGTGGGACACGTAGCAGGAGGAACTGGCTGTTTTTTGCAAGGTTGGAAGAACATTGTGATCGGAAGTTGTTACAGCTGCTTCTTGTTTCGGTCGAAGAACATTCTGTAGGAAGCCATGTCTTCATCGATTTTGTTATGGAATTGAAAGCAACAAACCATATTGCAGCGTGATCGAATCAATAACTTATTCGAAAACAATCGGGAACCTTCAAGTACCTCGTAGAAGCGATTCGAGCACATCAAACTTTTTGGAAGGATATTTGAGAAATTTCGACCTTTGTGTCGGTAGCGCCCTCTAGCGTCGAGTAGTGGAGTTAAAGATAATAGACCTTTATAGAAACGTCTATGTTTCTCCATGTGACTGTATAAACTAAACGTGTCGACCGACAGGGACAGTGTTCAATCACGATACGATGAATATCAGTGCAGTTATATATTTCGCCTATAGCGCACGCGCCCGCATAATCAGTGTCGTTCGAGAGTGTAATTTCTCCATTCCTTCATCTACAGTTTTTGACGCTATAACGATGTCATCCATATATGCTAGCACCCTTGGAATATTTCGCTTCTTAAGTAAACTTAAGATCAGTCTCTGGAAGACAGCTGGTGCATTTGTGAGCCCAAAGGGCATACGGTTATATTCATAATGCCCATCGGGCGTAACAAACGCTGTCAAGTGTTTGGAATCTTCGGAGACTGGTATCTGATGGTATCCAGAAGTAAGGTCTAGTGTAGTAAAATAAACTTGACCTGAAAGACTATCAATCTGGTCATCAATTAGAGGCATTGGGTACTTTTCCTTAACAGTTTTTCTATTTAAAGCTCTGTAATCTACACACAGCCTGGCTTCACCGTTTTTCTTAGCAACCAAAATTATAGGGCTAGCATATTCGGAACGAGACTCACGAATAATTCCATTTGTAAGCATATTACTTATAATAGAATTCACTTTCTCGCGTTCAGACAGCGAAAGTCTGTACGGTCTATAAGTCACTGGTTCATTATCTTTAACTTTAATGTGAATTTCCGTTTCAGAGGTCCTACCTAATTCTTCCAGTGAAAATGTAAAACAATCACGTCGAGTGTTCAATAAGTCACATAAACGAACTTCATATATTATAATTACATAGTTTTATTAATAACAAATACAAATAATTTAAAAAATAAAATTCATACCGAATACATAAAATAAATGATTAGACTTCAAAAAATATTTTTCTTTTTACATTAGTTAGTATAACTCTTCTAATACATTATAAACAAATTTTAATGGGTAGTCTAGCAATTTACGAGGGCTGCACTAAAAGTATAGGGAATGGAATATTTCCACTATTCCTGTCATATTAAAATCATTTTAATTGAAAACGCCTTGATTTTACCATTTATTTACTTAACAAGAGATTCTCAAGAGATTCTCGGTCTTCTCACAAGATTCTCGGTCTTCTCACAAGGTCTTGTTAAACTTGTTTAGTCGTTTTCAAGAACAATGATTTATTATATTATAACTTTCAAGTGGTTTGACACAACACACACTGTGTGTTGACCGGATGCTTTCTGCAATTGGTGATGAAGCTCATTCCAAAACCATGCGCAGTGATGATCCCCGTCAAGGTTGTCCAAAAACTACAGTCACCCAGGAAAACGTTGATGGTTTGCTTAAGCTGATTCAGGCAACTTTAGACATTGGCATGAGTCAAATACAAATAATCTTGCATGAACAATTAGGTGTAAAAAAGTTGTTTTCCCGATGGATACCGCATTCGCTCCGTGAAGAGCAAAAAGCGTCTTGCGTTACTTGGTGCGTCAGAACTCTCGCAAGATTCCATGCAGGAGCTTTAAATGCTCTTTACATCATCGTATCAGGTGACGAATTCTGGATATACGCGTACGAATCCAAAACAAAAAAACCAGTAACAAGGCTTGGTTTTTATACATATTTCGGTACTTCAAAACTATTTAAGCACTGGTTAGATTAACACCAAGAGAGGACTACCAAATTCACTTGTTACTATTTTTTTATTAGAATTTCTAAAATTTTTATAGCAACGGGATCATCGTACTACGTACCAGATGCCAAAAAGTTATTAAACGTAAATGGCAAATTTATTTTTTAACTAAGTAATCTTTGACAAAAATTCATGTTTGAATTTTCATATAAAATGCGAAGAAACTTTTTACTCAACCATATATATTATTTGGATACAATTTGACTTAAGATACAATAAGTCAAGTTTTCATGATTGTAGTTGTTCTATAATTAGTAGATTTTTACCTCCAAATACCTTGTGACACTAGTAGTTATTTGACATATTTTGTTCGTTTATTTGTCTATACATACAAAATTCATAGTGCGCTGTGTTCGAAATAAATATATTGGAGCCGGTCCATATTCAGTTCCCACATAGAAAAAGATGGAAACAATATTAGCACCTTATGGTTAAAGGCTTTGGAAACTAATTGATATAGTATTTCATGTCCTAAAATTTCATATGCTGTGTATGATTGGGTGAGAGGAATGATGGATCTCTTCCATGTTTAGTTTTGTAATTACATCGAGTTTGAATATCTAATTTTGATTCAATAAACCAAATAGTACTTTTACTCGACGAGTAGATATTTTATAGGGGTACTGTGAAGATCTATCTGAAACACAGTTTTATATGAAAAAATAACGCCCATTATAATCACAAAACAGAGTAAAAATAATTTATGACTGACTAAAAATTTTATTAATTAAAGTTTGTAAAATTCTTTAACTGTTACTATTGCTTAAAGATTTATTGTAATATAATCACCTTGCACTCGAAAGAGCCCTCCTAAGGCTATTTTAAATATTTGTAATGAATATAAATACTGAGCTAATTTAAAACTATTTTATACATTTTATCTAAAATAGGTTTTTTAAAAATCTTTATTATTTGATGAAGATACATTACTGTTATTGAAAGTGTTATTCTCATCAAGAGTAAATAGTTTTTTCAGAGAAAATGCACAAAATAATCTATTAAAATTAAAAATCTGTGTCACCTTATAGGTACATATTTCATCCTCCCGTAGAATCTCGACATTTGTTTTGGTGACTACAAAGTTCAATCGCAAATACCGAACCCTAATAAATTACAAAAGTATATCACATGCAACGTTTCGTCTATTTGAAGTTATAGATCACACGCCATAATATAAACGCTTAGCGTATTTTTTCTATTTGTATTGAAGTATTATAATAGCAAAAATAAGAGCGCAATTTGAGTAGTATTTTTGTTATCACAAGTATTTAAACACCACAGGTTCGCTGTTGTAATACACAAGTGAATTGACGACAGTGGGTGGATGTTTAAAAATAATTTATTTACACACATGTACATAGTAACAGCTCCAATGATAAACATGTTTATGTTGCGCATTAGGCTAATGCTTACTGTCCTATATTTTGCAATGACAAAGGCATATTGGTATGCTTTGGTATTTCATTTTCATTGACTTTAATTGTGAAATGATTAAATATACTGATTTGCTGACCTAAGTGTATAGCGCAAAAAGTGACGTATTCATAAATCGCTGTAAAAACGAAAACAGCATTGAAGTAACCCGTCATATATGTTCGAGGATTATCGCGAAAATTGTAAAAAATAACTGCCGCCTATACAGTTCATATATAATACACAGGCATTTAAACGCAGCATCCAGGCCCGAGTTTGTCATAACAGAAATCCGTCTAATGCATTGCTTTTTTAGCTCACTCTTGGTTGTTTCATTTAAAGAGATTGTTACTCACGTTTTCAGGCAATATTACATATACGTTACCGATCCAAAATGTAAGAGAGTGGGCACTCAGTGCTGGGTGTATGGAGCTATAATGGTAACAGAATCAATGCTGTGCATAAAAAATGGGAAGGAATTATTTGGACAAGCTCAAGTTTCCAATGTATTTGTTTGGCTTGTTATTCAAATATTTGTGTCAATTGGATGCGTTTACGGAGTAGTATTGTATCATTGGTATTTTGAGGTAAGTACAATGGTTTTATATAAAATAAATAGGGAATACATTAGTAGGCCTGTAATATAAAGTTCACGTTTGTTCATATATATATATATATATAGAAAAATATTACAAGAAATAGTGAAGTTATTATATATCATCATAATAATAAAGAGCTTGTAATTGTTTGCGGACAATAGCAGAGAAAAACTGGATTTTATGAGCCAGGAAACAGGCAGTACTAATGGAGCATTTTGTTGAAATACCAAAATTAGTGTTAACTGAAAAAAATTAAGGATAGTATTCTGCAGAAGTTTAATTTTTAACCAATTTAATCATAAATGGTTTTAGCTAATATGTGGTTATTGACAGTCTATTTTTGGCTTGAATAATATATATAAAAGTCATTGACTTTCGGTGTAAATACTTAGAGATCCAGTGGTCATGTTACGTTAAAAAGCATGGCCACACAAAAAGGAACCTGTATTAGGTGATTTTTTTTCAGGTATAATTATCATATTTTTGTTTCAGACCCCGGTAGAAACGATTGATAACATCTCCAATAGAAGAATTAATGAAGTAAGTAGTAGTACCTAGTATCATGAACTCGCGAGTAAGTACGGAATCATCTAATTGCTATTTACTTCGAGCTATCTTTAGAATAACAAATAAAGATATATGAAAATTGTATTGTATTAAAAGTTATTCTGTAGTTTAAATTGATGCCATATCGAATGGAAGCTCCTAAAGCTTAAATGAACGATAAAGGAAAAATGAACAAAATATTAACGAGACCCATTTAAAATAACATAAATATTGAGAAAAGCCTTTATATCGTATAGATAATTTATTAACAATATTTCCCCTAGACTAATAACAGCTTGCAGACGATTATTAATGGACCTAACAAACTTCGTGAGAGAAACTTGTGGGGCACCTTTCCACTTGTCTGTCAAAATTGATTTCAGCACATCAACACTTACAGGAGCTTAATTTCTGCATCGTATCCCCCTTTTCTGTCTATCTCACATGTATATTCCTGGGTATGAGCGGTATATCCTTATGAGGAACGTCGGGTCGAATTCTACGAAGATGTGTACTGGTTATTCTGTAATAGTTGTCTAATAATAATTTGTCGTTTCTGCTGTTGGCCGTCTGTGGTTTTGATTCAAACTCAACGTATAGTCTCGGTTTAATGATTTTATAGGTTAGTATGGGTGGCTATTGCGCCCGTCAGGTTAGTGAACAACGTGGCAACAATGTTTAGCGCCTTAAGAAACGAACAGAGATAATAGTGATACCGTTCGCTTATCCAAATTCGTTATCTAAATAGCTAAGCATATGTCTTAGATATCAATTGATTTAGCCTCCGAATTGTAACGATCGTAATAACTGGGGAAACCTGGTTTGAGAATACAGAAACTCCTTAAACTTGATGTATGTTTTGACGACGCTCCCTTAACGAATTAATTTCAGGCCAAATGTCAAGCCAGGTCAATGAGTTTCGAGAATGCCTAAAGAGCCAGTAAGATTTCGTCGAATAAGTATGTTCTGGCAAAGAACGCCCCGAAACGGATAGGAGTATTAGTTGCTTTAGGCAGCGCCGGAAAGTTTGTAACTGTCAGGGGTCAGGATGTGACGGACAAGGTAGGATTATAAGGGAATCCCTGTCCCGTACTTATAAATTAAAGAGACATTTTCGTTAATCTTATTTAAACCAGGACCAGTAACAAAGTAACACTAATGATTTTCACTTTTGTTTCGTTGCAGCAAAATATATGGGAATGATTAGGTAATTTGTAATAATTTTTATATAATGTCGTTAGACATCGAAACGATATCGATATTGAATTGAATGCGAATGAAACATTTTCAAGGACCCTGAATAGAAGCTATTAAAATTTTAAATACGGATTACTTTAGTGGAACGTGCGCGCATATTTGCGAGTATTACATATGCAGTGCTCTAAATTTAAAAAGTTCTAGCTGTAAAGGTAAAGCAAAAAGCATGTAAAGACCTTTGTCAAGGCATGGGAGATGAGTTTTTAACCGGAATCGTGTAATGAGTTAGGCAGCAGACAGAAAGTGCGCAGGAATCGAATTTACTGTACCAACTGCTAACATAAATAACGAACCCGAGTAAGAAGAGGAAAAGATCCAACAAATGGATGGAAAAAATATACAAAAGAAAGTGATAACTATGCCAGGTGTTATAAAGTTTGTAATCCTTAGAACAAAACATAACTAATGCTATCTGACAAGTAAAACAATTTAATAGAAAAACAAACACAGTCCAAGAAACAAAACCGTGGAAAAATTGTTATGTATGTTAGTAATGTGTGTACTTATAGAATCATCAGCCATAGAATGGTAAATGCAGGAAAACAATCGGCTCGAAAATACAATACAAATCCCTGTTAGTTGATACACTGGGCGGCAGTTTCGTCCTTATGCCTACCAGTGTGGTTTTCAGTAAGGAAAACCTTGGTCCACTGTTTTGCCGTTTCACCTCCCGGTCCCCATTAAAGAGTGACCCAATACGAGATCAACAGTCAATGGTAACCTTTGTGACTGCGCAGGCATTTCTTTTGGGTTTCCGCCTGCGCCGCCTCCTCGTGTCGTCGTGGTTACCAAGCTGAACCATACTCAGCCTGTTTATCATATGTAGAATATAGCTATGCTATACGATAGCATCGCTATATTCTACACGACTACTGATTACGTCGTTGCATTATGCAAATTTGTATCAAACATTGTTATTCATCAAAATGTTTTGTATACGTTTATACTGAAAATTTATTTAGTCGCTTTCAAGTTGTGTCCTTGTGTCAAATCCTTGTTAACAAAATACCTTTTTTTTTTCAGTAATTTGTCTGTTATATCCCGATTGGTCACGTTAAATTGGTTATTAAATATAACTGCTTAACACGTGGAGGGACACGTATTGACATTAATACTGTACATTAATGTTGACGGGTGCGCCGCACTTTTTCTACTTCTATGATGCTAACCTTCCATTTGATTGCTTATTTTGGACACAACTTCCAATGTTTTCTCCAATTAACGACGTTTAACGACACCAAAGCCCCCCCCCATGCGGACTCCGGCAGGGAATCCCAAATTGGTAGTCCGATAGGTCGGGATCCGCGTACGACAGGTGCTCGCTGATACGGGCGGAGATAACTCTCGAAGAGTTTCCCCGCCTTGTTCAGCAAGCAGATCGGACGGAACGAAGACACGACAAAACGTCGCCGGTCCTTCCCTCCTTCCTGAGGAGCACTAGCCTCGCCGACTTCCAATCGACGAGGAACACGCCCTCGGGGAGGCAGCTTGTGAAGAGCTGCCTCGCCTCCAAAGACCTACAACAGTCCTTATGCGATTACGCATAGAATTGTAGAGGAGATAAATACTTTCTAGTATTAATGTCAAACATCAAGACTTTATGGATATTAGATAGTAGATAGATTTCGATTTTGACAATTTAAATCAATTATTAAAAAAATGTATTTTCAGTTTATTGTAGAACTCTTGAATATTACTTTCTAATAAATACGTACATAATAGAATTAATCAGTCTTACTATGAAATTATAAGGTATCATTTCCCATTCCTCTTCCATGGCAGTTTTCAGGTCCAGTATCGTTTGTGGAACGGGCTGGTGATCACACACCCGACACGCTTCTTTAACTCGTCCCATAGGTATTCGATGCAGTTCATGTCTACACCTCACCTGAACGAATCCAGCAGTATGCGGTCTCGCATTATCGTGCATCAAAGTGAAATTTGGGCCGACGCATACATGGCATGGACATGGTTCTAAGCACTTTTTTGCGAGAGTAAATGCTCCTTGTACACCATGACGCCGCGCTGGCAAGGCGCGGCCGTGTGTGGGGCTCTTCGGTCTGAGAGGACTAGCCTACCCACTAAAACCCCCCGGTGTTCTCTGGGTCCATAGCAGGATCTGCTTCGCGACTCCACTGCCATGCGCCCCGGGATCGGCTCGACCGAGCGTTGTCTCGACCAATTCTATGGCGAGACAACGCCAAGGGAGACGGAGTGGCGTCACCTCGGCGTGCGCGGTAGCCAACCGTGCACGCAGCTTCGCGGTAGGGTCATTAGGCGAGCACCGCGCTTGCGTGTGCCCGCTTTCTACCAATCCGCCTGCGGCGGAGGGGAGCGGCCTCGTTGTTCTCCACGGCCCGGGTCGCGATGACCCTCTGCGGACGTCGCAAGAGGGCCACAGTGCGGGGGGAGAGACACTCCGCCCACACCGGGACTCCGTAGAGTGCCATCGACCGTATCACCTCGTGATACAGCCGACGGCACGCCGATACTGGTCCTCCCACGTTAGGGAGGACCCGTCCGAGTGCGGCTGCTGCGGCGATCAGCCGTGGAGTCCATTAAAACTCCATGGGGGGTTTAGGATCAGGTTGAGGTACTTCAAGTGTACCTGGACCAATATATCGAACCCCCTCCACTCGGACGCAGAGTCCCGGTGGGCTGAGCCCAGGAGGTGGATGCGTCGGATCACCAGCGATGCGGCAACCGACGCACGGTTCACCACCTCCTCCCCGTTTTGTTCCTCGCCGCGACTAACGATCTCAAGTTTAGTTTTTGCATTTGCCGAAATTCCTTTCCAGACTGTCCATGACCTATCACCAAAAGCAACCTTCTCTACTATGCAGCATTGAGCAAAACCATCTGTTTATCTTGTGTACATCTTATTCCTTCATCATTCGTCAGTAAACAATACTTGGCGCCAGTATTGCTGAGTCCACTGCAAATGAAAACTGAAGGCGCCGGTATTCGGTGAGCTTGCGTTAATTTGGGGCCATTAGCTGGCTTGTATGGTACCATATCACGTTCTTTAAGTCTTCTTCGAATAGTTCGAGGGCACACAGACACTCCATAGAAGTCGCGTTGTTGATATTGTATCTGAACTGAAGTCAAGTGACGGTTTCTCAGCCTGGTCGTAATGATAAACCGGTCTTCAGTTCAATTGGGCACTTATATTTTAATTTCGGGCAATTTCAGGGTGAGTATCCATATTTTTTGGTTCAAACTAACTGAAAGTTTTTGATGGAACCAATAATCAGAAACATTAATAATAAAATCCAACTTTCAATTAAATAATTTTTCTCCTTTGGATCGGTGAAAACATTTTTAAAAAGCTGTAGTTTAAGACACCGGCGCCAAACACTCATAAGTAACTTCTTCCGAGTTATTATTCGTCTGCGCTTCCCCCCAGGGTGCAGCCATTACGATGAGCGCTTCCGATTATCGTACAGTATGTACTTTTTATCACAAGTAATAATTCGATTTAAAATCCCTTCATTATTGTGTCGGTTGAGCAAAGTAACACAGCAGTCAACGCGTGTTTACAAGTTGGATTTGCTCAATTCATGGGGTACCTATCATTCAAGTTTTTATTACTTTCCCCTTTTGCTTCTAGTTGATTAATACCGTTTTGTCACTTACCTCGAAGCCCGCAGCTATCTCTGAAGTGCTTTGTGATTGACCCGTTTCCACAATAACCTTCAATACTTCATTTTCAACTTTGGTCTCCGGCCATCCACGGGGTTGGTTAGAAGGTCGAAATTTCCAGATCGAAAACGTTGAAATCATACGTTTCATACATCTTTAGCGACACTAGCGCCGTACACATTATGTCACGTAGAGTTCGTAGTCGTTAATATAGCGATATTATTTTTTTAATTGTGCGGTAATAAGCTACGCCAAAGAAAAAAAATAATGATTTATAAATTCGTATTTGGAATTGTTAACCAAAGAGGAGTTTTTCAGATCACAGTAGTCAGTACGACAAAACGCTAATTTCAATTAAATATGTAAGGATCTAATAAATACATATATGTAAAATGATATAATAAAATATAATAATTTTGAGTGGGTGTGTATTTGTATATTATATTTATAATATTTAATATTAATGTGATATATATTAAAAAAATATAATTATTTGAGTTTGATATGTGTATATCTATTATTATATATATATAATATTTCGAATGATTAATAAGCATACTATAATATAATACATAGAAATGCATATGAAACATATGTAAGTTTTAATGTGATAAAATTATAGGAATAGAGAAATGTGAATGTGCTGCGCAACTCATCTTACAAAAAGAGTAAAGACTGCATGAAAGAGTGAAGATTGTATATATAATCCTAGACGAAATCCCAAAAGAAGTTTATGTGTAAAAGGCTTTGACGGAGTACGTGGAGTGTTATTATTATTAATTGATTGAAATGAATATGGCACCAATTTAAAGATTAAATAATTTACATTTATTGTTAATTAATCTGCATTATGATTTTAGGAGATTCGAAGTAATCGCTGGCAGGACGTATCAAAATTAAGTAAAATAATTGAATATCTATAACATGAAAAGAAGAATAAAGTATTATAAAAGAAAACCAATGAATAAAGTTAGCTTGATTTAAAAAAGTTAATGGTCAAAAATGTAGTTAAGTTTACGATTTGAGTGGATTAGTATTATAGCCGAATTGGTCAAATTAGCCCTAACTTGCGTTATTTTTTGTTATGAAGATACAATGTCACAAATTAATATTACCTACATTGGATTTCTATAAATATTTCTACAAACAAAACGTTAAGATACATTATGGAATACGAATCACATTTCGTCTAAATATTGCCTCGTATATATAAACTTTCAATAATAGTGGTTCAATTCAGATCACATTAGATAAGTATAACTAAACTATTTTGATAAAATCTATTATTTTGTTCCAGGAAATAACTAATTCTGATACAAAGAAAGAAGATTAATGCTTAGTAGATTAGATACAAATATCTAATTTCTAGGCTATTAAATAGGTATTCAAAAAATACTGAACTATACCAAAAATAATTGCTAGTTTTACTTTAGCAGTTGGTCATTTTGTTTAGTTTTAAAAATAGGTGTTACGTACCTAATTTTCCTACTTAGTTTTAAATGTTTAATTTATTTGAAACATAGCTGTGTATTAAATTTGTAATTTTATTTGTTATATATTGTATTATTGTTTTATATCCCTAAACCTTGCAGGAACTAGTGCTATTCGACTAGGTGATTTGTTATTGTTATATGGTACATAGGTAAATGATGAAATGTAATTATCTACTGATAACTTTCTTATAAAGACATTATTGTAGATTTTTAATAGACTTTTGTAAAGGCTTTCAACAAGCTGGAACATACTTTTATGTGAACATTTAATTTTTATACCTGTCTTGTAATTTACTACAAGATTAGCGTACACGATACTTGTATGTATATATGTATGAATATATAGTTGATGTGATGAATATATAGTTTAGCCCTATGCATTAAGCTTTTTATAATGTTTACTCATTCATTGAGATCATCTGAAATTTTAGCATTATTTGTTCCCTATGTTTAAAACAACTTGAAACTGAGGCTATGGTCCAAAAATGAGTTTATATGATGTATTTCTAGTCGATGATTGGCAACTAATATTATATGCTTAACAAATCGATGGCAAAAACACTAAAGCAGCATCTATATATTCCGTTTATTTAATTTTTTAATAACACGTATTTCATTTCATTTTTAGTTTGTTCTACTTCACTAAATGTATAAACATTTTGAAAATATAATCATTGATTAATTTTATACATGTGCATTCTCAAATATTAAAAAGACATATTTATAACCTTATAAATAGGGTTTGGCGTTGGCAGTTGTAATACAGTTTTTACTATCACTATCATCGACTTTGTTACTCGTCATTATTCCAACATAACTCTGAAATATCCATAGTATATTAGTATAGTTTAGTTTGAAATTGTAAACAAGTATGTATAAAATAAAAACATCATTTATTATTATTACAAATGAAGACATCAGATAAACCCTCCGAATCGTCAAAAATCAACATGTACTATTATCATGATTATTGACACTACAAAAACATGCAATTTTAATTCACTGCTTTTGACATTCAAACAAGTATGTACAAATGGTAGCACTATTATTTTGAATTACATGCACCATATACTTAAGTTGAATTATATGCGTTTAATGTTTTCGTATATGTGGCTATTATTAAAAAGTTCATTGAATAAATAACTCTTCAATACTTTGACGTTGCAGAAATGAGGTTTCAATTTTTCACTTCTGCAAATGAGTACGAATGTTCAAAAAATTTGGCCCTAGTGATAAAGTAACTAAATTAGAAAAATTATTGACATATTTTTAAAGTTGTAGCCATAGTTCAGATGCGTGTGCTTTGCATAACCTATCTAACATACTAATCTTTAACGCTCAAAAGGAAAAACATTGATGTGATGTTATCAAACTGTCATTAAGTACGCTAGGCGGTTAAGAACGTGAAGGATTAAATAATCAAGCTTCTTAGGCAACAAATAATTTTTATTCAAACTTACTCGTGTTTGTGTCATTTACCTTCATATGGATTACGTAATTACGCCATACAGTGAATTTTGCATACATGCATTTATATTACTTTATTTAGCAAAATCTATACATACATAGAATATATATAGAACGCCGATTTTATCAACTGGCTTTAAATATCAATAAGGTTTCCTGAACAACAACTACATGGATAAATATTACTTAATTCTAAATTACTACGTTTGAGATCAACTAAAGAGTTGCTTTTAAGATTCGAAAGTAAATTTCTGACTTTTTCCATGTCTTTCTGCCGTGATTCATCTTGAAAATATGTATTCAGTTCCTTATCTTCTGCAAACCGCAATAAAATTCTGCTTAACTCCTCCAATTGATTTTTAAGTTTATCACATTCAATTTGGAATAGTTCTATCTGTGCACTCCTTTCTTCATCACGCTTTTTTAAAAGACATCTTTGTTGTTGATAAAGAGCAACATATTCACATATTGTGTCAGTTTCATTTTGTAGTTGAAGAATAATATGCTCTAGTCTATGTTTTTCATCAGACAAATTAGCAACTTCGTCCATAATTTTAAGAAAGCGTTGTTGTAGTTTTACCATGGCGCGTTCTTTCGGAATAATGCAATTGTTTGAATTCAACATACTTGAACATTCACTGTTGTGTTTCTGATGATATTTTGAGTCTGAATTAGGTTCTTCACAATTTATCGGTATTGTTTCTTCCAAACTTTTACTGTTGTCTGTTTCTATAATGTCTTTATCTATGCACTCCAAATTTACCGTGGGCATGTGATCATCAATTGAAATGTTATTTTCAAGATTTTTCTCTAAATCACGATAGCTAGTTTGTAATCTAATCATTTCTTCATCTTTAGCTCTTAACTTTACATGGATATTTTTATATTTTTCTTCACTGTCTGCTAGTTTAATAGTAAGTTCTCGGTTAAGAAACTTCTCGGCAGTTACTTTTTCAGTCAATTCTAATTTGTCTTGGCTCTGAAACGAATATACGTTGGTTTATCAAAATAATTAAAGAACAATGCAGTTGAAATTTCAATTGAGTAGAAAAACATTTAATTACATTTACAATAAACTTTGACCAATAGTGTTCAAGAGTTTTAGGCAATACTATGGGGTCCTTTCACATACATGAGTGAAAAATTATTGTATCTATAAATGGCACTACATATAACGATTTTAAATATAAGTCACAAAACTGACATAAGAGACGTCTAAACATGTTAATTACGATTTTTCAAAAAAACCTAAAAGATGTATTTAATGTCAAACTTTTATATCTAAATAGAAACATATCTACATTTTTTAATTTGTTGTACGTCTGGGGGCTATCTATAGGAACTACAACGCATTTTAGATAAGCTATAGCAAAAATAGAAATGTTACCTTAATTATATAATCATATATAGCTTTTCAATAGATAACGTTACTACTAGAAGGGAGCGTTTTTATATTCGCAGAATGGGTATAGGGTGGAAACAAAAAACCAAATTATTTTTCCTTTTCAATACATTCACCTGCAAGACGGATACATTTTTTAGATCTTTCAATTAATTTATTTATACCCTCATAAAAAATGATTTGATTTTATCTTCAAAATACGCAGAAACTGCTTCTTTAGACTTCATCATCGGTGGTAATTTTTTTACCCCGCAGCTCTTTTTCATTTTCATTTTTGGGAACAGGTAATAATCACTGGGTGCCAGGTCTGGACTGTAGGGTGGGTGATCCAAAATATCGAAGCCCACCTTATGGAGGGCAGCGAATGCAATGCAGTTCTTGTGGATGAGCGCGTTGTAGTGTAAAAGCAGCACACCTCTCGTCACTTTCCCCCATATTTTCTCTTTAATAACTTCTTTTAATCGCTTTAATATTGAAGCGTAGTATTCTCCAGTTATAGAAACACCCTTATTCTTATAATCGATTAATAATATTCCTTCCGAGTCCCAAAAGACTGTTGCCATGAGTTTCCCAGCTGATTGTGACACCTTAAACTTTTTGGGAGGTGCTGTGCCCTTTTTATGCCATTGCATGGAGTCTTGTTTAGACTCACACTCATACTGATAAATCCAAGTTGCGTCATCAGTAACAATTCGCCTCAATACATCATGCTTGTCCTCATTACACAGGTCAAAAAATGCACGTGAACACTAGGCGCTGTTGTTTTTGCGGCGGCGAAAGCATTCTCAGCACTCATCTTGCGCTGACCTTAGTCATGCCAAGATGATCATGCAGGATTTTAAAAATGGTTGTGTATCTGATACTCCAACCATTTGTGCGAGTTGTTTCTTCTTTAGTCGAGTATCCTTGAGTACAATTTTTTCGACTTTTTGGATAAGTTCTGGCGTGGTCATCTCGATGCTTCTATCCGGCCTCTCGGGTCGTCTTGAAGTGATTCCCTTCCTTGTTTAAATAAACTGTGCCATGGTTTTTCCTGGACAAGAGTCACTCCGTAAACCGATGACATCTCATTCAGTATGGTCGGGACTGATTTTCCTTGCTTGGTAAGGAACTTTATTACGGCACGATATTTGATTTTTTCCATATTTCATTTTTCACACCCGATTATGTTGCTTCGATGATGACAGTTCAAATACTAATTATGTAATAGCAATGAAACCTCGTATTTCTACTAATTATGAGTCACTGAACACGTTAGGACTAATGAGTATAATCACCGCCCCTCCAACCCCGTCATTCCGCGAACATAAAAAACGCACATGTATGTGTACTACGTTAACTATTATGTTACTATTAACGTTTTTAACTAACTGCGCTGGGAGGGTTTTTTTACAGTATGTATGTATTCATACAATTAATATGGCACGCTTTGTAAACTTGAAGCTGTCAATCGATTTTAACTTGAGAGATGTCGCTAAATTTGTATTAAGTCTAAAAAAAATGAAATGTAATTTGGAAATGAAAAATATAAAGAAGCGATGCTTGGTGAATTGACAATACATAGTTATACATATACATCATATAATAATATTACATTGCTAATTACTCCAATCTACTGACTAACTGTTCAAACCGCCTTCAAAGAGTTCATTGATACTCACTCCCATGGTTTTTTAGTAAAGGGATCAATGAACTACCTATGAGATGGCAAAAGTGTATAGATAACAACGGTGCATAGGTACTTTGATTAATTACATATATTTTACAAAAAAAATTAACTATTTTCCTCCCGTACCAAACATCAATTTTATATGTAAGGACCAAATATTAATAATATAGGATTCTACGAACTTTTTGACCCACCCTCGTATAAACTACTCGAAATACAAAGTCGCGGGCTCCAGCTAGTCAAGAACGACTGAACCAATTTAAACGAACACCCATTTTAATTAAGTTAAGAATAGCAGAATAACCTATTCAAACATCAAAACAAAAGCAATCAAATTAAATTATGTTGAAAGCAATCAGGGTAAAAAATAACTGATTGCACTATCATTCGAAATCGTTAGGTCGTGTCATTGACATAACATAAATGAAATGGATAATGAGCTTGAAGTTCGTAAATATATGCAAGCAACTCAATAATTTAATTGTAAATAAATTTATTAATTTCGGGAGTCATTTACCTGGTTATATCCTTTAGGCCAAAAACGCCAATGATCTGAAGAGAGTACGAAAACAAACCCAAAACTACTTATTGAAATGTATATTGATTTATAGAACGGTTAAATAAGAAATTAAACACATTCCTAAAAACACAAAGTACGGCTAAACTATTTGACAAAAACGTGAGCGAGTCACCGATATTACTTTTGTTACCCGGTACCTGTGTAGGCCTGTGCCTACTAATATTATAAATGTGTAAGTAACTCTATGTAATTTCACGTTATTCATGTATAGGAATATTTTAAAACCCGTAAAAGAACAATATTTCTTTACCAAGGAGCAATATATTTTTCTTATGAGAAACTGCGATTTAACCCAGTGTGCAGACGGAAATCTTGTTCGGCCGACCATGAAACTTTTCGAACATATTTCCTTAGCATATTCTATTTTTTCTATTGACTGCGTTTTATTGTTTTAATCTACTATGACTTAAATAATAAAAATAACTCGCCATTTTCACAAATGCCTCCTCCAATTCTTGCATTCTAATTTTTAATTTCTTATTCTGCTCAGTAGCCCTTTGTGCAGCGATTTTATCATTGGTTATGTCTGCAGAAAGTTTTGTGATACTTATATGTTCTTGATTCCTAATAGTCACTAAAGTATTGTGTAATTCTTCAATTTTTGCATCTTTTTCGCCTTGTAGTTTTTGTAGAGCTTCGTACTTTTCGTTAATGTCTTGTAACTGTTTCTGAAATGTATAAAAAATATAGTTATAGGATTTTTAAAACAATAAGTACAAGACAGTCATAACTATCAAAGAATAAAGGTCATGTCGCATAGTATCAAACTATCAGAAAATATTACCCATAAAAGCAAAATGTAAAAGAACCCAGAACAAGTTTGCGTTTTTGCCGGGGCGAGGAATCGGGTCCATCCGGGCAATATTTTCATTTTGCCAATTACCAGAAGAGCACTCAAGCACATGCATATAGAGTTTGCTACCTTAGAGAAGACATATAGTATGAGTACCAAGAAAATTCTGTGGTGTATTATAAGAAAAATGTTTCAGAGATACATTCCGCATTTATACAAGCTAGTACACAATGTTCGGTCTGAAGTTAAGAGTTCCGAACAGTTCAATGTGGCAGGAAAACTACATAATGATTAGGTGTTATCTCATGTCTCTTAAGACTATGGATGTCAACGTGGATACAGAAGGTAACACCATGGTATAACATTGCTCTGGTGGAAAAAATTCTTCCAAGATACAGATTTAGCCATAAATTCGCTTTGGCGCAGGTTGAATGAAATGAGATGTCATGGAAATTGTATTTGATCGATAAATAAAAAAATCTCTAAATCGATCATCAGACTGGCTATGGATCTGAATGATTAACAAAAAAGAGCCAGATGAATGAGAAATTAAAGTTTAAGATGGTATGGTTGTATAGTGATTCGAATGGATAAGGTTGGGTATTATAAATACAAGAAGTTTAAAAATATTTTTACCAGCTGTGGTTCTTTTCAGTAAATATATTCGCTGTATCGTAACTGAATACTGTCCCCATCGGCCGACACGCTCCACTTCCAAAGGAGATTCTATAAAATTATCTAAATGCGCTACTCGATGCTAGAAGGCGTAATTGACACAAGGCTCGGTACCTATTATATATATTCCACAATTTTCTTTAACTTACTACAGCCTTTTAGAAAGTTCAATGTGTTCGAATCTTTTCTACGATATACTAGAAGGTTAACGATTATTTCCGAATGTTCGAGATTAAGTCTAGAATCGATGGCACAAAACTGTCCCCTCCCAAGACATGTTGGTTCCGAGCATTATCAGCCCTGTAATATCGCGTCGGTCGATCGACATGAAAAGCCTTCGGAGCGCCTCTTGGAACTTTCTGTATTCGGTAGGTGACATCGTTGTTTTTTGTTATGACTCGATACGGTCCATCTCATTTGGCTTGAAGTTTTTTGATTGATTAAATGGCAACATAATCCTGGGCTTTAAAGAAACCTTTTCAAAGCCCCTCTTGCTTAGCTTCCGGTCATAACAGGTTTTCATCTCCTCGGACATCTGTAGACCCGATTGTCTGACATGCTTATGAACGTGGCTCATCTTGTTGCGCTAGTCATTGGCATATCCTGCGCGATCTGCAGGCAACCGTAGTTTTCTATCAAAGTTTGCGAATGCTGGTGTTACCGAAGTACTTTCATGATCTGCGCTTCGGTGCGGTTGAAAGTGCTTGGTCCAAGTCCTTTTGCCTACTTGCTTTTTCAAGATAATTCTCCAAAGTCTGATTAAACCGTTTATCTGCAACTGTTCAAGTCTCCTGGTGAGGAATAGACTTCTATAGACTTCTTTTAACTCCTATATAGCCATCCTGAGCCTTCATTATGGTACAATTGTAGAATAACCGGTATCTTGGCTTTGGGTATAACTATTTGCAGATGACATCTGTCTCCACGGGTATTTTCCCATTTACGGCACAAGATTCTATCTAGGATAACTAGGCCCATCGATAGTCATTGATGTCCCAATAGCTCTTCGTGATTGAACTCATCCCTATGTTGCATCGATCTGGCTTGCCAGATAGGTTTAGGATTATCGGCTTTAACCGATCGGAAAATCGGCTTGATGTGTACAGATGCTGTGCATTGCTAACTACGGCCAGCGATTCCCTTCTCGTACTATACAATATTTTCTTTCAAGTTTGTAGAAAGACTTGCTGAAGTATGCTATTAGAACTTCCCGATCTCCTTTGCGTTACGACAGTACACCGCCTAGTCCAGTGTCGCTTGCTTCCGTATCAAATATGAATTCATTTTCGGTAGCTGGATAGGTACCCCAAAATTGTTGTATTACAGAGATACCCTTACAGTTCTTAAAACGTAACGTCGTAAACGTAACAGTCTTCATCCCAGCCAAAATGTGTTGTTTCTTTTGTGAGTTTATGAAGAGGTTTAGCAATGTCCACAAGTTTTTTACAAATCGTCAATAGTAAAAGCATAAGCCCAAAAATGATCTTACCTTGAGTGTTACCTCTCGGAACTTGCCAATCCTTGACGGTGACGATCTTCTGCGGACATCCGCTTCCAAAACCACATATCCTTAAAAATTGACTTGTCATTTGAAGGAAAAACAGTTTTTAGGACTTAGCTTCAGATTAGCGCTTCGAATTTTGATAGCGATAGTTCCAGGTTTTGAAAGTGTTGAACATTGCTGGCGCATTGCACAATTTGAACAGCATAACTATAAACTGTCATAGATCCTTTCCTGTAGAGAATGCAGTTTCTTTTTTATCCTTAGGATCGATTTCTACTTGCCAGTAACCACTTTTAGTAACCAAATCCAACGTACTAAGCCACTTCATTCCTGTGAGTTTATCCAACATGTCATCCATTCTAGGTATATATAGCTGTCCTTCGTATCGTCATTCAGGCGGCACTAATGTACACAAAAACGCATGCTGCTTTTTTCTTTACGAGTGCCACAGATGAAGACCATGGGCTAGATTTAGGCTCTGTAAAATCATCATTCACCATTCCTTCAATAATGGTGTTCACTACCTTTTCTCGTGCTATCGTAGTGTTCTTGGTCGCAGATGGATAGGCAATTCGTTCCCCGTTTTAATTTTGTGATAAACTAAACCTGTCTTCCCGATGTCTGTGTCGATAGAAGCGTACTTGAATAACATCTTCTGAGTCTTGTTAATCTCTCTTCTTAAAGACTAAACATTACGCCAGTCTTCTAAAAGTGTTGACACGCCAATTCTTACGTTTTTATTAACATTAGAAGATTAGTAGAAGTCGTGTTTTGGCATCGACGCATCCACTCCACTTCCTCATAAGTATCAATAACATTCCCTTTTCAATTACATATTCTTTATCACAAGATTCAGCATACACGCTGTTGAGATGTGAGTGGTTCTTGCCAAAGTTCGTGCCATTTTCTATGGATAGTCATTATCTAGCCTTTCGGTGTGTACTCATAGTACACACCGATGCATCTTTCCAGAATTAAGTTTTTTTTACAATTTCTTTTAAGCTATACTTTTTCCCTGATGTAGCTCCCTCCACGAACAATTAATTCTTCTCGACCACAGCTCATGATGACGAATGAACGTTGACGAAAGCTTTCAGAAGAATCGCATTAATGACCTGCACCTGGTGCCCGTGCAAATTGGTACGCTTTACGTACTGGTTTCTCAACTTCTGGAGACCATAGTTGTAAGTTTTCACCGACGAATTTATACGATACCTCAGTTGGGCTTGAAACACATGCATCAGGCGAGTGTCACCATATATCGCCTGCAGCGCTTCCAGCAGTTACTTGGTCACCTTTTTATCAAGAGCTTCGAGGCCAGTTAAAGCCTGATCTTGAAGGCCTAAGGTGAGAGCAGTCATAGCCTAGACCTTAGTTTACCCATTTGCCTCCACTACAGTCTGGAACTGGATCTTATAGGCTGATCACGAAGAAGTTCCATCAAATGGTGGTATTATGAAACCCCCAAACCCAAGTAGCAATAGTTGCCGTCTCGTCTCTTATCTTAAGGTTACCTAAAGTCTTCTTGGCAGGCAGACTCGGCAGTCTGAGCTTCGGCTTCGATGAGGCGGTTCGCGCAATACAAAAACTAATTAACATTGACTTGAGCTCTTTACTGAAAGTTCTTGATGAGGAGCATTTGTTCACCCTAGCGACGTACCTGCTCTTCCTGACGGCGGACCTCCTTATCTCGTTGCAGCTGTTCCTGGCGGCGGGCCTGGGCTTGGAGCATCGCCCTGAGAGTCATTAAATCTGACGCTGGATATGACGTGGATAGGTTAGCCTCCATGCTGACTGCTGAGCCTCCACTGTTTGTTGCTGGGTAAATCCAAACTGTCTCTGATCTACTTCTTATTGAAGCTGGCTTGTGTTTTCGGATGTCACCCTCCGTGTCCTACTTTATTAGAACCGGTATATTGAACCCACTTCTGACATCAAATGTTTCGAGCTGTGAATCTTCTCAGTAAATAAAATACTGCTTTCGTAGTTCGCCCTTATAGCTTCGATGTTTATTCGCAGTATCGTAATCTAATACTGTTCCTGTCGGCCAACACATTCCGCTAATATAGTCACATGGAGATGTCTAGGCGATTCTATAAAGATCTATTCTCTTTTCTATATTTAACTCAGCTACTCGACGCTAGAGGGCGCTACCGACACAAAGCTTGATACCTTTCCGAATATTCTAAAATTTTCTTGAACTTTCTACAGCCTTCGAGATGTGCTCGCATCTACGTTATACTGGAAGGTTCACGATTGTTTCCAAATGTTCGAGAATTTAATGATTCGATGGCGCAAAATTACAAAATAATATAAAAAGGGAAGGGGGCGGCGGTGGCGCTGTCGTAGCGCTGGATATTCTAGCGTATCGGATGATTCGGGAAGTCCAGGGTCGATCATGCCATGTACCAATGTGTTTTTCGCATATCATATGTACATTTATCTGACGCCCCCTACGGTGAAGGAACACATTGTGAGGCAACCTGCATACATCTGTCAATAAAGTCAACCAAAACACACTGGGCCAGCGTGGTTAATTAAGGCCTAATTGCACTAAAATAGTTAGAGTAGGCTCGCCCCTCGGTGGAGACATATACGGGCTGGTGGATGATATAAATAAAGCTCGATTTTATTATATTTTTAAATATAAAACCGGTAGGGTTATATAATCTATGAAAATAAATGTCGACAGTGACCCAATTTTCAATAATTTGCTTATATTAAATATAGCATATATATAAATTAGTGATGTGCCAGATCGTCAAAAATCTAGATCCGCGGATACGAATCTGAATTCGGATATTTGGTGTCAAAATCCGCAGATACGGATACGGATCTTAACTTTCTTACACAATCGGTGCCCGTACGCGCGATCTTGAGTTGAAACATGTTTAGACTTGTATTGCGCGGGGTGTGTATCTTTTGTTTTCTTTTAGTTTATTGTGACACTGCATAGATAACGGTATTTTCATTGTGATTTTAATATAACATTAACACTGTTTGTGTCACGCAGTACTAGTTTAGTTGCTTAGAAAATCATTTAATTCGAATTTATAATATTACGAAGATTTAAGTTTTGTTTTCTTAATAAAAAGTGATATCATTACTTTTTATAATATTGATCTCATTAAAAAGCTAGTTGATTTAGCACCTTAACTCCAAGGTGCTAAATCAACTAGCTTTATATTATTGGTGTAATAACTAATGATAAATATGATAACTACAGCAAAGTTTGCAACATAAAGGAGCCAAATATTTGATTTTAAAAAATAAATAAATATATGTATTGAATTTAATAGCTTTTTATTTCTACTTACTTAAATAGGCTAAATAGGCCTAAGGCGAAGAGTAAGGCGCACTAGCGACGCCAATTACTTGCTACTAAACCAGGAGACCTATTTTTGAATTACGAATGCGATTTCGAAATCACCGCTGACTAAATAGACAGCGGTGACTTTGAGGTCACGGATTCCTAAACATCCAATTTTTGATAGTCGAAATATAAGAGTTCGGTTCCACGCAGAATGTAGCCGCTGCCGATTATTGTCGGCTTAACCATTATGGTTATTATATATATAATATATGCTACATTCATATATATATATATATGTATATATTATAAGTATATAAAGGTTATATATATATATATGTATGTAAATAAACCTTTATATACCTATAATATATACATACATGTATATATGAATGTAGCTTATATATATATATATATATATATGCTACATTCATATATATATATAGACTGAAAAATCAAACAAAACACATAACATTTCCACAAGTATGACTTGATTACGAGTGGGTGAGGGCACTCGTAATGAAACCACACCTGTGACTCAGGTAGTCACATCAGTGATATTCAAAAATAAGAATTATTGAAAATCGGTGATTATTAGTCACATCCGTGATTTCGAAGTCGAAAAAATAGGTCTCCAGATCTATTTTAAATAATTGTAGACTGTCAGAATCTCGGCAACTGGCGTCGCTATTGCGCCTTACCCTTCGTCTCAAAGAATATATTATCTAAAATTTAAAATTAATAAGGTAAATAGATTCGTAAAAGATCCGCCAAAAAGTAACGGCTACGGACGAATACGGGTTTTTTATTCTGCTTCGGATATCTGCGGATTCGGATACGGATATCCGGCACATCACTAATATAAATATCCGCTTGATTAGTTAGCGAAATGATATCAAATATTTAGAAATCATTTTAAGAGAAAATATTAATTTAGTTTTCAATTTATTAGTTTTGATTACATTTATTTGTTTATTAAATGTAAGGCTTGGTTGATAGTTTAACTATCTGTTATTAAATAAACACTATATCAATATCTACATTTGTGGAAATGGCACATTTGTAAAAAATCTAATCACACATGAAACTTTTAAAATCAATCTCATAAACCGTGATATTTTTAATAAGACCAAAATTTAAGATAAAGGAACGGGATCATTATGAAGTTTGTTATCCACGCTGTATTTAAATGTCATATACATGTAAATTTTTTAACAATAATCCATGACAACATTTTCATGTATTTAATATAACTATCAATATAATAGATTTCAAAATCATTTCCAGCTACTCACCATCTGGAGATGGCCTATAGGAAGCAGTGGTAAATATTTTCGCTGTTCCTTAAATTTATATTTAAAATGTTATATTAAACATAAAACGGCCAGACTAACCTGAGCAGTAATAAATTGATTTTGAATTTCGTCTGTGTATTTATCAGGTTTTCTTTCTTCTGATTCCGTATGTCTCAATTGCATATTTTGCATTCGAATCTCCATTTCACTAATTTGTTCAATAAGACTTATTTCTCTATTGGATAAGCTATCAACTTTTTTTAATAGTTCTTCATTTCGCAATAATAATGATTGCATTTGTTGATTTACTTCTCCAACATAATGTTCATAATGAAGGTTATGCTGATCTCGTTCTTTTTGAACATTTTTCAGTTGATTTTCTAGAGTTTCCAGTTTTTGTAAAAGTTCACTGTGATTTGAGCTTGAATTACCGCTACCTTGAACTGTATCTGCATTTGAGCCATTAATTAATTGATGAATCTGTAATTTAGAGACATCTAAATCACTTTGAAGCTGATTTAATTGACTTAGTAATGCAGCATTTTCTGTCTGTTTCGCTGTTAAAAGCGTTTTTGTCAAATCTAGTTGTTCCATCAAGTTATTGTTTTCATCAGTCAATGAAGTTTTCAAAGCAAGCAATTCTTCAATTTTTTTATTAAGTTGCTGTATTTTCTCCGTTGCTTTTTTATACTTATCTTCTATGTTCTGAAGTTCTATGTTTAAGTTAATCGTTTTATGTTTAAAGTCATTATGCTCTTTACTTTCATTTGCTAACATCTTTTCTAAGTCTCTTAAATTTCTTTGCAAATCATTAACTTGTAACTCCAAATTTCTCTTGTTGGATACAAGAATTTCTACAACATTCATATCAATATCATTTTGCTTAGATTTATCTATGTTGTTTGGTTCTTGCGCATCATTATTATCTCGGTAATCTTCTACACTATCGTCACAGTATGGCTGCCCTTCATTTTTTAGTACAATATTTTTCTTCGCTTCTGATATCTCCTCTAGCTTTTGGATAGGTGTTTGTTTTTTGTCTTGATGGTCTTTGAGCTGAAATAAAGTAAAAAAGGTAAACTAAATAGTACCTAATAATGTACTTCCAACTGACTAAATATGTAGCGGTTAGTTATAAAATATGTATCAAAAAATATTTTAGAAAATTAAAAAATATACAATTTAATTTTGTATAATTTAAAGCCTTATTAAAACAGAACATTATACATTTTCAAAATTCTAATGTAAAGATACTGTAAGAGTTTAGCTTTTAGATCTATATATAAAATATATAGACAAAAATCTGTGTAAATTACTGAGTGTTGTGACTAGGTGTAGGTGATGCAACAACACTCCACCGTTAACCCCATTTTCTACCTAAACGTATCCGAAATAGTCCTGCGACAGCTAGCTTATTACGCGTTCCAGTATAGAATATACGAAAACTTTGACCAATTCGAGATGTTGCAATAATGTTTAAAAGAATTTAGCGCCCCTTGCGCAAACTTAATACCGTAGAAACAATGTAGTCATTTTCGTCAAATTTATTGCTTTTTATCTTGTGGTGTTTGAAGAAACTGTAAAAAAAAAAGTATGTCCGGCCTGGACATAGAAACCGCTAATTTTGAATTGAATATGGTTTGTAATTTGATTTAGATATTGGACATTATATAGTGAAATTTGCGAGGATTTCCTTTGTTGTAATGTTTTTGAAGTCATGCGACTGTAAGAGTAATCCCTTCACGTATGACTACTAGGGCTTTATCAGGACGCGAGTGCCCTAATCTGTCTCTAATGACACCTAGCACTCCACTAATACACGCCTAGCCATTTCAGCTGCTGACCACATGCGTGTCATGCCACACATGTCTTTTCAGTGACTTTCATCCATCTCACCATACCATTTTAAAGGCAACCAGAATAAGGGAACTCTCAAGGTTGTCCAGTTATTTTGTATTTTCAGGATAATCGCGAATATCTCATTTTCATTATGTTGAGAAAATAATTTTATTAAGTATTTCTGTGTATCGTTTTCATCTTGTTATGGCAATAATTTTATTATTTGACTTTCAATATCTTTTCTTTGGAAAAGATATATGAATTTATTTAATGGATGGATATCAACGATGGATTTTTATAAAACACCGTTAAATTCAATCGTCATTTTTAATAAACTATCTATCTTCCAAGAAATTTATAGGGAAGGGGAGGAAACTTAAATTGTTTCGGAAACCGTGGAAATAATTCCTCTAATCTAACATAGTCAATTCATGTTGTAGTCTCGTTTTATTAACACTTTAATAACTTCTTTGATAACACTACCTAAGTATTCAGGAATTATGCGTGTTAACTTTGTGAGCACGGTTCTAAACAAAATAGCATATATATATATATATATATATATATATATATATATTATATATATATCTATTTTGGTTAGAACCGTGCGGAAAAAAGACGTCTTAGGAACTAAGCGTCGATTTATTATAGGGTTTGCAAAGGTGGGCATATTTGATTACATGACCAAAAACTTATTTGCATTCAAAAATTTTATTTTTTTTTCCAAGCAAATATACAATATCTTGTACGAAACAGAGAATGCAGTAAAAGGGGCTATTCATCACATTCTATTGTAAATAGGTGCTTTTATATCTGGGGCTGTGAGATGGGCAGTAGAAGTTCTGGTCTGTGCACTTTCGTGTTTGAGCCCCTCTTAGCCTGGTCATCTGCTGCGTCACGAAATGAGTTGCTGTGTCATTTCATCCATTATATACTGCATTGTTTGTTTTAACTCAAATTGTATTAATTCCACTGATATTTCAATATAAGGGCTGAATATTGTTTTGGAGGTTTTGAAGTACAGATGCGCTCTAAGAAATGATAAGATCATTTATGATTATATTATTTAGAATTATTAACACCTCTAGCTACAATTATCTATGCCGCTGTAATGATACAAATATATTCTGTTTAGATTGCCAAAAGTTGTTAAAATTCAGATCATATAGGAAGATCCCCACCCCAGTTCCATTGATAGTGTTAGGAGTCATTAGTGTATATTCAAACTTCATTGATGCTATCTCTTAATTCAGCAGTAAGTTGGATATGCTATCTTCTATAGAGAGACATATGGAATATGTTTCTATGTAAGTGGCATATTTTTTTTTAAACTAAGAAGTGGTTTCTTTCAGGGTACAATCTAAGATTATTGCGTTTTTCCTGAATTACATTGCATTCTAAACATAAAGTATACTACTGTAAAAAAAAGAAGTTTGTAGGTTGCTTTTTCAATGTAAGAAAACGTTATAAATACGTAAGTTAAATTAAAATCGCACGTGAATCACACTATGGCAAGCAGTTTTGTAAAAGGAGATAGTACGAATATACCAAAAATAAATACATTAATGGTCGGAAAATTCTTTGCTGCAAATCCCGACTTTTGTTCTGCCGAGTTACGGTACCTATTAAAACATCGATGTCAGTATTACTTTTATATTATTATTCCTTTATTAGTTGTTTATATATAAAAGATAATAACTCATTTTTAAATTATGAATATAATAATACACAGCATCAAACATAGAGCTTTGTTTATTATTTACATGCCGTATTGACGTCATCGCTACAGAGTAACAACTCGTGCGGCGCCTTCGTCTAATTACGCGCGAAATTTAAAAATATTAAATTTTAATGCAATTTTTATAGTACTTAACGAGTGTATAAAATTTTTATATTTTTATTATATGGTTTACTGACATGCAAGGATCAAATTAAGATACTTTCCAAAAAAGAGATTAATTCCCTATTCACCTCTTGTGTTTAGATTGAGGAGCCATATTAAAAGTATTGTATTTTCTTTAATTATAGCACTACAGAAGCCAAATTTTTATATGGTAATGTGCAAAATTACTACTAAATGATACAAAATTTTCATAAATATTCATCTATTACTTAACGAGTTCTAGGTGGCTCCTCAATTCAAACGTTTAGATTGAGGAGCCATGTTTGCATTAAAATATCTAGTGTTATATTTTGCTGCTAAATATAGAATTCGTGCTGCAAAATAAGCTAAATTGCTGCTAAATAATGACGCAATCAGATTTAAAAAATTTGATATGGCTCCTCAATCCTTACGGAAATAATAAAATTACACAAATTGTCCAAATTAATGTAATATCTATCTCTTGTTTTTATATAACATAATTGGTGTTTATTGAAACTAAATTACATTGATCTTCAATTTCAGAATCAGTATTAAAAACCGTATGACAGTATATGCCCTAGCTAGAGTAATGCAAGCAAACATAAAATAAATATGCATACAGTGTAAAACATTACGTAACAAATATCATGATTTAAGATCATTTTATTTTTTATATCATTATAACTGTAGCGAATAAACAAACGAGAACATTTTAAGCTCATGAGTGTTAGTCCTGCAAGTCGGTACCTGCAGCAATCTAACAGTGGTACTACAACACAAAGAAAATATAGTAGTAGATATTATAGTGATGTGGTAAATTTACCTTTTTTCGAGCTAAAGCTAATTTTGCAGCACGGCTGTGATCCATTTATCTTTCTGAAATACTAACAATAGTAAAAATATATTTACATTACAATGAAATAGTATATTATAATGTCCAGTAAAAATAGTTTTAAATAACAATTACATTGGTATTTAAATCATAAAATGCAAATATCATCAATTATTTGTGTTACTTCACAAACACATAAAACAATTTTACAAGAAGTTTAATTTCAATTTGTTCAATGGCAATCGTTTTTTTTATAAAAACATTTTGCCAGCGTCACGTCAGCTTTATATTAATAGACAAAAATACGAACGCGACCTAAGAGAATAGGCATTCCATTGAGAACCAAGGTAGTCCAGCCTGAAACAAAGGAAAAATATTGATAATATTCACTACATCCACATGTTCATAACTACAAACAATATTTATATAATTACATATTTACATTGATCTACATAACGCTGTCTTAGTGCTTGAATGGCGAAACAATCATTGAGCAAATTTTACAGGAGACATTTTTTTTAGTTATTTTTTTTTTTTTCACTTTATTGGGGTAAACTAACAATTCTACAATAAGTATTAATAACAATTCTTACAAAATATACATATCATTGTAGATCAACTCCGTTTACCACTAAAACATATAATTATATAAAATAGCTAGCCTAATTCGTAGATATATTTAACTTAAACACGAACTCACAACACACTCCCATAGGTGCACTGTGGTAACATCATCATTACAAAAACATTATAATGGGTTCTCATGTACACAGTAATTAAGAACTGTATAGGTACCTACTATTAACTATATCTATAATTCCATTATTTTGTCATAAATAGCTCTTTTGAATCTGCTAGGTTGAGTTGCATGTATATCAGTGCAATTAAAATATTCATTATATAATGTAACCATTTGATATACAGGTGATCGTTTACCAGCATTTGTACGGCATCTCATAGTTGCAAAAAGTTTACCTTGATGTCGGCAGTGTATTTTTGTAGGGACTCTATAGCATATTTTTCCAGTCAGGTAATTACAATCGTATTTATTGTGGCATATATCATATAACAAGTTTACTATAAGCTGTAGCCGCCTGTTCTTAAGTTTCATTACATTATATTTTTTCAAAAGCTGATCGTAGCTAAGATAATTGTGATGGCATCTGTATTGGACACTACGTAAAAATTTTTTCTGCACTCTTTCAATAGTCTTATCGTACTTTTTATAGAATGGATTCCAAATTGAGACAGCGTAATCCAACTGCGAACGGATCAGTGTTTTATACAGATAAATATAAGTTGAAGCCTGTGTGAATTTCGAGCTAGACCGCATCACAAATCCATACAATTTAAAAGCTTTGTTTACAATACTTTCGATATGGAGGTCCAAATGTAGCTTTGTATCGAATATAACACCTAGATCTCGAATCGAGGTGACAGTCTGGAGCATCCCACCGCAGAGTGCATACGTAAAATGACTTATATGTTTTTTTCGAGTTATAATAATAGATTTACATTTGTTCACATTAAGACTAAGTTTATTGGTTTCACAATATGCGGTGAGGTTATCAAGATCCTGCTGTAATTTAAGGTGGTCTTCAAATCTTTCTATATCTAAAAAAATTTTTAGGTCATCAGCGTAAAGTAGAAAATTACTGTACTTAAAACACTTATTGATGTCATTAATAAACAATACAAACAACAATGGACCAAGAATCGATCCCTGTGGAACACCAGAATCGACTGAGATGAAGTCAGATTCAAAACCTTTAATTACCACTTTTTGTGTCCGATTAGTAATGTAAGACTTAAACCATCGCCACAAGTTTCCTCGTATTCCATTGTATGCCAATTTGTCCAGTAATATTCTGTGGTCCACTCCGTCGAACGCCTTTCGAAAGTCGGTATACACACTATCTACTTGTTTATTACTATCTATACTTTCAAAAAGGTGTGTTGAGTATATAAGTAAATTAGTTGCAGTTGACCTACGTTGCACAAAACCATGCTGCTCAGGAATAATAACGCTATGTAACAATGGATATATACTGTTGTGTACCAATCTCTCGAAAAGCTTCGACAATGCGGATAGAATAGATACTGGACGGTAATTTTCAACATTAGTCTTATCACCATCCTTATGGACTGGAATCACGCGCGCTGCTTTCCAGCAGGTAGGGAAAATTCCTTCCTTTAAACATAAATTATAAATTTTACAAAGAGGTTTGTATATAGAAGAAGCAATAGACTTCAGAAAAATAGGCGGTATATTATCTAAGCCAGGTCCTTTGGTTTTGTCCAAGTTGCGTAATTCTTTTAGAACTACGTCCTCGTCAATTTGTATGTTAGATAATATAAACGGAGAGTCCTTATTTGAGTCTGGTAAATTCACAATATCAAAATTAGCATCAACACAGGAGGACTGGAAATTAGATTTGAAAAACATCGAGAACAATTCACATATATCACTTAGGCTGTTGGCAGTAAGGTCTTTATAAGTCATTCTATTAGGAAAATCATTATTCTTATTAATATTATTGATATGACACCAAAAATACTTAATGTTACATTGAATACTATCCTCAACAAGTTTCATGTAACTTTTATAACACCTTTTGGATTCGCTACGAAAACGCTTTCTAAATATACAAAAAGTTTCATAATCGGACTGATTATTATAAGTTTTCCACTTCACCCATAATTTGTTTTTATTTTTAAAAATATGAATCAAAGCGCGAGTAAACCAGATAGGAAATTTACTAGACTTGCTTTTTTTAACTATTTTAGGAACATGCTTATTTATGATATAGTACAATTTGTCGTAAAAACTCGAGACAGCATTTTCAGCACTACGTCCATCAAGCACGTCATCCCAATCAATTTCACAAATGTCTTTCTGAATCAAGGAATAATCAGCCTTAACATAGTCATGAAGTGTTTGCGGTCGCTCAAGAGGTTGTACGTTATTCTTTCCAAACGGTATCAAGCTAAAAAATGGTGGGTGATTAGGATCTGGTTGCACTAAAGGAACAGGTACGGATGACGTTCTTATATCTGTGATGTTAGTTAAAAATAGATCTAGTATTCGATTGTTTATGTTTCTCAGATTATTATATTGGTGACAGTTAAAGCGATTTAAGAAATTTATTAAGTATTTATTAGAAAGGCAATAATTACTATTTAAAATCGGCTTTAAATGTGACCCACCGCTACTCCATTCTAATGTCGGTAAATTGTAGTCACCAATTACTATAAAGTTATTAAAATTTGAGAATTCAAAAAAAGAACTTAAAGATTCAAAATGCGCTAAATATGTCTCATGACTTAATTTAGGTGGGATGTAAGCAGCACTGATTAAGCAACAGTAGTTACGACAACGTATTTCAACAATAGTATGATCAACAAGTAGCAATGACGCGGGAGTCGAACCAAAAGCGTTGCGCTGAGTGGCTGCGAGCTCGCGCAACACAGCCACAACCACACCACCGCCGTGGCGACGCACGCTATCCACATTTCTATCACAACGAAACACACGATATCGATTGTCTATAAACTCACCATCCGCTATACCTTCATGCAACCATGTTTCTGTCAAAATAATAATGTCATAGTTGTGTGCCAAAATATTCATATAAACTGTATGTAATTTTGTCCTTAAGCCGCGACAATTTTGATAATAAACAGATAAGATCTGATTATTCATTTCGAGGCACAAAACTATAAAATAATATTGATCTCACGACATGAAGTAGGCGGCTACATGACATACACAACAAATAACTTAATTTTCTAATATAATAACAATACCTCTTATTTATAACACTATCTTTTAATATTCTAATATCCCAGCCTTTGTTCTGCGCCAATAAGACTATATGCAATTCCCAATGGCTAAAGAGATATATTCTACCACCATACCATTTCACCATCACAGTATAAGGTGAACAACACATGAACAGCTTATACATTGTTTTGTGTCTATTTAATATGAACTGGCCAAGCTTACTCTTAAGATAACAAACTGTACCATCATGATTATATTTACGGAATAAAATATACCACATATATATAAAATAAAATATCAATTGACATAGATAAAAAAACATTATACAAACCCTAATAAAACATACAATAATAACCGTTAATATTTGAATAAAATTACTACTTGATTTTGAATGAATAAATGCAGCATACATACCTTCACATTGCACTCGCCTTAAGCAGTTATCCAATGCATCATCAAAAGAGCTATCCATGCAGTAGTACAAGAACAAGAACAAAAGACAATATATTGTATAAAAATATAGCACAACTTTTGACCATAACAATAACAAATAATTATATAAAATAATATTATTTAATTTTCTCCAGGTCTGTATTTGATCGAATTGCCATAACAGGCGAAGTGTCAGTTTTCCTAGCCAGAATGGTACCGTGCTTGACCCATACATATTTATAGTTGAACTGCTTCTTAGCCACTTCACGACATTGCCGAAACAATATTTTGTTCTGGAGAGTCAGATGTTCATTAACATATATGGTAGTTGCTGTTCCCGATATGTCAAACTGGGTCGTTTTTAACGGCCCCGACAACCGGCATGCAGAGATAATATTATCGCGAGTGATTCTACTGCAGAGTTTAACAATTATATTTTTCGGCAATCGATTCTGTGGATCAGCATGAGGCACACGATGGACAGAGACAATATCAGATGAACGTATGGGATGCTTGATTATGTCACCCAAGGTCTCCAGCATCTTAAAAAGGCTTTCCCCGCGTCGTTCTGGCATATTGACTATTTCCATATTGCATTGTCTGGCATGCTGTTCCATAAACTGTACCTTGCATTCCAGCTCCCGCATACCATCCACCAGCGCGGAGTACGAAGATATTGAGCCCTCAATAGTTTTTATACGGGAATCTAACTCATCTTGACGGTTGCATGAAAAGTTTAACGAGGACTCCATTTCACTAAGTCGAGTATTGATTGCCGTTAAAGAATTGTTCAGACATACATTTTCTTTATTTAGTTTTACCATATTATCGTTGATATCGGACAAAGTGGAGGTAATCTTGTTTAACTCATTAGCCATTATACTATTTACCGCTGCTGTCACACTGCTCATTACACATTCAGCAATTTTATCATTCCACGTTTTCATCTGTATATTGAATTGGCTCTCAAAGCATCTCATCATACTTTCAATTTCATCATTTTCTGGTTGTTTACGTTTACGAGTACTTTTGGAATCAAAATCCAGTAATGCAGGTATATTTGAATCCGAAGAAAAATGACTCGGCGGAGTTCTTTCCATCGCGTTATAGGCCATATTGATGTTCAACTAAGTGTGAAAGAGACAAACAGTAAGACTCCGTTGCTACTGGAAAGGACGAGTCCACAATAGAAGTCAATCAGTAATCCGCGGTAACCTATTGTCACACTTATTATTATGTACACAACAACTAAGTTCACTTTAACTAGTACAAGAAAAATACGATAATTATGCGTGCGTGACCACTTTCAACGCTAGCTGGACGACGAATGACTATTGCTAGAAATATAATATACTTTTTCATAAATTAGATAATAATCGAGAATCATAACTATAATACCAATTATTTTTCATTTATTAGTGGAGGATGGACAAAATGTTTCCAACAAAATTGTGTACAGGGAGATTGAGCGCAATGACGTGGAGATAGTGCTCTAAAATGACGTGTGACTTTAGTACTTGTTTATCCAAACTACCATCAAGTGCGCTATACAACACGTTCAATTTTACATAGGATTTATTGTACATTTAAAAGTATTAACTTTGAATATTGTTAGGAGTAGGTATAGATTATTAAATAAAAATACATTAAGTTTGTTTTAAATTTATTTTAATAATCTTACAATATTACATAAATTCTCTTAGTATTAACGTGCACTAAAATAGTTGGTTTTTCTGTACACGACAGATCCGCAAGAAAAGGAAAAAAGCAATATGTATTATTATACAACAAAATAATATAGTTACCTCTATGCACTATATTTATCATAAAATAACACAATGACGACAACTTTTGCCTATTCTATCTTATATTACACTCACACACACGTTGTATTCGTGTGTGTGAGAAACAAACGCATATACAATATATGCACATCCATACGAGTATACACACACACACATTATACATTCAGTGTTTTCTATTAACTTAGAAAAATTAAATGTTTAGGTATATTTAATATTATTTTTATTAATTTCTTGTTTAATATTATCGGGAAGTTCAATAATCGAATATTTTATTTTAAATAGCTAAATAATAAAAAACTCAAAATATTAACATCGCTTTTAAAATAACAGACTTACTTTTTTCCTTTCTTGGTTTTAGTTGCAGTTTTTTTTCTTATTTTGTGTTGATTTTTCTTATTACACAGAATTAAAATTTTTACTTGTTCTGGGTATATCTGTATATTTGAATAGGTTTTAAACTATTAATTACCCCTGCAATTTTAACGTCTCGCGCCACTACTTGGGTTGGCTGGAAGAGATCGCTTTTAGAGATAAGTCCGCCCTTGTACACAATAAATAACTATAATTTTCACATCTATGTTGTACAATAAAATATTATATATATATATATATATATATATATATATCTTCCGCATCCAAATGTGTTTTAACCTTTTTTTATTAACGCTTCCATGTAATTTTTGTCTTCTATATGCGTATATTTATAAACGGAGCGTATATCTTGGATTTGCTGACGGCTAAACAGTTTTTAGGTTTTTTAAGCACTACTTCACTTAAAATATATTTTTTTTTTGTTTGTTGTTACGGTTGTTGTCATGAAACCAGTTTTGTACTCTACTTTGTACCATTCACATATTTTGTACTTTATACATTTTATTTTTTTGTATGGTGTTTGACCAAATCGAAGTTTGATAGCCTCATCATGAAAGGAGTTAAAGAACGTATCCAGCATTTGTAGAAAATATAGCTTCATTTTAGAATGTATTTTTAGTAATTCCCGCATTAACCCAAGAGGGCTATAAATTTCTTTGTGTCTAAAGTTCGGTTCTATTACGCTGTGCACACAGTCCACTTCTTGAACATTGCCATGGCCAGGTTCAGAAAATTTTTGCTCTATTTCTGTAATATTATTAGCTTGTTCTGACGCAGAAAATTTATCAAAGCCATGCTCAATGAGTTTTTATTTTGTGGTACACAAGAGTCAGATCAAAGAATAAATTTAGTTATATTGTTCGGCAAATTCTTGACAATGTGTACCAAAATTTTGATTAATGCGCTGGCTATGTCATCTCCAGTACGTCCACTATTTGTTTCATCCCAAATAGCGTTAGCAGCAGAATTGTTTATATTACAGTGCCCCGTCAAGTTATATACTGTGAGTTTATTAGTGTAGTAAAAACAAAATATTTTTTAAGTCGAAGGTTATAATAGCTGTATTTGTGTTTTTTGGATCAATTTGTCTGTCTCTTGCTCTCTCTTTATAGCCTTCATCTTTACGAGTCATATGTTCTTTATATTTCAGTTGTTGATTCTCATCGGGATTTGAGATTGTTTTGTATTCACAACATACTCGTATATCGGGTTCGAGGTATTGTCGCTATGTGGTGGCTCTACAATAGTACGACTCCTGTACTGGAAATGATTTTATATATTGTTTAATTTCTTCAATCTTTTCAGGATCAGTTTGTTTTTTAATATATTTACCTTTTTGGGGAGTAGGTATTATTTTCGTATTCCTAGCATCCTTCTTTTACATTTTACATTAATGATACACTCTTTTAACAGAGATATCAAAGGTAGAGCAAAAGATTTTTTTACATACTCTCTTTTTGGTTGACCCGTTTGGTAAATAATACACAAAGCAGTATTTCCTCCTACTGTTTTCTTTCTGCGTTCTTTTTATTTCTGTTTGTTTTCTTTCTGTGTATTCATTGTAATACTTATATTTTTGGGCATCACTCACGCTATAGAACTGAGTTATTATTTCTTCTCTTTTACTATATGAAAATCTTATTGAACAGTTATAGTTACAAGTTACTTCACATCCCGTTCCTACAATCTTTATTTGTTTGGTTTCTCCTTTCATATTTGTATATTCTTCGCCTGCTTCTCTTTTCTTTTCCATAACATTTCGTTTTCACTTTTCTGGTTGTCTTTTTCTTTTTCGTGTAAGAAGATCAACTGTCTTGTGCGTTCTCTTCGAAATTGACTTCATTTTGTTTAGCCTCTTGGTTAAGTAACTTATCTTTCAGTTTAAATTTATTTTCTTTTCCTGTGCATGTCATCAAAACGTTGTATAATTTTTCGTCTTGTTCATTCTTTTTGCATGTATTTATGATAATATCCTCATTCATATCATTATCTTCAGAGACCAACTTCTTAATTGATTGAAGTCTGAAATAAAAATAAAGTTATCTTATATATAAAAATGAATCGCGAAATGTGTTGGTAAGCGCATAACTCAACAACGCCTGGACCAATTTGGCCAATAGGCTATTTGACAAGTTTTTAAAATCCATTTTATAATATGCAGTAGAGTCTAAGGAACCCAGTAAAAGTTGTTATTTTTAATTCTGGTATATATTAGCTGAAAAACATCGAATTAAAAATTCAATATTTAAATAGTGTGCCAAAACGCTACTTTGACAATATGGCGCTGCAGTGAGGTCGGTGACGTCACTTGCCTGTATTCTGATCTGTGACAACTGGCATATATATTTGTTTGTTGTAAACAAAAAACGAAAGTGCGATTGGATTTACTTTTTATCAATATGTAACAAAATGAGTTACAAATGGTGTGCAGTTCCAAAATGTACAAATACGTCGTTAAAAACTCCGGAAAAACTATTTGTAAGTGTTCCAAAGAATATCGAAGTGCGCCGAAAGTGGTTGCAACTTTCTCGGAGGGATCATAATGACATAGCGAATAGTACAAATATTTTCTTTTGTGAAGATCATTTCGATGTAAGTAAACATAATATTTATATTTTGTAATAATTAATTACATTCAAAATGGTTATAATACCTCTAATGTTTTTAACAGAATGTCTCTTGCAACTCACTTCGAATATTTCCGCTGTTTTCCATAATATTTGTTAAAATTTGTAGCTACAGAGTCCTATGATTTCAATATGCAGTACACTAAAAGATCCCGATTAAAACTTGTTTGTTCGTTACAGATGGAAAATAACATGGAAAATTACTATCAGTACAAAATGGGTTTCAGTCAAAATAATTTTAAAAGATAAAGTTCTGCCTTCTAAATTTCATTGCCAGCCAGATCGCATTAAAAGAATGTGTGATGCTGGTACTTCCCGATCTGCATTTGTCAAACGGCAAAGAATGGAACTTGTTAAACAATGTGAAGACATTCAATAACCGACGACGTAACGTGAACAAATTATCGTTTATGTTCTCGAAATTGTGCCAAACAAACTTAATTATTTATAACCTATATAAGTTCTTGTGGAAGTTCATATTATTTCACTTTCTTATGATATAATTTAAGTTACCAGTAAAGTGTAATTATACTTACGAGTACTTTGCTGTTTTTACATTTTTTAGCTCCGAAGCATAAAAGTCAGAATAATTTTTGAAAAATAATCCGACCATGATTGCGTCGACTTGCGGCAGGTTTCTGCTGTCTGCTTTTACGAAATCGTTGTCCATGGTTGAAAGTACTTGTAAAATAGTACAAATAAACAAAAAAAACAATGCATAATAAAGAAAATCTTAATGTAACGGAGATAATCTACCACAACTAGGCGCAACACAAGTAGGCAAACGAAGTTTACAAGCAAGTGACGTCATGATAAATTCGACCAATCAGGAGCGTTTTGTGTCACATGACAAACGTTTAAAAATGCAATTTTTATTTACGGATTTTAAAATAAATTAATCATTATTTTCAACTTACGTTAATAAATAATCATTTTTTAACTCTTAATTTATACTGTTAACAGTAATTAACACTTTATTTTTCGCATTGTCAAATAGCCCATTCTTTTTTTTAAATGTTCGTTGAAGTTCCAGGATGGTTTTACTTAGAATAATTATCGGAAAACCCCTAAAATCAGACCTTTTTTTTCCATACAAACGTTTTCTAATAAAAACGAGCAGTCGATTTGAGCTTTATTGTTATTGTATAAAGTTCATATTACAAGCACTCACTGTTCTCTAAGCAATATGTGTTATTAACGTCAAGGAGTCAATTTGCGGTTTATTAACGCTATATAATGTTGAAATTTCACGTTCATTTAATGTCACGTTTCACAATTGAATTGTCATAAAATGTAATAGTTCATTTGGTTCTTTTTTGCAATTAATTATTTTTTATTCAAAGTGCCCTACCGCCAGGGTGACGGTTCTGTACAGAAGAATTTTTTGCCCTAACTACAAAATAAGTAGGAACAAAAAACTGCCACTTTACAAATCTTTTTGACAGGACGAAGTCTGTTGGGTCCGCTAGTTGATTATAAAAACAGTGGTCTTGTTTTGATTACTGTTTACAATTTAAATATCGTTAAAAATAATTTCTTCTGTTGGTTACAAGTATGGGCGGATCCAGGGGGTGGGTCATGGGTGTCATGACCACTCCCTGGGCTAAGTCCAGGACCTTGGACCAGGACCAGGACTTGACCACGACTATGTAATCACCGCCTGGTTCCAAGGATCCGCCCTTGATTACAAGTAAATGTAACTGTTCAAAAAGACTTTCAAATAGTAAAAGAGAAGAAATTACAAGTCAGCTTTACTGCCTTACCTATGATAAAAAATATAAATACAACCATAAATGCACTCTTTATGTAACTTCATTATCTTTACATTATTGTACATCGTATTAGCTAGGTATTTATTGGAGAAAAAAATAAATTTATTATTCAATGACAATGTTTCCTGTCAACATCATCAAACATTGTGGTTGATGTGATGAAAAGAATAATAATAATAATTTTTTCCATTAATTGATATATCATATGAATTATATTAATTCATAACATTCCAAATATGTTTCTTTCATCATGATTTTTAGTTTAAAAGTTATACTTCCCGATTTATTTACAAGGAAGTCAGTGAGACAGTGAAGACAGTTGAAAAATGAAACAATTTCGAAACGTCAATTGGATGACTGCTTCTTTACCATATATTTTAAGGGCCCTGTTAAATTTCATTGAATTCGCCTGCGTAAAAAAAAGAACAGCCTGTATACGTACATGCTGTTCTTGTTTTTACAAACAAACAAATTAACTGCGAATATTAAAACAAAAGAATATCAACAAAATACCAACATACCTTATCAAATCCCATTCGTTCAATTTATAATCCATTTTTTTCGTATTTTCAGACATTTTAAACCACTATAGCTGTATAAAACGAATAAAATACTTCAATTTATCAAAGAAATGGTGTTGACTCGAAAACAAATCAAACACTATGAAAACAAAATGGCGTCGCGTCACTTCGGAAGCTCGACCGTGATTGGTCAATCGATGGAGATAAGACAAACAAAAACGTAATTAATGTTTGGATGCGTTCATTTGAACAGAATATGGAGTTAGACTAAAATAAAACCGAATTGATTCGATTGGTTTAATTTGTGATTATTTTGTATTGTCCTCGTTGTTGTTGATAGATAGTAAGTAGTTTTACATGTGGTAGCTTATTATTAGCTTGTAGCTTCTTATTTTTATTACTAAATATAAAAAATAGACTAAACAAGCACTCAGAACAGTTTTACATTGGTGTATTGGACATTTAATATTTGCTTATAGTGCAAGTAACATTATAAAAAAATATTAATTAAATAAATATATTGCAAACCGCGTAATCAGTGTTGCTTTAGTTTGAAATAAAAATGTTTATTTTGGTAAAATTGGTCTGTTGGCCATTCAAGCACTAGGATGACGATAACTCTTAAATGAATTAAAAACAAAAAAAAAACTCATGAAATAAATAATAAACCACTTTAAATGTTTTTACAGCTAATGAGGGTTTCAAAAAAACTGTTATGATCATATTTTTTGCATACAAAAAATATATGATTTACATCTCATTCACCCAACCCACACTCACATAATGATGAGTCCAAAATTTATAATTTTTTAAGATGAAATCGAAGACAGCAATGAGCAAGACGAAGTCTAGTGTTATTGATAATATGAAAGTTTTCGACCACTCCACATAAAGAACCATGGCCTTCTTGGCACTTCAGGTTGGAGTTTAGCATAGCAAGAGCCCTTACTTTTACTGCTGTTTGCCCATCTCAGAACTCACTTTGCCTTTAAAGATTCTGAGGGCAATGATAACAGGTCCAGTGAAATTCTAAAATGCACTTTGTCCCCACATGTAATGGATTGTTTAGCAGCAACATCTGCTCTTTCATTGCCATATATACAACTATGGCTAGGAATCCAGGCGAGTTCTACAACATAGCCAATTTGAAAACATTGAAATAGCAATCGCCTGCATTCTAATATAAGCTCATTTCTGTGACAAGTTTTAAATGGATTACTTACAAGTAACTTTAATGCATTTAAACAATTTAGAAATATTACTGACCTTTGTAGCTTCATTAACAAAATATACTTCACAGCAGACCTCTACACTCTGCCGTAAATATAAAAGTCTCTGGAGGACAGCTTATTTTTTGAATAACGTCATAGTTTTCATGATACACACTAACCCCTACACAACCTAAAGAACTTATATACAAATAATTCCAACCTGCCCAGTACTGAATCTTTGACTGTAAGAAAATTGTGGAAAATCTTGATGTCCCCTTTAACTCAGCCCAAAGACATATAAAAAACAGGTTTATACAAAAGCACTTTATAGTCAAATTAAAAAACTGAAATTTTACTCATCCTATATACTGGATATGTTAGTTGTTATAGATTTTGAAAACTTTTAACTAAACAGGGAACTTTTTTATGTCTCCAGAATGCCAAACTTGTGGTGAAATTAGAAAGTAGCTTAAGTTTAGGAAGAAGTGGATGTTACATAGTCAGAAAACATCTATATAAAAACTTGTCAGACAGGTACTGTCTCCTTAAGTCCAAAGGTGGTTCGACATATTCTACCTGCAATGCATTAATTGGAGAAGAGCGCATCGCACCACAAATGATTTGCAATGCTCTAGCCTGAATACCATCCAATCTAAACAACAGTCTACAGGAAGCAGATTCTAAAAAGGAAGGAAGTATAATAAGGGTGAACATCCCACCAAAATCCAGCTAGACATCTCAACAAATTTAAATTTTTCTCACACTTTGCAGAAATATATTCAAGATGAGAAACAAAAGAAAGTTTATGGTCTAAAACTACCCCTAAGAATTTTATTTCATTACCAACTGGGATTCTAATTCCATCCACATATATGTATATTTATACGAGGTATAAGCCGCTTCCTAGTGAAAATCACAATACAACTCTTTTTTGGTGAAAGAGTTAGGCCGTTGATATTCAACCACTCTCCCAATGAAGCAATACCTTGTGAAATATCATCAGTAACTATATTCTTATTTGAAGAATAAACCACAAAGTCATCAACATATTGCAAAGTCCTACAAAAAGAGGACACAGAATTATAGAGATCTGAAGTGTATATATTAAACAAAATTGGGCTCAAGACCGAACCCTGAGGAAGGCCCTTAAATAAGGTCCTGGATGCTTTTACTTCACCATCTAACCTCAGATAAATATGTCGCCCTAAAAGTAAATTAAAAATAAAGTTAATTTGGATGTAAAAAGTGGACTAATTTTGTCTTCAAAATATGCAAACAGACTGTCATTAGCAGCAGATATATCTAAAAAGAGTGCAACGTTAGACTCATTTCTTGAAAATGCTAACCTTGTATCTGTAATAAATATAGCAAGGTTATCAAGAGTACTTTTGCCTTTTCCAAAACCACACTGACAATTTGGAAGGATCCCATTACTCTCAATATATTACTCTCAATTCTTTACAAGATGTTCAGCAACTTTGGTGAGTACAGAGGATATAGCAATTGGTCTATACTGTCAACATTTGCAGCATCCCAATGCTGGCGGACGAGGGAGGTTGGAGGGCTGTAGCCTGCTTCTGTGAAGCAGTGATGCCCCAGAAGGAGGCCGCTGAGCGGGGTCGGGAGATGGCCGATCCCGCTCGAAGAAGGCGGCGCCGGGCTCGGTAGCACAGCTGCGGCGCCGCTGCGGGTCGCCGGCGGGCGCGAGTAAGTCGCGACTGCTACGGCGACCCGGGATGGACCACGCCCCTTCCGTGGCCGGGGGGCGTCGTCGGTGGAGGAGACCGGGGGAGGTAGTAAGCCTCCCCCGAGGAGGGCTCTCCTCTAGAGAGGGGAGCGGAGGCTGGGGGTTCCCGGAAGTGGCCTTTGTGTTCCCGGGGGCTCCCTACATGCCTGAGGAAGGCCATCCCTGAGGTTTTTAGTGGGTAGGCCTCCCCCTTCCGGGGCCTACCCACTGGGGGGGAGAGCCCCACATAACCGCCGGCTCGCCACAGCAGGGGGAATGCAATTTAATGCATTTTAAACAAAAAGTATGACTATTTGAGACTTGAGTGAGTCAGGGATATGACCTGTATTTATACATACATTTATAAGATTTGAAAGATAAAGTTGGCAACTGTGACCAGATCGTACCAAAAAGGAATAAGGGAATCCATCCAGACCTGGAGATGAGTCATTTAAATATGGTAAAACTAACGGTAACTCTTCTATAGTAAACGGATCCAGAATTGTCTTATCAGATGTCAATATTGGAATTTGTCAATGAATTCTTCCGCCCATGCAGAGTCTAATGGACAATGTGAAAATGAATTTTTAAAAGACTCACGAAATAATTTAAAACTCTAATTTTATCCCAGATGATTGATGGTTGTACATTTAGGGAGACAGATTCACAGAACTTTTGCTAACCTTGTCGTTTTTTTTTAATGTAGCAGGTTTTTAGTGCATACCATTATAGATTGTAAAGTAAACTAAACTATCCCAACATGGGGGAGAAGGTCTCTGATGTGTGTTAGACTTAAGTGGAAAAGACTGATTATTGGCATAACTAATGGAATGTTTTAAATATTTAAAATAGCCTTCAAAGTTACTAGGGCTAGGGTGTGGAAGGGATTTCATTAACAAATCTATAACTTTTGTGTATTTATCCCATGTGGCTTTTTCAGATAGTTTATATTTTAGTAATGGACTAGTGGTATTGATAATTTGTTTAAAGAAAGGTAAATTTATCTAAATTGCGAAATGGTCACTTCCATAGGAGCTATCGCATACTAACCAATAAATACATAGAGGGTACTAAGCTGGCAGGGGCAAAAGTCAGATCAATTGCACTAGCTCTTTCAAAAGGCTTAGTGCGGCGGGTTGGGTTTCAATCATTTAAAAAACATAAATTAAAGCTATCCATCATTACAAAAATTTGGTCTGCAAGAGTATCTCTGTTATCACATCCCCAAGCTGGATGATGAATATTAAAATCACCCATTATGATATAGGGACCTGTTAATTCAGATTAAAGGTCTATTTAAATGATGAATTATGCTAAATGTTGGGTGAGGTATGTACAATAAGATAAAAAAAATATTCTTAACTTTAACAATAACAATTGAAAAATCAGTCTCATTAATATTGATCCTGACAGATGATGATGATGTTGAAGTGTTTATGAGCAAGGCAGATCCGCCTTGCCCATCTAGTTTATCATCTCTGAAGCATAGATAACCAGGGACCCTTAAAGAAGATTCCAGTTTTAATCTAGTTTCAGAGATGGCAACGATAGAAGGAGTATATTTTCTTAAAATAAATATAAAATCAATTTTCTTTGCCTGGACACTTTGACAATTCTATTGAATTGCTTGGTCCATTATGAGAATATAGAGGATTATTTAAATTATTGGCGACATTGGACAGTATGGAATAAGTTTGTAAAAGATTAGAAAGAGCTAAGAGAAAAACTAAATAAGGAATGATCTGGGGCAGATATATTACCTTTAATGTTTGGTAGAACAGTTGCCTTTACAATGCTATTATGAGTAACCTATATGAGGCAAGGAAGGAGGTTTTGATTTTGAGAAATAAGTCTTTTTATAAGAGACTCTTTTTATAAGAGAGTCTTTTAGAAGAGAGAAGTAGAGACTGGCAAAGTTGAGACTGGAGCTGGACTGGACGTGATTGCATCCCTGAAAGATTTTTTAACTGGACCATGTAGGCCAGAGGCCCACCATAAGAGATATTTTTTTCTGCCATAGTAACTTTGATGGCTCTCTGCCTTGCACATCTTCACACTTTATCAATTGCAAAATGGGCACCTTCAACACAAACACAAAGCACACACACTACAAACAAAAAGCTTCATTTTTTTCTATTTTACATGTATTTCCTGCATGACCCTCTGCACCACATTTGTAGCATCTATGTTTAGATCTACAATTTGAAACAACATGGACAAAACGATAGCAATTGTAGAATTGTACCGAGGAATAGTAATATTTTTCTACACTTAAAGTAACAAATAAATATTCAGAGAAATTGACCATCAAAAGATAACACACATGACTGAGAAGGTTTTCACACTGGAGGCCCCTCAACCATAACCTTAAAGTTTAACCGTCTGACTTTAACAACTGGACCATAACCATCTGGAACCTTAACATTGTCAATTATTTCCCTCATCACTCCAATCAGTTGGAATAAATTTGACAAGACCAAGCCGGAGAGTACTAAATGAAGGAATAAAAGCCTTGTATCATTATCCTGTATTATCTTGTTTTTGACACAGTTGTTGGCCAAATTAGCACTAGAAAACGTCAAGGTTATCCTGTTTCGTCCTATACTTTGAATACTGTCATTAATAATACCAGTAAAATCGTTGTGTGACATAAACCTATCAAAGTTTACTGGATGAAGATAAGAAGCAGGTGTCTCACCAACAATGTTTTGTACATGTACAACATAAGGGCCCTTAACAGACTGTAAATATTCTTGTCTTCCTAATGGAGTATGCAAAGGCATAGAGGCTGTCTGGGATATGGAATGATCAAGAGTCACTAGAGAATCTGTTATTCTGGATAAATTTAAATCAACGCCTTGAGAATTTATATTTTGTCTAGAGGAAATGTGTCCATAAGTGTAGATAGTGAAGGCTGAGGTGTTTGATCCAATGGAATTTGAGATTGATCAGTGTCAGTAGTCAATAGTTGAGTTCTTTTGGATTCATGACGCCTTCGTTTAACGGTAGATAATTCTTGGGGCTGAGCTACTGTAAAATCACCTTGTTGTCACTACTGGACTATGATCCATCATCACACACGGATACATATCCAAGAGTTGAAGGAACTGAAGCTTCATCTATAATATCATCAGGATCTCTATCTCTGTCAGCGGGCTCCTTGCCTCCAGAAACAGCCACCATTACAAAAGGTTTTTACATACTAAAATGAAAAAACAAAAGACAATACACAGATATATATACAAAATACACTAAATACTCACCAAAAATGATAACTAAATGTAATCACAGAACAATTAGAGAACAAGTTAATGTAATATTGTATATAAAAGTTCCAACAATATACTTTTTTTTTTTTTTATTAAAAGTTTTACGGCTTTGGTTTTGTTTAACCATCTAGCCAAGAACAATATACTTTATTGTGTCACAGATTACAGCCACAGACCAAAAAGGAAATGCGTATATCACAGCCAAGGCTAGTAAATAAATATCGTTTATACATTTTAGTGTCTGTAGTTCTACAAAAATGAATCGATTTATACAAAACACTACATAAAATTATGTAGATCGATTTTTCTTTATAACTTCATAAAACAAGTATACTGACCTGTATTCTTTAGTTTTTAGATCTAACAAAATTTAATTCGCAGGTAATGTTCCAATTTGTGGCCATCATTAACCACTCTTAATAAAAAACAGTACCTAATCAACAAAATAGCGACCCAGTCTTGATCCTGTCTTGGTCATATCTTTGGCGGGAAAACGAGACAGTATTCGGCTTTAGAGCCAAACACTCTTGCCACCGCCAAGTACACCACATAGTCGAGTAAGTATCTGACGGGTTGAATCCCCGTAACGAAAGGGCGCAGCGTAAAGAACAGTAGCGTATTTTTGCACGTTGCCAAGACCTTTGATAAGATCTGGCATGACGGCCTACTCTATAAACTTTATCAGATAGGTAAGCCAGCCAGATCGTTTGGTGTGTGTAGTGGAGGCTTATCTTAGATTTCGAATAGAATTGCTTATAATTCTGCTTTCGCCACGAGAAGCAATTACGAGGGGAGGTCAAAAAGTTCGCGGAATGACTGGGAAAAAAGATGAAATGATACATTATGTTATTTTTCCTTTTCAATATATTCCCCCTTAACACGAATACATTTTTCGGATCTGGCATATAACTTATTAATACCGTCGAAAAAATAGGTTTTGTCTTGGGCGTCAAAATACGCCGAAATCGCCGACTTGACTTCATCATCGTCTCTAAATTTTTTTCCACGCAGCTCTTTCTTCATCTTTGGGAATAAATAAAAATCGATAGGGGCCAGGTCTGAACTGTAGGGTGGATGGCGTAGTTGTTCAAAACCGCATCGATGAATGGCAGCCGTCGCAACATGACTCGTGTGAACGGGCGCGTTGTCGTGCAAAAGGAGTACACCTTTTGTCAGTTTTCCTCTTCTTTTTTCTTTAATAGCTTCTTTTAATCGGTCCAATAGGGAAGCGTAGTACTCTCCCGTTATAGAAACACCAACGTTCTTTATAATCGATCAAAAGAATACCTTCAGTATCCCAAAATAGTCGCCAATGATCTTTCCGGCCGATTGCGACACTTTAAATTTTTTAGGGGGTGGTGTGCCTTTTTTGTGCCACTGCAATCGACTCCTGCTTTGACTCAGGCTCATAGTGGTGGACCCAAGTTTCATCACCGGTTACAATTCGGGCCATAATTTCTTCCTATCTTCTCCACAGCGGTCCAAAAACTCGCGGGAACAGTTGACGCGCTCACGTTTTTGCAGCGGCGTGAGCATTCTCGGGACCCACCTTGAACACACTTTACTCATGCCAAGATGTTGATGAAGGATATTTAAAATTGTGGTTTCTGATACTCCAACTGATGCTGCAAGTTGTTTCTTCTTCAACCTTCCGTCTTCCAATACAAGTTTTTCAACTTTTTCAATGATTTCCGGCGTAGTGGCCTCAATGGGCCGTCCAGGTCGAGGATCATCTTCAATTGACTCCCTTGCTTGCTTGAAAAGGCCGTGCCATTTGTAAATCATGGTTTTACCAGGAGCAGAGTCTCCGTAAACAGCTAACATCTCTTGCAAAATAGTTTGAGGCGTTTTTCCTTGTTTGGTGAGGAACTGTACGACGGCGCGATGTTCAATTTTCTCCATAGTGGCTAGTTTGTTCACGATTTACTTGTTTACTCGTTTGTAACTCGAAAACTAATGACCCAATTAGGCTAGAAATTGGCATATATAGTAATTATGAGTTACTCAAGTAGCGGTTACCTGGAGGAGCGACCTCACCCCCGCCAACCCGCCATTCCGCGAACTTTTTGACCGCCCCTCGTATCCTCCCTTCGCCCCATAAGAGTCAGTGTCCCTCAAGGATCCATACTCTCCCCATCATTGTTCTCGATTTTTGCGAACGATATGCTAATCTCTACCTTAGAGGGCGAGATCTCAGTTCGGTCCTAACCCGACTGCAACTCGCCATCGATGGGCTTGCAGCTTGGTAAGCGGTGGCGGAACGAGGTGAACCCGGAGAAATCTTTTATGCTGCAGCTAGAACCTCCGGCCAACGCCACGTCCCGCACCCACACGGTCACAGACTTCAAGCGACTCGGGATTCTATTCGAGTCGTCTTCAAGTCGAGTCGAGATCTTGCATCCATCCCATGGATAAAAACAGATAGATTTATCTATCTGTTCCCCGAAGAATGTAAAACATTTGCCCAGTTGAAGTTTTCTAATCACCAGCGCTAAGTAATGAAGTGATCAAACGAAACGAATTTCTTCTCAGTCTTTATTTCACTCGCGGCCCGCGCCGCGCATCTTTCATTTCATACTTGTCTGGACTTGTTTATCACGCTGCGCCGCAGTGCCCTGCTGTAAATAGTAGGCATTGGATTAATGATTGACGGACTTCCTAAATACTCGTATTAACGGAAGTTAACGTGTCCGTGTAAAATTTATAAAAGTTAACCTAATAGTTAAACCGGTACCAATCACAATGTTAAATTCATTAATTAACGATTAACGAGTTAATGCCAAGTTTTGGATGTGACAAGTGACTCTATCTTGTTGAAATCATGACCGCTGATTAAAACCAATAAAAATCCTGCAATGCTAGAGTAAAACATTTTCAATATAGTGATACACTACACTTAATACACTGTAAGCACACAACTTCTTGAATCTTCATAAAAATATGTACAATTAATGCCTCTGGTTGATAGAGCGGCCCATATAGTACAGTTTTTGTCTATGAAGTCGTGACATTAAATGATGGCGCTGTTGTGATGCATATAGCTGTCGCGAAATGCGCGATGGATGTAAATATTGTAAATAGCAAATAAGTCCAGTAAAGTCCAGAAATAAATGAGAGGAGACAGAATACACTGTCTATGGTAAGGGAAAAGTTTTTCCCATTGCAAGTTAACGGCGGCGGTCAAGTTAAGCACTTGCTTAATTCTCTGAGAACAAAGTTGAGACCAGCGTTAGCGGCCCGAGTATTCCAGTATCCCTTTCATGAACACAAGCTAAGTATTTAGAGTAATTGGCATTTGAATTTAGTAACAAAATTACATACATAAAGTTATACAACGAGGTGTTAAAATGGTTACTTTAGACACAAACACCTTGGGCTGATTCTCGGCGTACGAGAATGGTATGTAGGTACAGCTTACCTCATGGTAATAAGGGCGTCTAATAATAAGAATAGAGTTGAACGGTCTTGGTGAAGACTGTGTCATGAGTATTTGGCGAGCTAAATGTCCCAGTGTGGCGAGCCCCACCAGAATTAGGACAGTTCCAGTGGTTGGCGTGCCCCACCATTTGGAAGTAGAGCTGAACGGTCTTGGTGAAGACTGTGTCATAAGTATTTGGCGAGTTAAATGTCCCAGTGTGGTGAGCCCCACCAGAATTAGGACAGTTCCAGTGGTTGACGTGCCCCACCATTTGGAAGTAGAGCTGAACGGTCTTGGTGAAGACTGTGTCATGAGTATTTGGCGAGCTAAATGTCCCAGTGTGGCGAACCCCACCAGAATTAGGACAGTTCCAGTGGTTGGCGTGCCCCACCATTTGGAAGTAGAGTTGAACGGTCTTGGTGAAGACTGTGTCATGAGTATTTGGCGAGCTAAATGTCCCAGTGTGGCAAGCCCCACCAGAATTAGGACAGACTGCTAGTGGTAACCGAGGAGTGCTTGATCAATGGCCCTGTCTAGGAAGTCTTGATAAGGTAAGGATGATCACATTTACTCATTGTCAGGATCCTCTGATTGTTCTCACTACGCTCCTTGTGTTCATCAATTAGATTACAATAAATAAGTTATGCGAAGCAGATAATTTACTGGGTTATATTTAGGGAACTTAGGTCAGGTTCGTACTGAAGGGATCTTAAGGATTCTATTACTAATAATCATAATTAAATATGTGCTAATTCTACCCCTGTTGGTACAATAGCAAACCTATATAGTCTGACCAAAATGATTTTGATACTAAATTATTATTTTAACCTTTTTTAAATTGCATTGGTGAGGTTTCGGTACCTGCCTTCAAATCGGGAGGTACGTGGTCGTGGTTCTAATCGACGCCATATACTAATTTGTTTTTCGATGTTTACAGTGTTTCGTTTAACTTGCTTTCTTGTCTGTATTGTTCAAATCTAGGAACTCATTTTTAACACAGTTGCAGTTGACTGTTGAATCGAACTGAAAGTTTGCACTTTTCGGATTTGGATGACAATACATAAACATCAAATAAAATGAAATTAAACAATATTTACTAAATAATAAAATTAAAAAAAATAGTTACTGTTTTATTTATAAATGCACTAAAAACTAGATTTTTTTTTGGGATCTCTGCATTTAAATTAAAAATGGTGTCGAAATACAATGGCGATAAAGGGCAAGCATTTTATTTGAGAGATCCCTAGAAAATTAATTAACTAAAATTATTTTCTACTTTTTAGTGCTATTATAAATAAAACACTGTAACTTAATTTTTTTATTACAATTAAAATAATAAAATTAATATAGTTATAAAGAGATTTATTGATCACTCTCAAACGTCTCGTTGCCACGTTCATCAGCAGCACTGTCATCACTACAGCTGCTGTCTCCGCTACTGCTATCATCGCCTAAGCGAATAATGAACTCATCTGTCTTGGTACAGGTGACGACCTCTCTCATAGTACTCATTTTCGAGTTTCTCGACGTGATGGCATCAATTTTCCATATTTCAGTTGTGATACTGTTGGAGGCCTCATGAGCAAGTTGTTTCACATCACATGACTCAACATAGCGTACTACTACTTTTTGTTTTAAGTTAGCCCAAATGAGCTCGATAGGATTCAAATCCTGTTTTGTAGCAATACGTGATTGTTCGATTAGGGCTCTTCTATTATTTTGACATTTTTGTAACTAAGCCCGATTGCTTTTATAATTTTACGCAGAACTTCAAGACTACAATCAAAATACAGCTCAGTTCTGCTTATATACCTGGAATTTTCTGAGGGTTGATACCTAAAAATTCAAAAGGGTTACATTGATTTTGCGCCCGTCTACAGTAAATTGGGTATATTAAATCTTACCTTTTACATACATACAAAAAACATGCAAAAATACCTCTTTTTTCACTGTGTAAAAAATTGTATTTTCGGCGCAAAGCACATTCATTTCATTTAGTATCTTATGTAATTTAATCAGACCCAATGATATTATAATTATGCGGTAATGAGAAAGTGGATAGCTTTGCAAAATTGATCTCTGACACATCTGATATCGTACCTATTAAAAAGATTAATATTCCGGAAAGTGATTGTGCAGCCATATTTAGAGAAAATTTATTAACTAGTTGGACGCAAGATTGGAATAAAACATTAGAATTGAAAGGAAGATGGTATTACAATATCAACTCTGAAATAAAACAGCCGTGGTTTGTAAGCAGACAATATAAAAGTAGAAAGTTTTACACTACGTTGTGTAGATTACGTATGGGACATGCCCGTTTTAATGAACATTTGTTCAGAATGAACATGATCTCCTCTCCGTCATGTACTTTCTGCAACTCTAATATTGTGCAATCCTTGGATCATATTTTCTTTGAATGTTCACATTTTTCTACACAAAGGACCTTACTTTTTGAAAACTTCAAAAAAATTCATAAAATTCATTCATATCATCAGACTAGTATCTGATGATAATATCCCGCATTCTGTTCCTGTTATTATGAAAAATCTCGACACGTATCGATTGCTGTTTAAGTACATTGAATATACAATTGAAGAAATTTGAAATGAGAAAAGATTTTGAATAGTGAAGAGAAACTCTTTTGTCTTGGCTGTATGGCGCTAAAGATGCCTTTGCCTTTCCCAAATAGGGAAAAATATGACAAAAAAAATAAATATCTCTGGTTAATTTGTTGTAGTTACTTATTATGTGATGTATGTGACTGTGTTAATGATTCACGATGAGCCAATAGCTTTAAAATACAATATTAAAAAAAACGAGGTTATTATCAGTTGAACGAGACAGAAAGAAACAAAAAATACTATTTTCTTAATTAATATTTTATGTATACAATAGTGTCGAAGCTGACTTTTATAAGTTTATGACATAGAAGAAACTGAAATGTCTTTACCATTACCCATATCACCCTGTGCTAAAAGGGACTGTCTTAGTGGCTTGAGTTGTGATCGGTTTGAGTATGCCAGTACAATGGCAACTACACTACTGGCACCAGTGAAAACTGAACGGGAAATTCTTGAGCATTCTATGTCAGAGGATGATCCTAATGCCAATACTCAACTGCCCAGCGAAGTTGGTACAGAACCTCGTTGGGGCCCGCGACATCGTGGTGCACAGGAACTTGCTGAGTTGTATAGCCCAGGTAAGCATTTTTTTTCACATTTATTTCTCATGCTTCTTAGGTGTATCAATAAATTTATTTCATTAAATTATACTACTTAATATAATACTACATAATAACCATATACCAGTGGCTTAAATACAAATTAAGTAAATAAATTAATCATACTCTGTTGTACAGTATTGACTAAACATGTTATAGACCCAATCCCGAAATTCACACGGGCGAAGCCGTGGGCAGAAAGCTAGTAATAATATAAAATATAATCACAAAATTACTATAAATGGACTTATAATGAAACAACAGATCACACTAAACTACACAACACATTTTCTCATTTTTGTAGAAAAAATAAATCAATATTTCAAGTTTAAAGTTATAATTTGATTATACTTATGGCTTCATATAATTTACTGTATTAATATGTTAAACAATAGAATTTACATTTTGAATATTATTGAGCCAAGTACTACTTATTATCATATACACTTAATCTATATCTTAATGTATTACCAGAGATAGGAGTAGGAGATTCAATTTGTTTGTGAATTTCCAACATCTCAGACTTGACTGTTTGTCTAACTTAGTATTTTAATAATTTTCTTTCTAATTAAACTGCCTTGATCCTGTCCTTTAGTAGTATTTAAATTCTCTCTTGCTTCACTATATTTCTCTTCTTATGCCTCATTATTACAATTTGCTCATTTATTGGCTTGTTTCTATTTTAATTATTGATGCATAAATGGTTAGTGTTTAAAGCTTGGGTTTCCACTGAATAACTTGCTGGCCCTTCTCTGCTAACAACAATACCCGGTGCAGCTGCCTTACTAATATTTTCATAAAATATGGGTTGCTCTATATTGGCAAGCTTGTTATGTATACTTCATCATATGGCATGTTATAATATTTGGAGACTGATCTGTGGGTTAATATCAAACTTGGATTGCAGATAACTTTTTAATTAAGTGCCAGTTCCTGACTGGTAGTATCAGACTCAGTCTCATTTAGAGGATTATTTGAGGTGTTTTGTTGAGATTGAGTGCAATTTGAGACTTAAAAAAGAAAACAAGTATCATTATTAATGTTCACAGGAAAGAAGGCAAATTTAATTGGATAAATAGGAAAGAATATTCAGAATCTATCACTTTCAATTTTTATTATCTGGCTAACTACCATAACTCAAAAAGTTTTTGTGACATGTTTAACGGATCACGAGGTGATTGGTTCTCAAGTTCAGCTTGTGTATAAATGTTGCGTTGTATGTTTTTCAATGTTGTAACAATATAAACAGATGTTTAAATAGAGTAGCTAAATAGTATGGGATTATGCTGATTAGTTTAGTTGCCATATTTTTGTTATTCATTTAGTAATTATTTCTCATTATAAGAATAATTTTGTAATTTACTTTTAATAAACACAATTGAAAATGCTATGTATCTTAGTCCAGTAATATATGAAGAAATATATAAATATGTATAAAAAAAAACATAAAAAAATAGTAGTGGTTCAGATGAACTTTAACAACTGCTCTGATTAAAAAATGCGGAAAGAAATTAACATATCCCTTTACATTTTTTAAATTGAAAATAACCCTCGTGAAACCCATATTTACAAGAAAAATAAGTATGTTCCACATAACTGTCGGCCTATTACTAGCTATTTCGATACCTTCTTTATATTCTTTATATACGCTCCGATTGTGGAACGAGCTCCCTGCTGAGGCTTTCCCGGGGGATTACAGTATGGGGTTCTTCAAAAAGGGAGTAAATAGGTTTTTAAAAAGGTCGGCAAAGCGTTTGTGATGCCCCTGGTGTTGCAAGCGTCCATAGGCGACGGTGACTGCTTACCATCAGGCAGGCCGTAAGCCTTTTTGCTACCGTTGTAGTATAAAAAAAAAAAATATATATATATAAATACGGCTGGCCCGCCTTATTCGAAAAGTAAAAATGTTCGAAAAGTAATTTGAATCTCGCGCGCGCTATTAAATGCGCTTATCGGTGCGCCGTGCGTGCGTCAGTAACAGAGGTCGATAATGTTCGTGCTGATCTTGTTAAATTCGTTCTCTTGAGGAAGCGCGGCGTCCGCAGATGCTGCGACGACGGCAGCGCGGTGGCGGCTTATCCACGGGTTAAATTTTTGGTGGTAATTTGAAAACTGATTTATTATACTTACTAAGATTATTACAAAATAATAAATATTAAACTACTTTGTTTCTTTTGATATTATAAGTCCATAAAATTAATTGAAAATCATTCAAATACCGCGCTAGTTCATGAATGAAACGACACCGCTGCCGCGCCGCCTCAAGCGCCCAATACTTAGTCAAATAACATCGCTTGCTGTTTTTATATAAAGTTCAAAATACCTATTCTAGCCTATTCTAGCGCGGTGTGAGCAAGCATTAGTCCCAAATTCCCGACTGCTCGCGTAGATACACGATGCTTCAAGAGTCGGTTTCGCGATTTTTCGACTTTGTACGCGCGGTATAAAAGCCATGCTAACCGCAGCGACCGACAGCCCCGCCCGATCCCATCACTCGCTCAAACGAATCCCTTCCGCCAGCCACCAACCGCGTCCATACCCTACACACCCCATGTCACGGGCTACACAACCTTTGTCATATAGACATATAGATTCTGACCCTCCACTACACGGCGATCTTAAGCGTTCGAGCCATTAGACGGCGCGCTCAAATTGCGTCGAAGCCTTTATTTCGACCCTAACGACTCCGGAATGGTCGCCGGTGTCGTTAGCAGGCTAGGCGTCGAACCTTCTGTTCGTGCGCCTTCCACAAACACACTCATTGCAATGCTGAGTAGGTGCCACTTGTAGTATTTCTTTAATATGTTTAAATGCTTTCACTTGTGATGGTCCCGAATAGAACATATTACTCTCTTTTAATAACATATATAATGGCTGTAATATAGTTGATTTGTTATGTAAAAATCTGCCTACATAATTGACCATACCTAAAAATTGTATGAGTTCTTTCTTATTACTAGGTTCTTTAAAATTGCTTCGGTGAGTATCTGTGTCGAATAGGACGGGAGGGATCGACACATTGTCACCACTGCGCATCCGACCTCGACTCGGCCCAGCACACGCTGGCGGAGTGCCCCGCGTGGGCCTCCGAGCGCCGAGTCTTGGTCGCAGAGATCGGGCGAGATCTGTCTCCGCCGGCATTGATTGCGGCAATGCTGGCGGACGAGGGAGGTTGGAGGGCTGTGGCCTCCTTCTGTGAAGCAGTGATGCTCCAGAAGGAGGCCGCCGAGCGGGGTCGGGAGATGGCCGATCCCGCTCGAAGAAGGCGGCGCCGGGCTCGGTAGCACAGCTGCGGCGCCGCCGCGGGTCGCCGGCGGGCGCGAGGAAGTCGCGACTGCTACGGCGACCCGGGATGGACCACGCCCCTTCCGTGGCCGGGGGGCGTCGTCGGTGGCGGAGACCGGGGGAGGTAGTAGCCTCCCCCGAGGTGGGCTCCCCTCCAGGCAGGGGAGCGGAGGCTGGGGGTTCCCGGAGGTGGCTTGCTGTTCCCGGGGGCTCCCTACATGCCTGAGGAAGGCCATCCCTGAGGTTTTTAGTGGGTAGGCCTCCCCCTTCTGGGGAGGAGAGCCCCACATAACCCCGGCTCGTCACAGCCGGGGTATGCAATTTAATGCATTTTCCTCAGGGGAACAAAAAAAAAAAAAAAAGGTTCTTTAAAATTACTAATTGCTTTAACTCTGTCTGGATCTATTTTTATACCATCTTTATTGATTATATGACCTAAATAATTTACTTCTGTAACTCCAAATAAAGCTTTATTTTTATTAATAGTTATACCCTCTTTACTTAATCTTGTATGGACTTCTCGAAGAACTTTATCATGATTTTCCTTTGTATCTTGATGGATAAGGATATCATCAACATGAATGGCTACTTTAAGGTCTTTAAATAGATTACTAAACTTCATACTAAAATATTCAGGAGCACAATTAAGTCCGAACGGAAGTCTATTTTAAACAAAACGTCCAAAAGGTGTTATAATGGTTGTTATCTTTCTAGATTCCTTATTTAATATTATTTGATGAAATCAGGATGTGGCATCAATTTTAGAAAAGTACCTAGAACCATTAAGTTGTGCTAATTTTGGTAACAAAACTTGTATGCATGTTTGTCTCTTTATTTTCCGAACCGTTATTTTGTTTACCAAATAAACGTTTTTCTTTCTTTCTTTCTTTCTTTCTAATGTATTTTCCACGTTTGGTATGGGATATACAGGCCTCAAAATATTTTTGTTAACCATAGTATAATCACCACATATCCTTAATTTACCATTTTTAAAAACTACTACTATTGATGAAACAAAATCCGTTGGCTCCTCTATTGGACTAATAATACCTAGCTTTTGTAACCGGTTTAGTTCTTCTTTTACTAAAGGCAATAAAGGAATAGACACATTCCGTGGAGATGTTTGTATGTGGAGTTGAGGATTATCAATCAACTTAATGGTAAATCTCATCTTTAAAGACTCCTAACTCATCAAATATTTCCGGGAATTCTTTTTCTACCCAAGACTCACAGGTTTCATCCCTAATTTCTATTATAGGTGAAGTATCTAAAATAGCACAGATGCTTATTACATTCATGCATTCAATTGCTGGACGACCAAGTATTGCCGTAGTCAATCCACTTACAACATAAAACTTACCTTAATAAACTTTATTTTTATATTTTAATTTTAAATTTTATGGTACCAGGGACATCCAATTTTGATCCATCAGGTCCTCTTACTAAGTCTATACATTTCACCAGTGGAAGCTTCCATCGATTTGCCCATTGATCAGAACTTGCAATTATGTCGGCACCTGTATCTATTAAAAATTTCACTTTGTCAATAAACAAATTATCATTATATATATCCACATCAATTATATATTTTAAATTCTGTTCACAAAATCTAGCCTCAAACATTTTTTCTGGCTCTGATAATTCTTTGTCAATTCTTCTTAAATATCGAGAATGACACAACTTGGAAAAATGACCAACCCTTTTACATTTGTAACATGTTGCTTTAGCAACTGGACATTTCTCTTTAGGGTAGCGTTCTTGCCCACAAAACCAGCAATTTTCCTTTTTCCCTCTATCTTTATGAATTTTGTTTATTTCCGTGATATCTTCTCCTGTCATAATTCTTGTCTCCGCCTGTTGAATTTCCGCTTGTGTACACATGAGTATGGCTTCACTTAGGGTTAATTCATTCTTCAGTAACATCCTTTCTCTAATATTTTTGTCTTTGATTATCTCGCATCAAATGTTCTTGTATTTCATTTTCTTTTTGAATTCTATAATTGAATTTGTATTTAGAATAAATGACGTTCTTTTTGGGAACAAAGAAATCGTCAAATTTCTTTTATAACTTTTCATATATTTAGGCCAACCTTCCGGAATAAAATTATAATATCCTGGCGGTGTTACTTGCACTGGTCTGTTAGTGAGCATGTTCTTATCTTGAACGTTTTCCTGACTATCTGTCATCTTACTGTTTGTTATTTTTCGCAAACTTAAATCTCAATTATTTACTTTTTTTTTACCACTCAATTACTTTTTTACCGCTGCCACCATGTTTAGATATAGGATTAATAATTTATAAACATTATTTGCAATTACAATCCTTTTACTTGTACTTACATGTCAAAAAGAGCGGCAACTTAAAATACGTTCAGAAACCTTAGCACATAACATTTAGCAACGTTCAACAAAATAAGCGCGAAAATTTTAAAACGAAGTAATAAGTGATTGAGAATAAGAGCAGTTTAATAGTGTTTTTGGAAGGCAATAGTACTAGTATTGATTTTAACTCGACTAGCCGGTCATATATTTTGATCCACATTCAATGTAGATTTCCTGTTGCATTGTTAATCCGTCAAGTGCCATGTATAATTATCCAAATATCCGCACTTTCAATTCATCTTCACCACGTTTGACAGCCTTGCATTGAAGTCTGTCAGCCATTACAACGGTGTAATGAGTTGTGGAATCATATATTGCCCGAGAAATATCGTCATATCGTCCGTTTTAATATGTTTATTTCATAAAAAGATAACAGTTTTCCCTAAATTCGGAAAATGTTTTTTTTTTATAAAATGGTATCATTCGAAGATGAAAAACATCAACCATATTTTAGACTGCTATTGATGTCGGATATGTGTTCTTCGGGCTCCTCTGTGTATTTTTGAGTATATTTACATTTGAAAGCACTTTCATTCAAAACGATTCCGATAAAATGTGTTATTTTTTTATTATAGCTTCTACATTTTTCTTTTTATACTTCCTAAATGCCAATAACACTTATACGTTACTAAAAGAGAACTAAATTATAAGACATGAATATGTATTCATGTCTTATAATTTATTTGTCAATCAATACCAATCTTTGTATGATTTGGAAAAATAAAGGTATTATGTATAGGTTGTGGCTAAATGAAGATAGTCCATTTGTCTGCTCTTGAAGTATCATAAAAAGTATCTGTTCGGACATAATCGATTTTTGAATTGATTTCTTCTGCTAACTTGAGAGCTCATTCTTGTTTGCGAGATCTTAATATTTTAAAATACTGTGATATTTATTTTCTGAGATGTTTCCGCTATCTACTTTGAAGTGGAAATATATCTAATAGGTAGGATAATAAGGAATATGTATATAATAGGAAAGAAAATATATAGAATAGGAAGGATAAAGTGACATCCAGTTTACCTCCATATTATTTATAAAGATTGTATAAATTATATTACTTTAATCCAGAGGTAATTTTTAAATTCTATAAATATATACTCATGATTTTAATATTTTTTCCACTATATTTCATGTAAATTTCTTGTTTAATCTCTAGAACATTTTTCAATATTTTTCGAGTGGGGGAATATCCCTTTTATCGAACTTTGAACTTTCACATAAATATAAATGTACTAGTGACCGGGAATTAGGGTTCAGCCAGCGTTTTTGCAATATCATCGCAAAAAAACGTGTTTATTTACGACATCACATTAGAGACTCTAAATTTATTAGTGTTTCTCTACTTAATTATGCATGTATTATACATACAAACCTTCCTTAAGAATCACTCTATCTATTAAAATCGCATCAAAATCCATTGATTGCTTTTTAAAGATCTAAGCATACATAGGGACAGACAGACGGCGCATAGCGACTTTGTTTTATACTATGTAGTGATTTACGTGATATACATTGTAAGAAACCTATAAACTATGTAATTCAATGCATTTATTACATTTAAAAGCAATAAAGATTATTTATAATATGTATAGAGCGATTACATTGCCTTTTAAGTTATCGATTTGGGTTGTAAAGTAACCGTGTAATAACGTGGGGGTAAGTACACGCTACCAACCCCAAGACGACCATCTAATCACCATCACCAGTCTGGAGGCGTTTCTACTATATAAATAATATTTTTGATGGTGTTGTGGTGCCTATTTTGTAATTTATTATATTCTGGTTAACGTTCGTGTTGCATAGTTGAATTTAATATGATATTGTAATGCAGTAATAATGTTAAATGGAGTTTCTAACATACAAATAATATTTTCGGAAAATTTTCAGAAACCACCGACCGAACCTACCTATACCTAAAAAAATAATTAAAAAATATGCAGTTTTTAAGTTAATTATGTTTATTATAATATTATATTATTACATTGTAAGTAATACACTTTTTATAATTATAAAAAACAAGATTTTTTCCTGTGGTTCTATTGCGCAACATAAAAAAATATCAATCAATTAATTGGGATCATTTCATCAACTCATAAATAACATGACACTTGGCACAGATTTAGGCTCTCCTTTCTTTTTTTTTTTTTTGTTACGCTGAGGAAAATGCATTGAATTGCATACCCCGGCTGCGGAGAGCCGGTGGTTATGTGGGGCTCTCCTCCCCAGAAGGGGGAACCCTACCCACTAAAAACCTCAGCGATGGCCATCCTCTGGCGTTGTAGGGGGCCCTCAGGATCAAGTATCGCATCTGAGGACCCCTGGCCTTTGCACCCCTGGGTGCATTAGGGGAGCCCTTCTCGGGGAGGAGTGATCTTGCCGTCTCCTCCCCTCCGACCTCCTACGACGTCACCCCCCGGCCATCCGGGGGTGAGGTCCCTCCCGGGTCGCCTCCACGGGCACGAACTGCGTCGCGCCCGCCAGCGACCCGTGGCGGCGCCTCAGGCCAGGCTATCTGGCCCGAGGCCGCCTTCTTCGAGCGGGATCGGCCATCTCCCGATCCCGCTCGGCGGCCTCCTTCTGGAGCATCACCGCTTCACAGAAGGAGACCACAGCCCTCCAACCTCCCTCATTTAGGCTCTCCTGGAAATAGAACAGAATACCGGGTTTCAAGACCATCAATCACTACGAATCTGATTGTTCCACAATACTCAAGCGAATCTTGCTCAATTCCTAGTCAACTTCCAGCAGTTTTTCCTCGGTCTGCAGTATATATAAGTTGTATGTTGTCAGCCAAGATCGTTCGACAGTTAGTGTCCACAATCCTAATATTCATAACTCCACTGGCACGAGCATCGCGCCAAAATGCATTGCCGTAAGGTGTCATACTACTAGGCACTAAGGATTTTATTGTTTCGAAAGGGGTGGGGAGCGTCAGAGCGTGGTTTGTTTATTATTAGGGTGCATATCGAACAGGTGAGGTTGACTGGTCCCGTTAGGTGTGATTTGGTACCATGAGGATCCCTAGATTCTCCAATTCCGTATAAACTAGTAAAACTGTAATGAATTAGATTATTACATTAATAATTTATTTTTAAGGTTTTGCACTATATAATTATTGTTTGTCTGTCCTTTATCAATGTTTAGACATATGCAAAAAATCAAATTCTCTTTTTTTTCTACAGGCAAAAGACTGCAGGAATGGGTGTGTGTGGTGTTTTGTTGCACATTATGTGTTTGTGCTGGAATTCTAATGACCCGGCATATTCGGGCAGATGCGTCACTTGTTGTGGCTGCAATTGCTGGCGTTCTAACAGCAGATTTTGCTTCTGGAGTGGTGCACTGGGCAGCTGACACTTGGGGAACGGTTGACTTACCTCTTATAGGGAAAGTAATAATAACTTTTGGGAAACTTTATTGTTGATAATTAAAACAAGGAAAACGATTTTTTTTCTCAATATGTAATTTTAGACAGATTTGTTTAAGTTGTGTTTTATGTTGTTGTGTGATCTCATATAATCTAGGTTAAATCTTGATTGAAACCACTTGCAACAGAGCAACATTAACTAATTGAATCTGCATCGCATATATTTTAAGTAAATCAATATCAGTACTATGGAATTAAGATCCAATTTGCTGTAATTATTTGTAAGGGTATATGAGTTAGTGACTATTGGTTTTTATTTTAATATTTAAACAATGCCATTTTACGAATAAATCATAAAAAAGACCCCATGGCCCCAAAGATGCATACGTCGCGAAGAGTCGATGTCAGAAAGTAAAATGTGTTTTATGTGTCTGCGCTGTTGTATACTGACTAGTTTCGGTTTAGCATTTTAACAAATTTTTATGTCAATCATTTTTATGTCTTTGTAATCTGGGGTATAAATTAGCAGATTTTTCAAATTATGTGTATTGTAATAATCTAAGATAATTAACAAGTACCTACTATTCTTAATCTATGACATGTAACTTAAATTTAAGGATGTATAGGAATTCATATATATAATAAAATTTGAAAATATATTTATTGTCTTTGTGCAGACTTTATTTTGGTCTGGTAAATATTGCAAGAATAAATAACCAAAAAACCAGAATATGATATAAAGAAATACATGCTAAAGGGAGGAGAATAGGCAACTTAACCTTACGAATATAAATCATAAAAAATGTTGACTAAAGAGAAACAGTATCACTAAGATGATTAGCTACAAAGATTTGGACATCGATTCTGGTGTGGTCGGAAATATTTTTCAGAATTATGTCCAAGCTCATAAATGTTATACCCCATCAAACGGTAGACTTCAACAAGAAAATCCTGTTCTAAGATGGCTACAATATAACCAAAGAAGTATTTATATTATATCTTCAGTTACCATTGCAATTTATTAGAAGACTGTTCATTAGCTTTACAAAACCGGCTTGTACGGCCAATAACTATTTAGTCACGGGAACACGAGAGAAACACCACAAATCCACCTGGATCATTCACCTGCAAGACGTTTTCACCTTTCCGAAAGTCAATTATACTGATAATTCGGTCTCTGATATCCAGTTATTTTTAACATCGAATACTTTGATCTGATATCGCAAGAAAATTTGAAAAAATCAAGCTTAACTTAACGGCAGATTGTGTTACTTGACAGACAATTAACACAATCTGCCGTTAGGTCTTTTTTCCGACATTTCGTATAGTAAAACTTATATGTCTACCCATAGATAGAGTCAGAAGTTACACAAGAACGAAGAAAAGATTAGAAAATCGTTAATTATTTGTTCCATCACAATAAAATAAATATTTTCATACAAGTTTTTACGTAACCTTTTGTGCGCGAGTCCGACTCGGACTTACAGCTTTTTTTATGTTTAATTTCTAATTAACTAATTAGACATTAGGAGTTTGCCTTCACCAGTAATACAATACTTATACTAGAAAGTAACCAGTTGAGTATATTTCCTGGAAATTCCCGTTATGAGTTTGCATATTAGACACGGGGCCATTTTTTTACAGTATTAGTTTAATTAGTTGAGTAATTAATTAGGTAAATGGTCTCAAGGGATGCGGTAAAGTAATTCACTACAAAGTACACAACAAAGTGACGTGGCAATGTCAAGGAGAAAGCCTCCGAATCAGCAAAATACTAGAACACACATACGATACTGTATAAATTGACATTTTTTTTATAATTATGTTGTTTAATTTGTATAGATTTTGTTATCGTTTTCCTTGTTCAAAGATATTCCTACCAAGTAGGTGCCATGCCATAAACTGTTCAAGTTGAATTAACAGTCTAAACTTATTGCGTTTGTCTCTATGCATTATAACTGAAGTGAAAACAGATGGTGTGTGGCGCCTATTTTGTAATTTATTATATTCTGATTAACATTAACGTTCATGTTCCATAGTTGAATTTAGTATAATATTGTAATGCAATAATAATATTAAGTAGATGTTAAATAAGCGAAGTGGGAGGAAATATTTTACAAACGTTATATTTGGTTTTTCTTATTATGTTAGTACTCCAAGAGTTTAAAATAGCTTTTATTTAAAATGAATTCCACTCCGCTTTCTGTTTATCCCTCAGCCTTTTTAAAGTATTTATATTTTGAAATTCAAGTCCGTTGCATGAATATTTATTTGTAATTACGAATGCAATTAAAACATACATTGCTTTAGAAAATACACTTATGTACATTCCTTTCTTTTTTTGGTAATAAACACTAGATTTTTAAATAGAGGTCGAAATTAATTTTTGTTATTTTCTGCATGACTGTTCTCGATGCGGCTTGGATAATATAGTCTATATAAAATTAGTATAACCAAGTATGGCGTACGTCACTTTTGCACATTATATGTACGTTACTTAAGCAACTTGATAAAAAAATATAGTAATAAACCAATTTATTTAATCTTATATTAATATTTCGTTTCATGTTTAAATTAGAAAGTTAAAAAGAAAAAAAAAACATAACTAAGTCCGGTTTAACAAAATGTGATAAATATGGACCTAACACAGACCATTCTATTAGTTAATTTTTTTTGTGTTATACTCGTAGATTACAAACATAAATACTAATGTTGTCTCTTTAGTTAGAATTTATTTTCATCTTCCCAGTGCCGGTATGTGTGTGTAGTAAAAAAAGAAGAAAAGAAGATTAAAACATTAATTAACTAATCTAACGACACCTCAAGCTAAAACCTATCTAATATCTAATCGATCAGTACCGAACCCTCTTTCTGGCGCAATCGGGTAACATGTAATGTGGTAATGGCTATGACGAGTACTGATCAACTTTATATTATAACGAACAATATACTCGTATTTTCTCTATAACTTATCCAAACCATGACATTCAGGTATTCCGATGCTTATTAATTGAATCGAATTGACAAAGTGTGACAAATTTAGAGCCCTGATCATAAATATTTTTTAAACTAACCTTTATTTGCAATTTACCTTTTTAGTAAACATTTCTATGTTAGTAATTTCGCTAAAAATTGAATTGATTCGATAGATACAGTAATTATATGGATCTAAACAATCGATCGATTTTACTTGAATCAGCCTGTTGCAAACATGCGATTTGCACATTGCAGATCTTGAATAACTGTCTAGGTACAAATGTTATTTTTGTTCTCTCTCATTTACATACTATCGAAGCGATATGGGAAGTATTTTCTAATTTTCTCCTCTATAGTCTACTCATCGGATCTGCTCATTGGGACTGTCTGGATTTATGAACACCCAACTGTGCTATAAAAACAATCGATTTACTACCTATTCGTGATTATGTATAAAGAATGTACATTTATCAAGACTATTTTGATTATTAAAATATGTCACTTAAAGCTTTAGAGCTTCATTTTGAATTGATAATAATTTAATGAATAAAAAGTTCTTAAAGAGAACAAGTCTGTTTAACACTACAAAAACCCCACTGGTCAAATGTCCCCAATGAAGTTTTTGATCAATCATATTACATTGTAGTCATTGTCGTTTTATGACTTTTAATATTTCGTCATTGTTTACATAATCTGATATTTTTATACCGGTAGTAAAATAAGTATTTGTTAAAATTGAATCACCTACCTAGAAATACCGTAGTGGTCATTTGAGTATTCTGGTAAATATTTAAAATTTCGTTGAATATTCTTTGTTGTGGTTAGTTGAAAAAAGATTAGTTTTTCGCAAATACCTATTACGACTCGCATTCATTTTATAATGTCTCATAATCGTTACCTTTGTCCTTCTAAAATATGGGAAGTGCTGCAAACTTATCATTGATGCCACCATGTTGCGGCAGATTCAGAAATGTACTGAAACAATAGCCCGCCGAACGGAACGTTACAAATAAATATTGCGATTTCTGCGATTTGATGTTCGAACAGAAAGCTCTGAACGTTTGCAAACAGACAAAGGACATGGGCAAAAAGTGGGCCTCAATCATGTGCAGAGACGTAAGATATATCAATCGATAGGTAATTTTATGTTGATGAATTTACAATTTTATTATATATTTTTTAAATCTTCCGTTTTTCTGTAAATTATGTTTGAAAGTACCTAGATAAATAATCAAGTAAACACATCCATTTAAATCTTATTGAAACATGGTTATATAGTTAACAAAAGAAATGTAATTTAGTAATTACAAATTCATGAAGTTCTAGACATGTGTTACTGACCACCCTGAATGTACATAGTCGGTGACCAATGATGACACTCGTCCGCTGTCAATGCGACTTTGACAGCATGTCTTGCGCATTCATTCATAATATTCATCATTCATTAATAAAAAAAAAACTTGAAAAAAAAAAGATTCCATCAACTTGCTAGTATTAAATAATTTAAATTATTATTTTTTCATAAAACAGGAGATATTTAAAATCTAATCTTTATCTAGATATCTACAATAATTTATACTCTTCTCTGGTAAAGTTTCGTCGCTGCACATTACTCAGGCCCACCTTTCATACAAATTTTGACCATCCCCTTTGCAATGATTTCGGAAGTATAGATTAAGTTCAGCTTTTTCTACAAAAGTTCCGTGTAGAAGTTTCTCTGTAACAAACCAGACAAGTTTGGGATCAAGTTTTGGCTTTGCGTTGATGTTGATTCAAATTAGGTACATGCAAGTAATGGGTTTCCCACATTTAGAAAGAGATGAATGCCGCCCACAAAATGCGTGATTGTAACGCGCGGCTCCGTGTACGGTTTCGGAAATATCTATCGAGATGACTACCAATTTAGAGAAATGTTTAATCTGTTATATTGTTATGAATGAGGTGTTAGCTTTCGTGAGTAATAAGATTGACGTGATGGATGAGGCGAGTATTTCTCAGATTTTTACAAGTGCTTTTTCTGACAGTGATATTTTAAATGCTGAAACTTTATTGTTTGAATCTATATCCACGTCCAAAAAGAAAAAACAACGAAGTCGCGATGGCAAAGCCTTGTGAAATATAGGTGACAAAAACACCCAGAAGAAATCCCAATTTTCGTGGCTCGTGAATTACAGAAACTCCCGCTGGTCTTATTTGATCATGTTGATGTCACTAGATTACTAAAAGATTTACTAAAGCTACAGCAGGATGTCAATCACATTAAAAGCAACTATGTCACGAGCCGACAATTTGACGTTTTGAAGAATGATATGTTACAATTAAAACGGTCAGCTGAGCCTGAAAATATTAATTTAAATGTAAACAGACGTCGGGGAGCATGCTTAATGGACAGTTTTACGTGTAACAGCAGTGCTATGGGATTCCATCTACTGTGTGAGCAGACTCTTGTAAAACAAAACAATTACAATACATCCTCTCCCAACCTAATATTTCAAAGTATACAAACTGCCCAAAAACATTTCTTTATAGAGAGTACTTTGGATCAGACTACCGAAAGAAGTGATTTCGAGACGGGTACACGGATCACGTAACGGAGTACCGTCTCAACTGATGTAAGCATTGTTCATGCGTCATGGCCTTCCACCACAATGGTGGTATCGGCGCTTGCGCTCGCACACCGAACGGTCTGCGACACACAAACTACGAACGGGAAAACAATGGCAGAAGCAGAAGCATTTTGCAACCTGATCAAAAATTCAAAGCAGCTGATATCAAGATTCCTATATATATATATGTCGCAGCCAACTGGTTAAAATAGCCGTTCCATCTAATAGCTAGCCCTTTGACTGAACAACGTCATTCAGTTACACAGCTCTACGTCGTTTAGCCTACTTGTTGATTGCAACGTTCAACATTACAGCTAGACGTCGCTTAGCGAACGGGTTAAATGGCAAATTAACTAAGGTGACCATTAGTTTAGTACTTAATTTGAGAAAATATGAAGACTTTTTGTAATTTCTTGGGAGGTTATTCTTAAATTATGTTTAAGAGGTGACCAAAACTTTATGGTTATAAAGTTGGCACCCCCACTTTAGAAAAAAAAAGTAAAACGGTAAGAATTTCGGACTAATTAAGGACAAATTAGGATTGCAAGAAAACAATTTCCGACCACCCGCTAGTTCGAGATATTCGACATTTTCAATGGGGGTGCTAACTGGGAATTAAGTAAGCACCCCCGCTGCGTTTTAATGATTAAAACACATTGTTTATATGTATACATTAAAATTTCAAGCGAATTAAGGACTACAAAATTAACAACACCCCAATCCCAATTTTCAACCCTCTACCCCTTTATCGGCAAAAACGTGAAAAGAATAGATTAAAAAAAAAGTAAAACGGTGAAAATTTCGAACTAATTAAGGACAATTTAGGACTGCAAGAAAATAAATTCCGACCACCCCCTTGTTCGAGATATTCGAAATTTTCAATGGGGGTGCTAACTGGGAATTAAGTTAGCAGCCCCACTGCGTTTTAATGATTAAAGTCCTTAATTAGCTTGAAGTTTTGATGTATATGAACAATGTGTTTTAATCATTGTCAGTGTGTTAATCATTGTCCTTAATTAGTCCGAAATTTTCACCGCTTTACTTTTTTTTTTCGAAAGTGGGGGTGCCAACTTTATAACCATCAAATCTTTGATGAAATAAGTAAAAATGAAAAACAAATTATTAATCATAATATTGTTTATTGCACTAAGCAAAAAATTACAAACTCGAAAAATTTACGAAGCAAGAATCATTTCATAATTCCGTAATTTCTCCTCGAATATTTGTTTAAATTTTGATTCACTCGTAAGTGACCTCATAATTTCTGTGTCTTTAATAACACGTGTAACGTATATTTACTTCTTACTTTCCGAAAAATATCTTGAAACAATCACAAACCACGGCTAGTTGACGCCATATTGAAAACAAAACGCACCTAGCGCTGCGGTGGTGAGCGCTGAACTAATTAAATTAGACGGCGGCTTTTGAATCAGCTGTAGTGTTGAACGTTTTGAGCGACTCAAATATTCAATTAATAAGCTAGACGTATGGTTGAATAGTCGTAGCGTTGTTCAGTCAAAGGGTTTGAGGATGGTTTAGATTCACAACACGGTCATCTAGATATTGTTTTTTTAGCTAAATCATTTATTTAAAAACATTTGAGACAACATGACATTTGAGACATTTGACAGGACAACGTTTGTCGGATCACCTAGTATATATATAAAACTATATATAAATATATATAATAACGTTGAAAAAGAAATTGCAAAGAATTATGTGTTATTGACTATATAAAAGAGGGGCATTATTATGGCATCTGTGGAGAAAGATAATATGAAAGTTGCAAAGCAATATCAATCACATAAAGTTTTTATGTCGATGTGGACCCATACTTAATTAGTCGAAATATAACAACTGAAAATTTTTTCCTCAGTGTAAATATGTATAGCTAAAGAGCTAATTGAAAAACGTACATCAATAGTCGGTACGGTAAACAAGACACGAGATATTCCAGCGAGATAAAGAATACATCCCTTAATTTGTATAAAACATGTATTTATAACTATAAAACCTGCATACTTACTCACTTTAATATATTTGCTGACACAGAAAAAGCAAAAAAGAAACTAAACACGGTTACGTTTAACACTTTACAAAATGTTGACTTAACGTTATTGATCAATCGTTGTTGATTTTGTACAAAACAACTAACCGAGAAAAAGATCTGTAGAAGAAAACTTTATTCTTGAATAGACAAAGGAGTTAGTTGGTCATCTACTTCACAGTCCAATAACAGCATACTCCAGACCCTAAAGAAGAACGTATCGGAAACAGATGGTGTTTCGTGTAGAAATGCAGGACCAAAACCAAATAAATCTTGTAATACTTGTAGAAGGCCTTTGTGTGGCATATTTTGACATTTTACAACTAAATAAATGTATAATAACTATTAAGTTCTTTTATTTATTACATGTTTATAGCACACGAATAAAATATCATAGCCATTAGGTCATTTGACCCTCCATGGCCTTTATAGGTAGTTCAAAATTCCGGTCTTCCTAGTGTTAGTTTTCTTTCTTGCGTATTATTAACCGACCGATCGAGAACAGACAGCGATATGACATACACTGTGCTTTCATTTTTCTTGTTGCCTTGGTCTTGTTATTTGTAAATAATAGTCATTATTACTAACAACTGCTTACATGACATTTATTACTACTTTTTTTTTAATTTTGGGGGAAGGTAGAGAATCTTTATGAGAGGAACCGTGCCTGGGGAGAAACCCCATCTACCAACTAAACTTTGCGAAAGCCTGTTGCCGCAATAGGTCTGGGGCACTAAAAGCAGTGCTCTGAAGAAGGCGTGGTCGGTGGCACTGATGTCGCTGCCAACAGGGGCCTTCGTAAAATCGTCGGGAGGGTCTGAAAGGAAAATCAAGGTCTACCTACACTAGTTTGGGTGGATCGCACAGGTTTTACGCTGACGCGTTCCTAACAAAGGGATAGGGTTACTTCGCTGTGGCTTCGAAAATCTGTTTAGTGAAAGATTATAAATACTGTAATATTGTGGAGAGATCAAGGTCTCGGTGAAGGCACTAGTTCCTAATGAACCAAAGAGAGTTTGTTGCCCTTTAGCAAAGTACGCTTTGGACTATTTGTATTTTATCTAGTATGTGTCAGGTGTGGGCGAACACTGGCAAGTGTAAGACATGTATTACATTTACCCGTCATGACGTAGCATTTACAAAAATTATATAGTGTTTGCTTGTTTTGAAACGATATATCGCTTTGTCAACATGTCATTGCGACAATAAATAGAAATAGAAGCTAGTGACGCGCACCCTGTTGATACGCGCTCGGAAATTGAGCGCTGTGCCTCTAGGGTAACGCCTAAGTACTTGATAGTACGTATACTGCCAGAAGATGATATTTTTCTGAAAACGGAGGAATTGGGTGTCTCCGGGAACTCTTTAGCTCCGACGATTGCAATCGAACAAATATTTGATCTGTTGATCTGATCTGATGTTTCTTTTTACTGAAAACATTACTTTATCGTAGTTGTATTTCTCATCTCATCATTCTCATTCTGATAACAACAAAAGCGAAGCTTAATTGCAATGAGGAGCTAAAATCTCAGATTGTAAAAAAAGTCTACAAAAAAATATTTTAATATGTCAGAATTTATTATTTCTGTTTGCGGCTTAAACTGCAACGTACTCGTATATGATCAGTTGCTCGTTTACGTTGCACATTTTTAATTTGACGCTTATAGTTGGCAATTTTCTATCAGGTTTTCAATATATGCATTATATCACAGTTTTCAATATATGCTGATTAAATATAGTATGAGTTTAGTCCTTTATATTGAATACTTGGTTCCTGGTTGTAATGTTTTTTTTTTATAGGATTGGGCAGCAAACGAGCAAACGGATCACCTGATGGTAAGCTATAACTAGTAACACCAGAGGGGTCACAGACGCGTTGCCGGCCTTTTAAAAGGGAATAAGGAAGGGGGGGTTGGGCCTCCGGTACCCTCACTTACTCGCCGAAACGCAGCGCTAGCGCTATTTTACGCCGGTTTTCTGTGAGGCCGTGGTATCACTCCGGTCGAGCGGGCCCAATTCGTGCCGAAGCATGGCTCTCCCACGGTAAAACGGTTTGCCTTATATGTGGAAGAGATGCATTGGTATGTGAATTTGGTTGTTTTGTGTATGTCCATAATTTCAGTATTTTGTTTCAGAATTTTCTTCGGCCGTTTCGTGAGCATCATATCGATCCAACGTCAATTACTCGTCACGATTTCATAGAAACTAACGGCGATAATTTTGCCATTACTATTCCTGTTTTAGCGAGAATTGTATGGCAATTACTTTCTTATGACGATGAAAATGTCGACAAGGAATTTAAATGGATTGCTTATTGGTATCTTTGCTGTATTTTTGTAGCAATGACAAATCAAGTAAGTATATTTTTTTCTACTGCACACGGCGGCAAGAAAATTGACCGTCGGAATGATTTTTATATAAATGTAAATATAATATAAGATGATGTAGATATAATAAAAGAGTATGTACATATTATCAGTAATTCTTACGTGCGTGCATTGGTTCATATACATATTATAAAATAATTTTGATTAATCATCTGTAGCTCTATATTTTTTAAAGCATACAATTTAAAAGTAAGTCAATTTGTCTATACCGCTGATTTAAATTAATAATACTTATCTTACCATAAACATAAAAATTATGACTCATATACAGTATGTGACAGGTCGACATGGCAATCGGGGTGAGGTGGGGCATACGCACTACACCGCGATAGTCCTTACTGCACAAGTCCAAATCGATTTCAAACTCGCTCATGTTGTTGTTTGATGATGTATTTTAAAATGACTTCGTCCCCTTCCTTTTCACGTTCAAACAAACCACCAATAATTCAATCTTAAAGACAAGAACTATCCAGAAAAGTAACAGAAAATTGTGACATTCAATGGAAAGATAATTATAAGTCTATATTATAAGTCTGTATTATAAGTATCCTGTCAATCACACATTGGATAGCGCTGTGTTTTACAATAACAAGTAAGTCGCCACAAAACGGAAGAAGGCAGGTAAACTTCGAATACTATAACAAAATTTTATTCACAAAAGAAAATTGTTTCGACGTGTCCTAAGCTACTTGTTGCGTTACAAGAAAAAATGCCTTTTCCTTGGGGTGTTCGTACATAACGATGGCAGTTGAATAAAATGGGTAGCGTTGATTGGTGATTGAAAAGCCAGATATAGATTTTAAAAGTTACCACTATTTAAAGAAAATAAAAAATATTCTGACAACATAACAGATATATTTATTCATTAAGGTCCTTTGTCCCCTAGGTTTGGCAGAGGGCGTCCACATTGAGTCTCCATCCCGCACGGTCTTGAGCTTCGCATTTGATTTCGCTCCAGGTTTTTCCAGTGGCCCTTGCTTCGCCAATGACAGTCCACCGCCAGGTCTGTTTTGGACGACCACGTGTGCGCTTTCCTTGGGGATTCCAGTCTAGGGCTTGCCTCGGTATGTGGTTTGGATCCCTTCGGAGAGTGTGGCCTATCCAACTCCATTTGCGGCGTTTGATCTTCTGGTCGATCCGGACTTCATCACAACGTTCCCAAAGCTGGTCGTTGCAATGTTTTTCTGGCCAGTAAATACTCAGGATGCTGCGAAGACATCGGTTGACGAAAACCTCGAGTCTGAGCAAGATGTCCTTTGTGACCTTCCACGCCTCACACCCGTACAGTAACACGGATATCACGTTTAACCGGAATATCTTGATCTTAACTGACCAAGTTAATTTCCGTGATTTCCATACGGGCCTAAGCTGTACAAAAGTTACTCGTGCCTTGGCTATCCGCGAAGTGTTGTCCTCTTCTGTTCCACCAGTCTCCGACACGCAGCTACCGAGGTAGGTGAATTTATGGAAACGTTCCATTTCCTCTGTGCCGATGACCAACGGGAACTCTTTGCCCCGCACCTCATTTCCGTAGTCTTCCCGATGTTGATTTTAAGCCCTGTCTTTCCCGCTTCTCCTCGAAAGTCGTCCAGTTTGGTCTGCATGTCTGCCCGAGTGTAGCTTAAGAGACATATGTCGTTTGCATAATCCAAATCCTCGAGGATGTTGGTTAAGCCCCACTGTATGCCGCGGCGTTTGTTTTCTGTAGTTTAAGCAGAGCATCATCCAAAACGACAAGAAAGAGGAGTAGCGAAAGGAGGCAGGCTTGGCGAACACCTGCATGAATAAAATGTTCTAATTTTATAATAACATAGTTGTACATTTTTTTACTAGTTTATTCCTAATCTACAGGAAAATTATTCAAATTTTACTTATATCTTAATAATTGCTATGTCAATTTGTCGTGTAATGTACGTGTAGTTCTTAATTCTGAAATTGTACAGTTACCATGTTTATATGAAAATTATCCCGATGGTCCATTTTTCGATTACGTATAGTATCTAACATAATCTCGTTGATTAGAAGTATTATAACGATCTTGACAATGATTAATTTTTAGTGTACTGCAATCGAGCACATTTATTTATGGCCCACTTTTGCATGGAACTAAAAATACATTATTGTGAATTTTACACACTGTTTGTCAGTATTTGAACATTGACATCTAACTAATTAAATAATATAAAGTTTTATTTATGAACGCTAAATTTAATTAATCACCCCGTTACCTTGAATGCAGATCATAGTACAAATATTGACAAATTAGAATAATAGTTTTTATAAAAATATAATACATACGTATACTTACGCCTCTGTCTAGTGGGGGTTGGCAAAGATCTTGCTACGATCCACTTGCTACATACTTTCCTACCTTGCTCGACTTTTATTAATACTTTCATGCACGCTCGTCGGTACGCGGTTGGCCCCCCCGTCCAGAAATGCCTCGAATTCGGCGATTCCGCAATTCGGGGAGATGTAACAGCCTATCATGGCCGTAGACCCCCATTCCACGGCAATTTATATACCTATTTACATTTTATTCATTTTCGACGTATAGGTCTTTCAACTTAAAACCACTTTCCATTTCTAAGCGATTCATATTCTGCTTACAATATGTATATTAATCTTTAGCAGTCTTTGTCGATGCTTTCATGGGTCTGTTAGTAGGGTTCAGGCTCCATGCCATCATCCGGCTTGCCGAGCTTGGGGTGGCATGTGTCGTGCGGGCGATCCGCCGGCTGGGTTTAGAAATAGCGCCTCACAAAACCGAGGCGCTATGGTTCCACGGCATTCCGAGGCGCCGGGAACCACCCAGCTGCCGGATCCGGGTGGGTGACGCGGTGGTCCCTGTGGGGCCGTACATCAAGTACCTGGGCCTCACCCTGGATCGCCGCTGGAGCTTCGAGGAGCATTTCGTGCGGTTGGTCTCCCGCGCCAAAAGGGTGGCGGGCGCATTGCATCGCCTGCTGCCCAATCTCGGGGGACCGAGGGATGGAGTTCGCCGCCTGTACGAGCGCGTCGTGCGATCCGTGGCCATGTATGGGGAGATCAAAATCAAAATCAAAATCCAAATAATCTTTATTCAACATAGACCTTTACAGGCACTTATTGACGTCAACAGACAAAACAAAAAAAAACTCCCTACCCTACCCGGGCTCCCGTGTGGTCGCAAGACTGCGCGAGGTCCCCCCGCTGCAGAGCTCTGCTACGGAGCCTGCAGCGGATAATTGCCATACGGATCGTACGAGGCTACCGTATCATCTCGTACGAGGCGGCGACGGTCCTGGTACGCTCCCCCCCCATTCGACATCCTGGCCGACATGTACGCGGCGACGTATGCGTCGCGGCGTGTCAACCGGGGGAGCGCCCTGGAACCTGCAAACGAAGTGCCTAAGCGGGAGTGGCACCGACGGATTGTGGCGGCCTGGCGCGCGCAGCTCGAATTACGGATCTGCGCGCGCCAGCGGGCCGTAGGTGCCGTACTCCCGCACCTCGAAGCTTGGCTCCACAGGAAGGAGGAAGTCACCTACCGATTGACTCAGATACCACCGGGCACGGCTGCTTCGGTGAGTATCTGTGTCGAATAGGACGGGAGGGATCGACACATTGCCACCACTGCGCATCCATCGCACTGCGCATGGGCTCGAGCGCCGAGTCTTGGCGGAGGTTGGAGGGCTGTAGCCTGCTTCTGTGAAGCAGTGATGCTCCAGAAGGAGGCCGCCGAGCGGGGTCGGGAGATGGCCGATCCCGCTCGAAGGAGGCGGCGCCGAGCTCGGTAGCACAGGTGCGGCGCCGCCGCGGGTCGCCGGCGGGCGCGAGGAAATCGCGCCCACGGATACGGCGACCCGGGAGGGACCACGCCCCTTCCGTGGCCGGGGGGCGTCGTCGGTGGTGGAGATCGGGGAAAGTATTGTAGCCTCCCCCGAGGAGGGCTCCCCTGTATCGGCGGGGGAGCGGAGGCTGGGGTTTCCCGGAAGTAGCTTGGTGTTCCCGGGGGCTCCCTACATGCCTGAGAAAGGCCATCCCTGAGGTTTTTAGTGGGTAGGCCTCCCCCTTCTGGGGAGGAGAGCCCCACATAACCGCCGGCTCGCCACAGCCGGGGTATGCAACTTAATGCATTTTCCTCAGGGGAACAAAAAAAAGGCTCCATGCCATGATAGATGTAAAAAGCACATCCTTTATTGTGTATCTTCCTTCGGAGAATCCTTAGAAAATCCTTAGGAGATTAGATGAAGAAGCAGCAGGAGCAGGGATAGAATGTTTTACTGCAGTTGTTAAAGATCTAGAAGTTCCGTAAACTTATAATCGTCAAATCGCTTATCTTTTTCAAGAAAACTAAACTACTAGCCTGTCTTAATAAGGGTAATATACGTTATAACGCATATTACCCTTATTAAGTACCCTTATCAACTCCATGAATTGTATTTGACTTTCCCATTTAATTTATTAATTGAATTTTGACTGTTACGACGACGGCTGCTTGCTTGCTGCTTAAAAGAAAACATAAACTACAAACATTTATATACAATTATGTACTTAAATTAATATTAATATGACAAGTAACAAGACAATGGGTCAAATATTACATAAATTTCTAACGTGTGTCAAATCAACTCAGTTTCCAGTACCTTATAAGGTTTGGTCTATCAATTTACACTATAAATACTGCCGCTGTTATGAGCAAGAATAGAGCTCTCTCAAGGTCAGAGTGAATGCACCAAAAATGATTTAAATGTCATTTCATGAAGTATTATTTATATTAATAATAATAATTTATTTCAATCACAAGATCATATTTTAACTGTCCTGTGATTGGTTTTAGATTCACAAATGGTCTCATACGTATTTTGGCCTCCCAACATGGGTTGTTTATTTGCAAGAGTGGCATGTGGTTCTTCCCCGCAGACATCATCGAATCCACCATGTAGCGCCGCACGAAACCTACTTTTGTATTACAACTGGCTGGTTGAACTGGCCTTTGGAGAAACTTCACTTCTGGTCTACGTTGGAGGTGGTAATTGAAGCTTTAACTGGATGCAAGCCAAGAGCTGACGATATGAAGTGGGCACAGAAACGGTCCTAGTTTAATTTCGTGCACAATTTGTGAGTGGTTTTTATCAATTATCCCCAATTATTGTAAATAGTGATTCGTCTATTTTGATCAATTTGCAATTGCTTATTTATCACATGCTAAGAGTAAATATTCATTAGTCACAAGTGTAATTTTAGAAATCGTGAATAAGCAATACGTTAGTGTAGACAAAACATGATTTCCAAAGTATAGTTTTAAATGGTTAAAGGGTTGAAATGATACAAAGTATTTATAGACTGCAATATGCATATTTACCATATTAAATACTATGAGATACTAATAAGCCATTACAAAACTACCTAATCTGTGATTTGTTACAACCAAACATTTATATCATACTTATATATAATATTTTATAAATAACTATTTAATTTAAACTTTCGATAAAATTGTGCCTCCATATGAAAATATATTTAAATTCATCCTTGAGGATGCATCTCATTTGCCAGTCGGCCCTTTTGGCTACAGGTTTTATCGTCAAAGGTTAGGAAAAATGTTTTTTTTGTTTGTTCTTACTGTTTGAAATGTACATAAAAAAATTATCAATAATTTTACTCTTTGTTCACATCCAAATAATATAAATATACACTTTTTTGAATTGATTCTTTATAGAATATTTAGGTAATATTACAGGTTTGGTAAAATTAGCCTTGCTGGCTTACGTGATCATTACAAAGATAATATCTATTAAGACAAAACATTGCAGCAATGAAATTTAAATATTAGGCATTTAATTTATGATTTACTTTCTTGTTGTGCTTGAACTATCCCTAACAATTTTGACAACCGTGTGCGCCCGGCGGGTAACGAACCTGCAACGACGATCGGCATGTTTGGATTTGCGATGTTATTATTATATCGGATACCCATACGAAATATATATTTTCCGGTGATAAAAAATCCTAATCAATATTTTTCCTGGTCTTACACTATCCACACACCCAATTGAACATTGAATATTGAACTTTAAATGTTTCAAAATATATTTAGTGACGATAATTTAAACTAGCTAGCTAGATAACAAATCGCTATAATTAATCGTCGGTGTAGTTGTGGTTGCTCTTGACATGTACGTCAGCACTGTAACACGTCATGCTTTTCTAGAACATGACATTTCCACTACGAAAATTATCGTTATTACGAATAACATAATAGCTGCTGGGTGTACGAGGGCTGCTACTTAAGTATCCGAAATCTGACCAATACTAATGAACGCAATATATAACCTCCATGGTAAAATTCGTTCTTTTTTGAAATACTGGCCGCTATTTGTTTTTCCTTATGTACGCTAGTGTTTTGTTTCTGATGGGTTTAAAATGTCATATCGCTGAAATGATGGAACTCACACATGAAAATGTTTGTGTTATGATTTATTACGATTTTCGTGGTTTAACGCAACAACAGTACGTAGATCAATTAACTTCAACTTTTGGTGTTGAAGCTCCATCAAAAACCACTGTGTATCACTGGTTTAGTGAGTTTGTAGCCTACACATATTCGTCGTTTGAAATAATAAGAAATAGCTCTGACAAGAGCTGTTGTTTCTTGTCGTTTGTAATATGAAATATACACACATTTGTCGTTTGAAATAATAAGAAATAGCTCTGACAAGAGCTGTTGTTTCTTGTCGATTGAAATATGAAATATATACATTCGTCGATTGAAATAATATGAAATAGCTCAGAATAGAGCTGCACTTTGAAGCACACTATAATCACATCATTGTAAGAAGAATCTTGAAGCACACAATAACTTCGAGTCACAATTTCTGGAGAAGCATCTTTCAGCACATCTTCGAGTCGCGATCCCAACGACGCATTCCATCGCGAGGTCAATGCTTCCAGCTCGAACGTCCGCACGCGCCGCTGCCATCGGGGCAATTAGGATCGAGGCCACGCGCGCTGACCTCGCGAGCGTCTCCCCGCTCTTCACCCCGCAAGCGATCCGGCGAAAACAAACTCCCGCTAAAACTGAGTTTCGCGCCAAAACATAACTCCTATTATCTCCCACTCATTATGATTGGTCAATAATCAAAGATCTTGATTGGTTTATAGCTTTGAGAAAAATGTATTATAGCATGTAAGGAAATATTAGATTCATTCTCTCCGATCACATTCAGATTGTTTTATTACTGCAACCCAACAGTAAAGTGGTGACCCCGACGAAGCATTGAAGATCAAGCCTGAATAATGGAGGAATCACAAAGCGCTGCACATCCTGCCACTCCACAATCTGCCGAAGTCGCCAACATATCGCTATCACTGCGAATCCCACCTTTCTGGCGTGACCGACCAAGGCTATGGTTCTTCAGTTTCGAAGCAGCGACACACGATCTCAAGAGGAGTCAAGCTCAACTAGCGCAAATGGTGATTGCGCAACTCGAGAGGCAAGACATCGAGCAATTCACCGACCTGCTCTGCAATCTGCCCGCAGCTGACCAGTACACCGCCATCAAGGAGCGTCTGATCACTGCGTATGAAGAATCTGACAGTCGGCAATTCCAAAAGCTGTTGTCAGAGATGGAACTCTGCGACCAAAAGCCGTCACAGCTATTGCGATGAATGAGAGATCTCGCTCGAGAACGCCTACCAGACACAACGCTACGACTTATGTGGACCAACCATCTGCCACCACACGTCCGTTCCGTACTAGCCGTCAGCGAGTCGCTCAGCTCAAAAGCTACACTAGAAGAGTTGGCTTTATTAGCGGACAAGATGTTGGAACAGTCCACCCATATCGCAGCTGTCAGTCTGCCGCAAGCACAACCGCCACCGTCCATACCGCAAAACGACACGCAAATGTTAATAGCAGAAATTCACAAACTTTCCCTGGAAATCGACGAACTCAAAGGTAAAAACTATGACAGTTACCGAAGAAAGAGATTCCAGTCTAGAAGCCGCCGATATTCGCAATCTTGATCTCGCCAGTCATCATCGTCACCAGCATCACCGCACTGTTACTACCCCGTAGATTCGGAGCTCAGGCTAGAAAATGCACTGCTCCATGCAATTTCAAGACATCGGAAAACTAAAACGAACGTTGGCAACGACGGAACCCGGCGTTCATGAATCTTCCTACCGTCTTTTCGTCACTGACAGAAAAACTGGACTGTCATTCCTGGTAGACACAGGGGCAAACATATCCGTGTTACCTCGAAGCAACAGCTGCCACTCAAGTCCGCTACCTTTCAAGCTTTTTGCCGCCAACAATACAGAAATTTCAACCTACAGCGAAAAAACGCTAGAGCTAGACTTAAACCTACGCCGACCGTACAAGTGGAAATTCATAGTCGCCAATGTCACAAAACCAATTCTTGGAGCCGATTTCCTGAAGCATCATAAGCTCGTCGTCGACCTCCAAAACAAGAAGCTTATCGACAGCGTTACTAACCTCAAAGTCGATGCACCCATCCTAGCAACAACAATGCCCACAGTACGCAGCATAGATATCGAAAAATCCTACCACGACATCTTGGCTGAATTTCCCGGAATAACAAGACTAACGGCAATGAACCTGAACAGCAATATCAACGTGCAACATTACATTGAAACCGAAGGCCAACCCATTCACTGCCGCGTTCGACCAATACCACCACATCGCTACGAAAAGGTCACAAAAGAATTTGAGAACATGATGGAACAAGGACTATGCAGACCAAGCAAAAGCCCTTGGGCATCACCTCTCCACATAGTGCCAAAGAAAAAGGGAGAACTAAGAATCTGTGGTGACTATCGTCGTCTCAATGCAGTCACGAAGCCCGACCGACACCCTATACCTCGCATCAAAGATTTTACATACCAGCTGTCAGGTATGAAGATTTTCTCAACCATTGACCTAAACCGAGCTTACCAGCAGATATCTGTGAGGGATGAAGATATAGAGAAGACAGCCATTATAACACCCATGGGACTCTTCGAATTCCCGCGAATGTGCCCAGGTTTGAAGAATGCAGCTCAAACATTCCAAAGATACATCCATGAAGTACTCAGAGGGCTAAATTTCGTCTTTCCCTTTATCGACGATCTGGTCATAGCCTCGCCAGATAAAAATTTGCACCGAGAGCATCTTATCACAGTACTAAAAAAAACTGGAAAAGGAGGGTAGACTTCAAAGTAACAACACAGTTATTTTAGAGCTCTTAAATTTAATTTAATTATAATCATTATCTTATTAATGAAATAAACTCTTTATCACCTGTGTATTAGTTGATCTGCAGCACACTTAAATTCATACAAACTTTTCACTTTGCACCACAATGTCTACTCTTAAGTCAACTTACAAAAGGTATGGAAGACCTGAACACTTTATTCAGTAATAGAATGGCAGAGTTTGAAAAAAATCTACCACAACCTGGTACTAAGGAATCCTCGCCAACTTTGAAGACACTGGCTGCTGATTACTCCACCTTCAAGACATTCATTTGCAAAGCGATTGGTATGCTCAAGTCCCAATTGGAAATTTTGGCCCAAGAATCAGATCGTCTGGAAATGCATTCCCGCAGAATAAACAAATGAAATTGACCACAGTAAGTCCTGATGCGATAGAGTCCTGTCACAGACTTGGCACTAAAACTAATAAGCAACGGCCAATAATTGTTCGTTTCTCTGCAATGAATCATCGGGTTGCAGTTTGGAGGGCAAAGACTGCTCTCAAAGGTTCTGGAATAACCATCTCGGAATTCTTGGACGAGGATGCGTCAAGATGTTTTTCGTGAGGCTCGAAAACATTTTGGGATCAGAAAATGTTGGTCATCTGAGGGTGTAATCATTATCAGTCTTGAGGATAAACGCAAGAAGATTGTATCGATGGCTGAATTACTCGTATTGATTGCTCAGTATCCACAACAGGGCATGAAGATGAAAAAAGCAGGATAACTCCATACATCCTGACTTTGGTTGTATTATACCATTTCCAAACTGGGTAGATATAAATCTATTTACATTTTTCAATTTGTCACTTTTAAATTTAGTTTCACCTTCTGTATTAATTTGTTAAATTATTTGCTTATCCCTTATTTTTCAATTCCGCTGTTATTGTTGTAGTCGCTGTCATCTGTCAAGCTGTCAGGCATGTACTTGTTTTTTTGTGTTTAATAGCTTGGGTCTATTTTCTTTTGCCATCTTAATGAGATGAGTTCACGCTTTCTACTCCGAGTTGATGTAAAACTATATACAGCCCTGACAGCTGAAATTTTCTGTAATAATAATTATTTGTTTTATTTTTAATTATTCTGCATTATATGAGAAGTGTATTTTTTATTTTTTTTTACGTTAAGAGCGAATATTTGATGAATTATTGACTATTTGACTGATAAATATGGAATTCTGCGGTCAACTTGTACAGGTGTCAATTCTTAGATTTTAATATCTAGATAGAAATAATATTTCTGATTTATTCTTATATTTTATTGATTTTTTTATATAAATTATATATCTTATATATTTAAAGTACTATGTTCGATGATGGTGATGATTTTATAACATGCTCTTCTGACGGCTTTGTGAGTGCGGAGGATAGTGACTCCTCGGGTACGGATGGTCCCTATGGTTTATGTGACCAATTGCGGTCGCAGTTTGGTGAAAGTAAGTTCTTTTCTGTTGTACATATCAATGCACACAGTCTCTATGCACACTACAATGATCTTGTATCCACTTTTAGTGAGGGTGTTGTTGATTGCATTCTTGTTTCGGAAACCTGGCTTAAGCCCACGTTGCCTTCTACAGGATGTTGCCTCCCTGGTTACAAACTGCTTCGAAATGATCGCACTGGGAAGGGTGGTGGCGGTGTCGGAATTTTTCTTCGTGGACACATTCCAGCTAGTATAGTAAAGTGTTCTCCATCTCTTTCTTCTGATTCTTTAGAGTATATGTTTTTAGAAATTGTAATTCAACACAAGAAAATACTTCTCGGTGCTTTATACAGTCCGAATGACAAAACTGACTACTTTGCAACACTGGAGGATGTTCTGGAAAATCTGACTCCATCTTATGATCATGTCATTGTAATACTTTAATACGTGCTTGTTAAAAGCAGACATCCGTGCCAAAAAACTAGAAAACATCTTATCATCTCTCGATCTTCACATCTTACCAATGCCATCTCCTACACACCATTTTCCTAATTGCAATCCATCTTTAATTGATTTAATAATTGTATCTAACCCCAGTTTAGCTATTTCTCATGGTCAAATGGCTGCTCCTTTCTCTTACCATGATCTCATTTATCTGGCCTTTAAAGTGCGACCTCCCAAAGCTAACGCAGAACACTTTTACAGCGCGACTTTAAGCATATGGATGTTGATCGTTTAAGGGAGGATATGAGGTGCGTTGATTGGAGTTCCCTACTTGAGGCGGATAGCTTGGATGACAAGGTGGACAATTTTACATCAGAATTGACCCGGTTATATGATTCACATGCACCAGTTCATTCAGTTCGTATTAGACATCTGCCGGCACCTTGGATTACAGCTGCAATCAAAAAGGTAATGTCTAAACGCGATAAAGCAAAACAAAAACTCAGGTTACACCCCAATGACTGTAGTCTAGAGATATACAAAAAGTTGCGGAACAGGTGTAACAGACTTTGTCGAGATGCTAAACGCTCCTACTTCCATTCTAAAATTAGTAATTTAGATCAAAATAATGTTTGGAAGTTCTTACATTCTTTCGGTGTGGGCAAGCCCATGGTTAACAAATATGGCGCCGTGGATCTCAATGCACTTAATAGTCATTTCTGTTCTCCTCCTATTCTTCTGGATTCTTTAACGAAATCTAATTCTCTGAATTACCTGTCAAGCCTTGTACCACCCGTATGTCCACTGTTCAAGTTCAGTCCAGTTTCTGTAGACTCTGTAGCGAAGAGTATCAGGAAAATGTCTTCTAAGGCTATTGGAAGTGATGGGCTTGGCCTTGATATGATTCTTCCGATACTGGATGATATTGTTCCTGTACTCACTCACATTATAAATTATTCCCTAATTAACAATAGATACCCTGAATCCTGGAAGAGAACTTATGTCATACCACTCCCTAAAACTTCTAATCCTAATTCCTTCTCAGATTACCGCCCTATCTCCATATTGCCACTTATCAAAAATCCTTGAATCAGCAGCTCACCAACAACTATACACCTTTCTTTATACCAATAAGCTACTCTGTCCCTACCAATCCGGCTTCCGCCCCTGCCATAGCACAGCAAGTGCACTGTTGAGTATAACAGGACATACGTCACGCCATGGACAAAACTAAACTTACTGCGATGGTCTTGTTAGATTTTAGTAGTGCATTTAATTCGGTTGACCACGACATATTCCTTGGTACTCTTCGCTCTCTAAACATCTCCTCGTCCACCATTCAATGGTTCCACTCCTATTTGTCTGACCGTCAGCAATGTATCAAATATAATAATGATTCTTCCCGTTGGTCTAGCTTATCTGCTGGGGTACCTCAAGGTGGAGTACTTTCTCCCCTTCTATTTACAGTATTCATAGATCGGATTTCATCTGTACTCTCCTGTCCATTTCACTTGTATGCCGATGACCACAAATTATTGCCATTTTGAACCATCTGAAGCATGCTCAATGATCTCGTTGCTGAATAAAGATCTCGCAGCTATACAAGTTTGGGCGGCAAAATTTGGTCTACTTGTCAACCCGTCTAAATTTCAGGCAATGATTGTAGGTAGTAGCAGACTGAGATGCAAACTAAAATTAGAGAAGGTACCACCTCTTATCTTTAACGGGGTAATCATTAATCTCAGTGACGCAGTAAAAAACCTGGGTCTAATAATGGACTGTAATATGTCTTGGAGACCACAAATTAATGCAATGAGTAAGCGTATGCACTTCACAATTCATTCTCTCAAGCGACTCCAATACTTTTTACCCTTTCCCACTAAAATTATGCTTGCGCAAGCTCTTTTGCTTCCTATTTTAGACTATGCTGATGTTTGTTTTTTAGATTTAAACGGAGAATTACTTGACAAGCTGGAGCGACTGCAAAATTTGGCCATCAGATTTATTTTTGGGCTACGTAAATATGATCATATTTCTCACTATCGCGACAAGCTGAAATGGCCTCGGGTCCGGGAGCGTCGTAATATCCACATTTTGACCACATTATTTAAAATCCTATATATGTTTGTATTATGAATAACAGTTTTGGTTGCTTTGACGTTACTCTATAAGTAGCATTCCGTAGACAATCACAGGTTGGCTGGAAGAAATCTCTAATAGAGATAAGTCCACCTTTGTGAACCACATTTTTTTTTACTTTTGTTGTAACTAATTATGGCAATAAAGTATATATAAAAAGATTGGAAGACAATGGCATCACCATCAACCCTGCGAAATGCAACTTCGGTCAAACGGAAGAAAGATGGAATCATACCACCAGCTGACAAAGTCAAGACCATCACCGAATACCCAAGACCTAACACGATCGAAGAACTCCGAAGATTTCTAGGAATGATCAATTTTTATCGCGATCACATTCCTAACGCCGCAACATTTCAAGCTCCACTAAATGCATATTTACACAATATCAAGAAGCGAGACAAAACAATCATAGAATGGACCGAGGAAGCATCACGCGCATTCGAAGCCTGCAAAACGAGCATCTCCAACGCTACTTTACTGGCACACCCATCACTAAATGCCAGCTACGCAATTTTCTGCGACGCATCCGACAAGTCAGCAGGAGCCGTCTTACAACAATTCGTCGAAGAAAAATGGCAACCACTAGGATATTTACTGCAACCCAACAATAAAAAGTTCAATCGTGGACAGAGTAAGCTCACGGACGAAGTTAAGGAAGGTCGTCCGAAAGCAGTCGTTGTGCCACAAAACATTGAAGCTGTACGAAAACTAAATATGCAAGACCGTCATGTTACGTATCGCGAGATAGAGGCTACTCGGGGATATGTATGACAAGCATTAATAAAATATTACATGCACATTTATTCGTAAAAAAAATTTGTTCGCGTTGGATACCGCACAACTTAACTCAGCATCAAAAAGATGCTCGCGTCGAATGGTGCAAGAATATGTTAAAAAAAATTAACGGAGGTGACTCAAAATCTGTTTATAACATATACACAGGTGATGAATCTTGGATCTATGCGTACGATCTCGAAACTAAGCAACAATCTACAGTTTGGGTGTTTCAAAATTAGCCGAACCCTACGAAAGTGACTCGTGCAAAAAGCACTTTAAAGCAAATGGTGGCCTACTTTTTTGGTATTAATGGTCATGTGGCTACAATACCACTGGAGAATCGTAAAACGGTAAAATTGGAGTGGTACACGACCATTTGTTTGCCGCAAGTATTTGAAGAAATACGTAAAAACAACAAGCGACGCAGAATCATTCTACACTACGACAATGCCAGCTGTTACACATCACGCGAAACAAATACATTTTTTGAGGCTCAAAAAATATTGTAGAATTGATGGGTCATCTACCGTATAGCCCAGACTTGGCACCTAATGATTTCTATTTATTCCCAAATGTAAAGAATAAATTACGTGGTCAACGATTTTCGACCCGGGAAGATGCCATCGACGCGTTCAAACAGCACGTTTCAAAGATACCGCAATCAGAGTGGAAAAAATGCTATAAAAATTCGTTTCAACGTATGCAAAAGTGAATCGATCATCGCGGAGAATACTTTGAAAAACAATAAACCCATATTTAGCCATATACGTTTGTTTAATTTTTCTATTCCGCATACATAAGTAGCAGCCCTCGTACCAATATGTTTTTCGTGTTTCGAATGTTATATGTACATTTAGAAAGGAAAATATCGTGACGTGTACACTTTCGAAGAAATTCGTGGTTGACTAATGCCGAGTCACCACCAATAAAACTGTCTTCGTAAACTAACTTATTGGACTTCATGATGATAATTAAATTTAAACGTGTCAATTTTCTTTTTAACATTTGTTTCTTGGGTATTTTAATCCAACTCCCACTTTTAAAGTAATATCTTTCAAACAATTAGAAGAGTATTTAGAAGTTTGTGACGTAGACATGGTTAATATCTGTAGAGATGTAGCTTTGGTCTCGTACATATTCGTACGTGCCCAACTGCTGCCTGTTTCTGCGCGACTATCTTTTGTTAGATGTTCGTTGAATTCGATGTTCAATGAATTTACTGGCCAAACAGGTGCAATCTTTGCGCTCTAATTGTGACTGCACTTTAAGGATTTAGAAGATAGAAATCGTGTAGACGGAATGGCAATAATCATATTCACCATTTTAAATAGTAACGTGAAAGGACCATGGGCACTTTTGTATGAAACTTGGGATATCTTTCCAACACACATGACACTTTGTCAGGTGAAGGGATTCTGCTTATACTTGATTGTATATTATGGGAGCAGAGTTGAATACGAGGGCGAAAATGCAATTTCGATGCATGTCGTTCGATACACCATACAATATATATATTCAGTATAATATTCTCTATGTGTACTATAAAATATGGCAGGGATATGTGTATTTAAATAAATAAAAAACCCAGTTTATTTTTGTATTTTATTTTATGAGTACCAAGAGAACTATTGGAGATTTTTGCACAAAAAACATACAAATCAACAGATATATATATATATATACTAATATATATAATATATATATATTATAATATATATATATTATATATATATATATACAGGGTTATATAAAAAACATTAATAACCTCACAGGGGTATTTTGCTAACATCATAAACAACTACTTTTGTTCCATGACTTTTTACAAAACATAATACTTTTGCCAAAATCAAACTTACAAGATTCCGTTGCACTATCTAACACATTTCAATTCTATTTATTTTGTCGTACGCCTCTCGTGCATTGACAAAGCGCAGCAGCCCCCGCCTCCGCCGCGCGCCATCCTAAGGCGGTACAGCGGTAGCGGTCTGACAATACGATTTCCCGCCTTCAAGATCAAATTATACCAGCAATTGGACATATGTGAAATGGAAATGGCCTTTTACAGTACCTACCTAAATACAAAACATCTTAATAAAAAGTAATAACAAAATGTGGAAGAAGTAATGTATGTAGGATAGGCAGACTGAGTCACGACTGAGTACACTCTCCCTTCATACTTTAAACCAGGCTTAGGACTGGCTACATTAAATAATAAAATAAGAATAATGTAGGTATCTAAATTACTTACCTACTGCAAGGATTGATAGCTACGTCAAACATTCTTTAATGGTTCCTTGAATCTGGTATTAATTATCCATATTTATTTTTTAATGTAGGCGTATTTAAAAAGTGGAATCAGTATATTATTTACAGTAATTGGAGTAATAAATTATTTAAATCAGCAGGTTAATTATTTACAAATGATTACCTCTCACGTTTAAGTCTCGTGGATGTCGGTGAGTATCGCGCACATAGCGTTCAAAATAATCACCTTCACAACCAACACAAAGTCCACACCTAAAAATCAATTGTTCATTCACTCGCAATAACACATCGGAGTTCGTTTTAATTTGATTAAACGCTAAAATTATTTTTTCAATTAACATGTTCCGACTTGTGATTACATGTCCTGTGTACACCAATGATTTCACATGTCCCCACAAATAAAAGTCTAGAGGAGTGATGTCTGGCGATCTAGGAGGCCAGGCGCGAGGCCCACCACGTCCAATCCATCGACCAGGATAAATCCTGTTCAGTTGGTCTCTGACTCGGCGAGTATAGTGCGCCGGCGCTCCGTCTTGCTGGAAGTACATACCACGTAAATCAGCAAGTGGTATGTCTTCTTCTAATATGGGTAACGTTTCGGTAAGAAATTGTTCATAACTTTCACCGTTTAGTCTATCCAAAAAGATAGGGCCCAGTAACGTAGAATTAACAATTCCCGCCCACACATTCACACTAAAGCGGTGTTGAAAATTATGCGGTTTGGGTTCGTGAGGGTTTTCATAAGACCATAAATGTTCATTACGGGTATTAAATAACCCCACTCTGCCAAATGTAGCCTCGTCAGTCCATAAAATAGTAGGCCGTTCAGCTAAGTACCAATTGCAAAAAGCAGCTCGTGCGGGTTTGTCCGGTTCAGTGAGCTCCTGCGCACGATGAAAATGGAAAGGATATTTTCCTTCACCGTGAATGACACTCCACGCGAAGTACTGCGTGACATTGAACCGCCTGGCTGCGTCATTAGTGCTAGCTGCTGGATAAATTTCAAAAAAATCCAGGATATCTTCTTGTTCCCGTACTGTGTGCGTCGGTGGACGACCACTATCCCTCATTGTATTGGCACGGAATTGGCCGTAATCTCGTAACCGCTGTGTGGCGGCTAGCATTGTTACATGGCTAGGTGTACGCAGGTTCGGGAATCGTATGGCATATTGTCGACAGGCTTCAGACACATTATCGTCACACCTCGCAAGCATTCGCACCATTTCTGTGTACTCTACGTTCGAATATTGATACGCCATCGTGCACTCGAAGATCGCGCAATGATATTTACGATTGCAACACGCACTACCGAATAACACTTGACGCGCGACGCAAGCGCATCAAAGCGATCGACCGACTGCCGGCCGGCAGATTATAGGTCAAGTTCAAGAGTTCAAGCGCCCCGCCCCCGCTACCCTTTCCCCGCTCGTTCCTTTAAGCCTTTGATGTGCCCGCAGTTTGTTTACCTCACTAACGCTTTCTTTTACTAGCTACACGTAGAATTACGAACATTTAGACTATATTTTTTATTTTTGTATGAAAGTCTGATGAATTAAAAATCTGATGAATTATTAAAAGTCATGGAACAAAAGTAGTTGTTTATGGTGTCAGTAATATACCCCTGCGAGGTTATTAATGTTTTTATATAACCCTGTATATTATATATATATATAATATATATATATAATATATATATATATATATATGATTAATATACGTACGTTACATTCTCACGGTGTGATTTTCAATATATATACACCACCATCACTTAAGTGTTCACAAGTATGATTTCGCAAGTTTAATTTGATAAGAGCCTAAATAAAACATGAACACATCATTTTCACTAGTGGAAAGTCATCTAACTGAGGATCATTAGTTTCATGTTTGTTCATGCAACTCTTTGCCTATTAAGGTTTTTTAAAGTTACGTAACTATATAAATTGTTAGGTACATGCAACTTCTCATTAATGACATTTAATATATCCTGAGCAAGCCCATTGTCAGTTGCTACCCTATAGAAACATTTATAAGGGCAGCAGCTATTTTAAAAACCACAAATGCATGTGGTAATGCTCTATTGAAGTAATCTTGGCGAAGCAACTTAAATCTATTCCTAAACTTGCCACTTACTGCTTCGACCACCCAACGACATTATGGTAATCAATCTCGATTTATTAGCCTGCGCGCTTGTTAATTGAGTTTTAGTCTAGTCCGACGAAAGATAGGACTTGAGTTTAGTCCTATCTTTCGTCGGAGGAATGTGTGCTTCATATCCTAAAGTTTCAAGATCAGATATGCAATCTCTGAAGCCCTGGTCTAAGATGAAAACGTCGTTTTGGTGGAACATCCAATGAAATGCATTATTTTCATCATTGCATATTGTTGACATAATAGTTGCATCACTTGTAGTCGCAGCATATGGGTCAAGTACGTTAATAATATATCCATCACTGCATTTAATTAAAAATGGTTTCAGCAAGTTTTGAAACTTGTGATGGCTATATGTTTTCCTTTGAAAGAGGAAGTTAGTAGTTTTCTATCTCCTTCTCCTATATATCAGGCCTCCAAGTCGTCCTACTTTTCCTATTTCCTACTTTTTAGTAGGAAAGTAGGAAAGTCCTACTTTTTACACATTTTTCCTACTTTCCTACTTTTCTCTAAAAATTGAGTTGAATTTGCGATAATTTATTACACTTATTATTAATTTTTACATAATTATGTCAATATTTCCCAATGAGAAGTTGTTTTTTTTCCTTAAAATTGACTGACTAAGATCCTTTTCTTTTTATGGGAATAAAATAATTGATTAAATGTATTAATGTAACCTTCTGTATGCAATAAAGTATTATAATAAAATAATAATAATGGGCTCTGCCCCGCTGCCGGCGGCACACAGGTTTAAGTTTTTTTTATAATATTTATGTTTTATATCTATATGTATTGTAAAAAAATTAAATTTAATATTGTACTTTAAATAAATGAATAATAATAAATGATTTTTATCAATTTATAAGTTCCAATAGTATTATATCTAATCAACCGTGAAAACAATTTTTTTCAGACATGGCAATACATTGTGATACAAAATAAAATAGTGATTATTATCAGTGCTTACTATTTTGACATGTCTCTTAGATTTCCCAATGAAGTAAACTGAGGGGAAATCCATGCTCCTGCCTGCTTTAACCCAGGTTGTGGCAGCATTTTCTTTCCAGGTTCAGGATATATTAATAGTTTACCCAAAATTTATATTAGGCCTACTAATTCATGCGTTTTTTGAGATCTTCAATTGATGTTCACATTGTTAGGAAATAGTTGCAGACATGTTCTAATTTAGATAATTATTAGTCTTAAGTGATAGAAAATGTCTACAATAATTTCCTAATCAATTCATGTTTTTCAGATTTTTTTCTGTAATTGGTGATAGTTGAATGTTTTTGAAGAAACGTAATTTTTTATGTAGAGTGTTGTGCAGTGAACATGCCTAACAAAACATCATTTAAAGATTAATGGTTAAAAAAGAAGGTCTCAAACGGCCAAATTATTGAACAGTGGTGTGTAAAACGATCAAGATATGAAGTATTTAGATGTGATAACCGTGGGCTGAGTCGGTTGCTAACTCACTCAGAAACTAAAGTCCACTCTTCATTTGTTAAAGACGTGTTAGCTGGAACACAAATGATTTTAGTAAGTCAAACCAAAACCTTAAATGAAACAGATAATACCGTAGCTACCATTTCCTGTTGGACAGCAAAAGAAGAAGTCATAAAGGCAGAGCTCTTGTGGAGCCTCAAGTCAGTTAGTAGTGATTATTCATATAACTCAGCAGATGATACTCCAAAGTTGTTTAAAGAAATGTTCCCTGACAGCACTATAGCTTCCAGCTTTTCTATGTCCCACTCAAAAATTATCTTACATGATAACAGAAGCAACTGGACCCTATTTTCATGAGGCCTTATTGTCTGATATAATAAAGTCCTCATCTCCATATTCCATTTCTTTTGATGTGTTGACCAATAGAGAAGTAAAAAAACAGCTCGATCTGAAAATAAGATACTGGTCCAGCATTAAAAAAGAAGTTGTCGTCCATCATCTTGACACACATCTAATGGGACAGGCAAAAGCCAACACTATCTCAGAAAAAAATATTCAAACAATTAATGATGCTCAAATCCCACTAGCAGACTTTATTGCATTAGGCAGTGATGGGCTCAATGTAAACAAAAGCAGTTTTCCAAATGGTGACTGAAGTGAAGAAATCTCAGGACCTACCTCCTCTTCTCAATATAGGGTTTTGTAAACTACATTCCGTCCACAATGCTTTTTCCAAAGCTCTACATGAATTTGGAGACGATATAGTAGACTTAATAGTTGACTTACACTATTTTTTCAAACTTTCCCTGTCAGGGTCGAAGAACTAAAAGAACTACAAGATGAACTTGGTTTCAAAAATCAAAAGTTTCTAAAACATGTGTCAAGCAGATGGCTTACTTTAGGACCTGCTTTGGAAAGATTGCTGAGCCCAGTGGTCAGTGGCTATTTTATGAAAAGGAAGAGTCCTGTAAGAGATAAGAAAATAACTGAAAATGGATGTTACAACCGAATAATAAAATTCTTTAAAATCCCCCACACAACTCTGTCCATGATCCATTTTCTGATTACTGTATCGAATCTATTGCAACCATTTCTAAAACTTTTCCAAAAGGAAGAACCTCTTATCCACCTACTGTTTGATCAAATGGTCAGTGTTATTAAGAACTTGCTTGGACGTTTTATCAGAATAAAAAATTTAAAAGAAATGAGCATTGAAGATTTGAAGAGCCTGCAATTCCCAAATTTTGAAATTGAACTCTCTGACAAAGATATAGATATTGGAGAAAACACTAGGAATTAGTTGGTAAACTGAAGGCAGAACAACAGTCAAGTTTGATTGTGGGTATGCGTAAATTTTTGAGGTGTGTAACTTTGAAGTTGTTGGAAAAAGTACCAACCAATGGTACAATCCGAGAAGCACGATGTCTGAAGGCCCAAAATAGGTGTGAATCTTGGACTCTTGCATCTGTGAAGAACCTTGCAGCCAGTGTCGAATTAAAAGAATCCCTAAATGTAGATATAGTAAGTGATGAATGGAAAGTTCTTCAGTGTGAAAATATTCCACAAGACTGGTATAGTTATGAAATTGATGGAAATATAATGCAAAAGAGGATTGATCAATACTATAGTGAAATCTTTGCTTTAAAAAATTATCTTGACCAAGAAAAGTATCCTGAACTAAATAAATTAGTAAAAGCAGTTTTGGTTATTCCGCACGGTAATGCTGATGTAGAACGAGGATTTTCTCTAACTTCAAACTTTTTAACTAGTACAAGAACTTCTCTTTCAGCAGCCTCGATCAGTGCTTTGCAATCTACAAAGGATGGCTTAAAAAAGTTTGACAATAAATGTCACTTAGTCCCTATCACAAAAAATTCATTGATAAAGGTGCTAGAGCCTACAGATCTTACGTAGAGAGAATAGAAGAAGAAAAGAGAGTGGAAGCAGACAAAAGGAAGAAGAAAAACAGAATAAATTGAATGAAAAAGAAGATTTGGCAAGAGAGAAAGCTGAATTTGAAAAGAAAAGTAGAAAAACTAAAGAAGTGATATTGAAAGAAAAACTCTAGGAAAGAAAGAGGATGAAGCTGCGACAGAGATGGATACTTACAAGACACTAGTAGACAAAGCAAATGAAAGAATTAAAAATGCATTAAAGAACCAGGATTTAAAAGGCGTTAAAATAGGACAAAAGCCTTAAAACATCCCCATACCAAATTACATCGAAAATGGTTTGGCTGTTGCCGTCGCAGTTTCCCGCGGGAAAGAGATATTTTATCGCGGTAAAAAGTATCCTATGTCCATTTCCGGGGTTCAAACTATATTCTTGCCAAATTTCATCAAAATCGGTTTAGTAGTTTCGGCGTGAAAGCCGGACAGACAGACAGAATTACTTCCGCATTTATAATATTAGTAATGGCTAAACACTATTTAACATTTTTTAAATCCTTCATTAACGTTTTACGGTATTTCCTTATTCCTATACTATTTGATAGACTATTGAGTATTTATTATTTAGTTTTTAGGGTTCCGTACGTCCGAATACAAAAAATGGAACCCTTATAATATCAATTGTGTGTCCGTCTAGCGTCTGTCCGTCGCTTCCAGTCAATTATTTCCGAATCTACAAAACCGATTAAGATGAAATTTGGTACACATATAATAATTTTTTAGATAATAATTTTTACTTATAGATAATACGAAAAATAATAAGAAGTCCATGATATTAAAATAACATTGTAAATAACTCAATTTTGTTTAAAATGTTGTATAGATAATGGTACAACCCTCCGTGCGCGAGTCTGACTTGCACTTGGTCGGTTTTTAATATGTCATTTCATTGTTTCAGCACAAAAAGATTGATTTTATGTCAAATTAGGTCCTACTTTTCAGTAAAAAAGTCCTACTTTTTGCTAAAAAAAATCCTACTTTTCCTACTTTTTTGGGTCAAAAACCACTTGGGGCCTGGGGCCTGATATATATAAAGCTCGATTACCACTCACTCACTGACTCACTGACTGATCAAGGTTGTTTTTAGGGTGTTTTGAGTGTTTTGATGTTGGGGTGGAATTTTCTAGATTTTTTAGTTCACAGAATGGGATAAAGGGATTTTTGCCAATCCAACATGGCGGCCCACGCGAAATGTCAACTTTTCCAAATCGCCTCTGTTTTTAACGGCGTTTGGTGGGGGTGATCACTACTGTGGCGGGGATGCGGTGCGGCTGTCAAAATGCGAAAAAACAAAATGGCGCCGCCGCCATCTTGAACTGAAAAACCCGTTTCGACCCGTGTTTGCGACCGTCGACCGGAGCGGCGCTTGCTTTTTTCCCGGATTTTCCTCTTTTGTGTGGTCGGGACTGTCCTCGACTTTCGAGAAATTTGAGGCGCGCGGCAATAGACAATATGGCGGCGGCGCCGGCGGCCATCTTGAATCGCCAATTTTGACGCGATTTTCGGACCGGATTTTCGCCAAGATGGCGGCCTCCGACCGGGGTGACATGTTCCGGGCGGGGGTGGAGCTCGGCGAGCAGTGTTGCCAGGTGGGAGAAAATTTCTACCGTTTTTGGTAGTTTTTCCCCTAGGGGCGGCGAAAGGCGAAAATCGAAATAACGACTTTTGGAATTTTTCAACAACACGAGCCTATAGGCCGGCGGGAGCTCTATGACTTTCTGGTATTTTCATTTTTCTACACTGGCCTCCACGGAGGTTGGAAACTTTTCGCAGAGCGAATTTGACCCGAATTGATCTCCCAGATCGGGGTGCGCTGGAGTCGCGGGACAAACGTCATCCCACCCCGTATACGGTGCAGATATTAGGAAAAATCCGAAACTCTGACATTTCAAGATGGCGGCGCCGCCGGCGGCCATTTTGTAAAAAGTTGCAATTTGGAAAAAATTAATCGCGGTTTTCGCGGGGTTGCCGGCGTTTCTTCTATAGGCGTTGATGACGGTTTGCAATTTGCCATGCCGTACTGTGATAATATATCTTTCAAATCCAGCTTTCTCTTCCAGAATAGTAACATTTTCTTTCTTTTCTATATTAATTCCTAGATATCTTGAGGCTTCACCCATATCTTTCATTTCAAAATTTTCCTGTAAAGACTATTAACTTATCAATCCCTTTATTTTCTTCTCCAAAAATCATCAAATCGTCAATGTACAGTAATAAATAACTTCTTGCTCCTTTTGTAATATAGACAGTAATCAGCTTGACTTCTTACAAAACCTTCATTTTCCATAAATTATTGAACCTATTATTCCACATTCTTGGTGATTTCTTTAAGCCGTATAATGATTTTTGCAATTTTAATACGATTCCCTTTTTGATTTCTAAGCCTTCAGGTGGCTTTACATACACTTCTTCATCTATATTGCCATTCAGGAATGCACTCTTTACATCTAACTGTTTTATGTTCAGGTTATATTTATTTGCAATCGAAAGAAGAATTCTTAAAGTAGGTAATTTTGCTACTGGTGCATATATTTCAGAGTGGTCAAAATAGTTCTCTTGCTGGAAACCTCTTACTACAAATCTTGCTTTGTATATCTCATTATTATTATCTGCTTTCTTCACTTTAAAAATCCACTTAGTATCAATAATCTTTTTATACTTCAGAATTTCAACTTCTATCCATGTATTATTATTTTTCAGAGCACTCAATTCTTTCTGTATTGCTTCTTTCCATTTCTTAGAATCATTCCCTGCTATCACGGAGTTGTAGGTACGTTCCTCCACTCCCTCTATGAAATAACTGTAGTAATCATTATATTTTTCCGGTTTCTTTATTTTTCTTATTCTCGTACTGCGATTTCTTTCTTCATGCAACATTTTCGAATCATTATCTTCTATTATATTATCATCCTTTTCATAATGACTGTTTTCAAATTCTTCTTTTAAAGTTTCATAATCTTCGAGATCCTCACATTCTTCATAGTCACTCTCATTTAATATTATTTCTTCATTACTCTTCTCAGTTTCATTTTCTTTGTTTAAAACTATTTTCTTCAGATCTCACTAAATCTTCTTCAATAATATTCTCCTCGCTATTCTGTGTTATTTTTCTATGTTCTTTATCTTGCTGTTCTCCATCATTTTCATTAGTATTTTCTTCTAGTATAATATTCTTTGGAGATTTCCCAACCTTTTAGAAAGAATTGACAAAATTATTTATAACCTTCTAGCTTCAGTATTAAATATAAATTTAGACGATCACTCGTGGACCCAGGCATCTCTGCCGATAAGACACGGCGGTATAGGCATCAGGAAAGTAACCAGCGTTTCACTCCCCGCATATCTGTCTTCTATACACAGTTCAATAGATTTAATGAGCAAGATTATGAAATCACAAATCCAGCCACTTAATATTCCTTTTATAACAGAGGCTATAGATGCGTGGAGCGCGGCCTGCCCAAATGTCGACCTGCCTGTAAACACCAGTTCACAGCGTCTTTGGGACGAGCCGCTTTGCAGGCTGGTACGGGACAACCTATACCATACGGCAACCAGCCCTGTAGAGCGCGCTCGCCTCATTGCCAGCGCTGAGTGGGAATCCGGGCAATGACTCCAAGCTCTACCTTCTTACTTTTAGATAACACGACATTCCGTTTATCAGTTGCTCTTCGCCTGGGAGCGACCTGCGTTGTGCCACATCGCTGTCGTTGTGGTGATCATGTTGACCAACTAGGTCATCACGGCCTATCTTGCAGCAGAAGCGCGGGGCGTGCCTCTCGCCATGCCAGCCTTAACGACGTCATCCGTAGGGCCTTAGCCAGTGCGGGAGCACCGGCTGTTTTAGAACCGGCCGGCATTAGCCGTGACGACGGTAAGAGACCCGACGGCATGACCCTCGTGCCATGGAGGATGGGACGACCACTAGTTTGGGACGCGACATGTGCTGATACTCTAGCGCAGTCCCATCTTCGTGGCACCGCAGTTAGGGCTGGGTCTGCTGCTAACTCGGCTGAACTCCTCAAACGGCGCAAGTATGCAAACATAAATAGTGGTTGCATATTTGAGCCTTTTGGGTGGAAACTCTGGGGCCCTGGGGGAAAGTGCCCACAGAGTTTTTAAAGAGTGCAGCTATAGATTGACCGAGGCTACATGTGACCGGAAAGCTGGCTCATATCTGGCGCAGCGAATCAGCATCGCCATACAACGTGGCAATGCTGCTAGTCTTATGGGGACGTTGCCTGACGGCAGCGATTTATTTCAAATATTTTATTTATAGTTTAGTTTTTAATTTTACTAAATAATTATTAGAGATATTAGTTTTATATATAGTTTAGTTTTTAATTTTATTTAAGTTTCATTATTATATCATTTATATTACTTTGGAAAGAAGTTATTTAAATGTTATTTAATATTCTTCTATATGTAACCATGTTTGAACCAACATTTTATTTTCTCAATAAATACAACATCTCTATAAGTGGCAATCCTATTTGAATCGGGGAACCAAATACGGTAACCTTTTGTGTTGAGACCATAGCCCACAAATATTTCCTTGTTGCTCTTTGTGTCCCACTTCAGTCTTCGTTCTTTGGAATATGAACATAGACATCAGTACCGAAGATCTTCAATGAGTTCAGATTTATCTTCTCTTTATACATTAGTTCATATGGAGTTTTTCCTTTGCACCGTGTAGGACCTGTTCGATTCAAAGTATATATGGTAGTACTTACTGCTTCTGCCCATAAATTTTTCTGTAAATTCTTTGCTTGTAAAAGTGTATGTGCAGACTCAACGCCGGTTCGCATGTCTCGTTCAACTCGGCCATCTTGTTCGGGAGTGTAGCTTACAATAGTCTGGTGTGTGATCGCTTTTTTATAAAATAAATCTTGTACATCTTTATTAATAAATTCCTTTCCATTATCACTCCTAACAATTTTCACTATATGTCCATCTTTCTCTAAAGTTAATAAAAAATTCTTAATACATTCATAAGTATCAGATTTATATTTTAGTAAATACACAAATCTAAAGCTACTATAGTTATCTTTTATCAACAAAAAATATTTTGAACCCCCTAATGATTCTTCCTCCATAGGTCCGCAAAGATCCATATGTACTAACTCCCCAGGATACTCCTCATGACTCACACTGACTAATCTGCCCTTCATATTTCACTCCATTGTTATTTAACACATTTACTACATGTTGATAATTTTGATGAACAAACTTTGTATGCCAATCAGTTATACTAGTCATTGCTACAGGTGCTACAGACTTTTCTACTGTCATTTGAACTATAAATAATTTTCCTGACCGATAAGCTAACATTGTAGTTTCATTATATACATCATTTGACAAATTTTACTTGTTGATTTTAAGATATAGCCTTTATCAGTTGCACAAATTACAGACAACAGATTTACTTGTAATTGAGGAACATATAACACATTATACAAAATAGATGGTATACATGTGATGGTATTCATTATCATCCGTCCCTTTCTCACACACACAATCATCTCTCTCACACACTTGCATTCCGTTTCCCACATACATTTAGATCCCACATAAGCTTTGAATTTAACATTACCAATACCATATATTTTTAATTTTGTTCCATCTCCTACTGTAATATATTTTTCACTTGACATTTCACAGTAACTGTCAAATATATATTTATCTTTACATATATGTTCACTAGCCCCAGTATCTAAAATCCAATCACTACTTGGTTCCATACAAAAATATGCTTCAGGTACATGCCTCTTATTGTTAGAATTAGAATATTTTGTGTAACAGTCTTTACTTAAGTGACCAATCTTGTTGTTTCATTCAAAACACTTTCTGAACCTACAGTCCTTTTTAAAATGTCCACTTTTTCCACACACAGCACTTTTTATTTTCTACATCTTTTGACACTATTTTTTGCACTTCGAGTCACACTAGTACCCGCAACCAGAGCAGACGTTGACGGCTCTATTTCAACAGAGCAATTCTCAGCATTCCGTTCTTCCTCGATCAGCAATCTGGCCATCAGTTCTTTGAAGGTTTGTTCCTTTTCAGACACCGCCTCCCAAGCAGATATAAAATGTTTATATTTGTCTAGAAAACTCATTAATATTTTGGTGATGATCATGTTCTCTGGCAGCTTTTCCCCCATCGTATTCAATTGTGTAACTATTTCCTCTATTTTTGTTATAAAAACGGCAACCCGTTCTTCAAATCTATTTCTAATATTATAAAACTTTTGCTGAATCAGGTGGACACTTACTTTGGTGGAAGGTTCGTATAGAATCAATAATTTTTGCCACATTTCCGCACTGCTAGTGCATGATTCTAGATAGATAATGATTTTTTCATCAATTTTATTTACAATTAATTCCTGAGCTTTAGTGTCCCTCTCTTCCCAGAGCTCTACCGCTTTCGTATCGGTCTCCACAGGTTTTGGGGTTATGCCACTAACAATTCCGAACAACTTTTTAGCTTTTAGGTTAATTTGTATTTGAAACTTCCATGCAGTCCAGTTCTTCCCATCTAAAATAATAACTCCTCCGTGGTCCATCTTGTCTTTTATTGTTTCTCGAACCACATTTTTTCACAAGACCCGGTGAAGAGTCCTTGACGCGACTTACTCGACGATATATCAAAATCTTCCTTTAATATTTTCTCCGCTGACCTGGGCCCATAACCTTTTGTGTTATGGGAGCAAAAGACAAGACGTAATCGTTGAAACTGATTTATTAATCATAATAATTAAGAGAACCAGCAACAGCTATCCATTGGTAACCGGAAGGAGCGGAAGAGAGGAAGGCATCGGCACATGCCACAGACACAAAATTTTAAAAATGACATGGTGTTTAATTGATACATCCAACACCTTTAAATAAGTATACAATAAAATAATGACGTTCTTTTATAATACTTTTAATATACAATAATGAACCATTATATAACAGTGTTGTCAATCGAAATAACTTAATAATATAATTGCACGTACCTGCACTAATGCGATTTGTTGAATATATTCTGCGAGTTGCAGACTGTTTCCGGGAAGATTATTTTCCAAATCATGTTGTCTTGTCCGTAAAACTCATCACATATATATATACAGGCTCTTTCTGCCATATTAAGTAACTCACAGCACAACTCACTATAAAAAGTCTGAAATCAGTGTTCATAAGTGTGCCAATTTCAGTAGGTTGAATACTAGGAACGAGGAAGTCGTAATACGTAGTCAGTAAGTCCGATAACAAGCCAGAGTCCGTAAGTCGAAAAGCCAGACGATTATTTACAAACGTGTAGCGTAAACAACGTGCAAGTACTACCTGCTCTGCCGCCGCGTCGGTGTGTGTTCCGGCTACCTTTTTTTATTATTAATGTCTGGAAAATGCGTTACGCATACCCCGCGGCTCGGGAACACCGCGGGGTTATGTCGGACTCTCCGCGCGCTTGGGGGCCGAGTGCCAGCCAAGCGCGCGGCCTACCGACTAAAAACCAGACAATGCCCCTCAGGGACGCCTTGGCAGGAGCGCATCAATCGTCGACGCATCCTTCCCCCCATCAGACGAGGAGGAAGACACGCCGAGGAGAGCAGCATCACTGCCTGACAAGGTCATGGGAACACTTACGTACACTTCCACGAGTGTTCCGGCTACCTGCCATTGTTTACCGTGCGATGTAACGGTACCCGAGAGAGTGGGATATACAGGGTTCCACCCTGCATATTGTCTTATAATCTGAGCCACGTGTACCTTAGTTCTTTAAATGATATAATCGTTTCATGTACCTCATTTAATATTTTGTAAATAAAAATAACCAAAAACCATTTTAGCACTTGCTTTGAACTTAAAAAATTGAATAAACAATGTAACCTATTATATACCGTCACCGTCATAAGTGTTGATGTGATGCAACTAAAAATTTAGCCCAAAGTGCCCATAGTCGTTTGTCAGCAAATGTGTTCAGGTTAGATGTTTCAAACACCTGTAAACAAATTTCATTCCGGAACATTGTTGTTTTTAGGCGTTTTTGAATATGTATATTTCTTATGGTAAAAACTTTATGAAAAAGAATTACAATTACGGTACATTGGAAACCATAGATTATTAGAAATAAAAATGAACTAGTTTGTTTGTCCAGGGAGAAAAGTTTCCACATTTGTATGAATTGGATCATCATCATCATCATCAGCCCCTCTTCGTCCACTGCTGGACATAGGCCTCTTCGAGTGTACGCCACTGAGATCTATTTTCGGCTTCTCGCATCCAGCTCCTGCCAGCCGTCCTGCGCAAATCATCACTCCACCTTGCCTGAGGACGTCCTACACTACGTTTGCCGTTTCGCGGTATCCACTCTAGAACACGTTTGCCCCAACGGCCATCGGTTCTACGGCTAACATGGCTAGCCCACTGCCACTTCAGTTTGCTAATCCTGTGGACTATGTCGATGACTTTGGTTCTCTGACGTATCACCTCATTTCTGAAGCGATCCCTCAGAGAAACGCCGAGCATAGCCCTTTCCATAGCCCGCTGAGCGACTCTGAACTTGTGGACTAGTCGTGCCGTCAGTGTCCCCGTTTCGGCTCCGTAAGCATTACGGGTAGGACGCACTGATTGAAGACTTTCGTCTTTAGGCACTGTGGGATCGACGACGTAAAGTCTCGACGTAGTTTCCCAAATGCCGCCCAACCCAACTGAATCCTCCTATTCACCTCGTTCTCAAAGTTGTTTTTGCCTAACTGCAGTATTTGCCCGAGGTATACATATTTGTGAACAACTTCGAGAACGGCGTCGTGTATTGCGATCGGTTCCGGTATAACAACACGTTGAACATGACCTTGGTTTTGTCCAAGTTCATCCGTAAGCCGATGCGTAAAGAAGATTCAGCCAGGTCGTTCAGCATATGCTGTAGGTTCTGCAGCGTTTCTGCCATGATGACTATATCATCAGCAAATCGCAAGTGAGAGACGTGTTCACCATTGATGTTGATACCGCGTCCTTTCCAGTTCAGCGTCTTGAACATATCCTCCATTGCATTAGTGAACAGTTTCGGGGAAATAACATCCCCCTGTCTCACTCCTCGATGCAACGGTGTGGGCCTTGTTTGCTGATTCTGTACTTGGACGGACATGGTGGCGGCTTCGTAGAGACATCTCAACACTTGGATGTATCGCCAATCTACTTGGCAACGCTGCAGGGACTCCAGAACGGACCAGATTTCAATCGAGTCAAAGGCCTTCTCATAGTCCACAAATGCTAGACACAGGGGCTGATTATACTCTTCGGTCTTCTGTATAATCTGCCGCGCTGTGTGGATGTGGTCTATGGTGCCGTATCCGCTCCGAAACCCAGCCTGTTCCGGTGGTTGGAATTCGTCAAGTCTCCGCGCAAGACGGTTCGTGATCACTCTAGAAAACAGCTTATAAACGTGGCTTAGAAGGGAAATGGGTCGATAGTTCTTCAGTAGGGTTTTGTCTCCCTTTTTAAAGAACAGGACGACCACACTCCTACTCCACGCCTCTGGAGTTCTCCCTTCCAATAGGACGGCGTTGAAAAGCTTCCGGAGCTCCCTCAGTACGGGTTTCCCTCCTGCTTTTAATAGTTCTGTAGTAACGCCATCCTCTCCAGGGGCTTTTCCATTCTTAAGCTGTCTCAGAGCGATCTCGATTTCGCCAGTACTGACTTCTGGCAGGTCTTCAGTCAAATGGCGTGTTAATCTGGCTCTGGAATACTCATTTTCGGGATCAGGTCGAGATGCATGCGATGCGTATAATCGGCTGTAGAAGTCTTCCACTTCCGAAAGGACTGCCGGCTTCGAAGAAACAACATCACCACTTGCTGTGGTCAACTTCGCCAGATGGCTTCTTCCAAGAGATTGTACGAACACCTTTGACTCCCGGTTTTGCTCGATCGCTCTTTCGATGTCGAGAGCATTGGAGCACCGGAGGTCACGCCGTACGTGCTTGCTGATCTCTCGGTTTAGAGTCCGCTTTGCTGACGAAGTGACTGGTGGGTTTTCACGTCGTTCCTTCATTAGCCCTAAGGTCTCTTCTGAAAGTTTTGACTTCCTGCCCTTACGCTGCATTTCACAAAGTCTCGTGCCTTCCTCCCTGAGGACTCGAACCACATCCATAAGGTTCTGGTTAACATCTGTTGCGGTTTCCACGGCAGCAAATCGGTTCTCCAGATTTGACTGGAATGTTTCAGATCCTACCATGTTTTGAAGCAGTGATGGTCGGAGCCTGGCCTTCATCAGACGGACACGTTCGGCCTTAAAGTTGATATTCAGAGAGCCTCGGACAAGTCGGTGATCACTACCGGTATTAAACCTGTTGATCACGGAAACGTCTCTGAATATGTGCTTCCTGTCCGTCATGATACAGTCAATCTCGTTTTTCGTCATAGTATCGGGACTTTGCCACGTCCACTTCCTTTGGAGCTTTTTCTTGAAGAAGGAGTTCATCAAGAAGAGCCCCTCTCGTTCGAGGAAATTAACGAGCATTTGTCCCCTATGGTTTCTGCTTCCAATTTCATGGAATCCTACTACCGATTCACTGCAATTCTGTACTCCCACTTTAGCGTTGAAGTCCCCCATGACAACGGATTACTGGGTCTTGGTAGTGAAGTGGAGGGCCCTCGATATGTCACCGAACATATCCTCCATCTCATCGTCCGAGTGTGCCGAGGTCGGTGCGTACACTTGCACAACCTTGAGGCTATACCTCTCGGTGAGCTTAATAATGAGGTACGCTACCCTATTCGACACACTAGATACTTCCACAACGTTGTGAGATAGGGACTTATTCACCAGAAACCCCACGCCACCTTGGGATTTTTGGTCTCCCTCTCGGAAGTACATTAGGTGGCCCGATTCAAGGGTTATGGTGTCCTCCCCCTCTCTTCGGACTTCACACAGCCCCAATATGTGCCACCTAATTTTCCCAAGATCCACCTCGAGTTGCGCCAGATGCGAGTCAAGCCGTAGCGTGCGTCCGTTGTACGTCGCCAGGGTCAATTTATTTTGGTGGCCTCCCGTAGCCCGGAGATTCTTCGCACCCCCTGTCCCACCGTTACCATGGTCGCCACCGTAACCAGGAATAGTGGGACCGCCGGGAACTGGGGGCCGTGGCTTTTTCTTTGTACCCATGAAGGTCACGCCCATAATCACCACGCTGGGCAGGCGGATTGGCGATCGCAGGGCGTAGCTTCTCGCACCGGTGACGCTGCTGCCCATCACCGGCCTGCTGCATTTAGCTACGCCTGAAAGGATGGATATACCGCCATCAGTCGGTCGCCAGGGCCTCGTCCGTCGGTCAGCGGGATGCACCGCGTGCAGGTGAGGTTGGCTTGGGGCAAAACGAAAGTGATTCGCTCCCTTACATATGAATTGGATAGCATGAAAATATGTTTGCTCTTAAGGCTGATTCCGTTTGCTACCGACGGGTAACGTTTGCTACCGCTGTGCATTAAGACAAAAGTCTTTGATACGTGCATTACCAGTAATGATTCATCAGTCCATTCATTAGTGACTCACCCAAAAGACAATGAAGAAGGCTACCCTTAGGCTTCCGCTATGTTTTTGAATCAGAATCTGTGAAACGCATAGAAGAACAAACGCTGTAGAGTAGACATAACCCAAGAAATTGCGTACTGGAAGTAGCAACGGATTGCCGATTGTTAAGGCGAAAAGGTTCTCCAGTGGCAGGCATGAACCGGAAAACGCAATGTTGATAGACTCTCACAAAGTGCACAAACAACTTGTTCAACGGATTACAGTAAGATTTTTCATGGAAACGTTTATGCAAAGGTCTTATTATACGAGTAAGCCGCTTATGGATTATTTAGTTTCAGCATTACAAAGAAAACCAAGAAATTCTATTAACATATAAACATTATACATTTTTTTTACTTTTTTTGCCAGGTTTCAATGGCAAATGATATTTCACCACGGTAAAAATTGTATATGCTAGTGTGTGTGTAATATTAGTGTGTGGTATGTGGGTAATATATGTGTGCGGTCGATTCTACCGCCACACGCCCACGGGCTAGCTCGACCTAGCCGGTCGAGCCATCACCAAGGGGGGGATTGTCCGAGAGCACTAGGACAATCCCCCAGGTATAGAGGGACTTCAACGGCACGCTACATTCGCGGCAAGGTCATTAGACCTACGGATATTTCAAGGAAACCTATGAATTCTTTTTTACTTTTTCTGTAAATGTCTGACCTATTCTATTCTATTAATATACCTATTCAGTTCTGTTAATATATGTATTGTTTGATGTATTTGACTATGTGTGAACGCTAGGAGCTTCCAATATTTATTGTGAGTTTTTTTCCGCCCGTAGCTTCATCTGCGTTATACCATATTTTCCCATAGGAAGGATATACTTTTGCGCAGATATATTTATAGAATGATATTCTTCCCCGTTATCCTTCTAGAATCATTTCAGCCGTTTTTGTCAGATATTTTTGCAGAAAAAGTAACTTTCATCAATATCGATTGCATAGTTCCGGAGCCTATTCAATATAAACAAATAAGTAAACACAATACACAAAACTTAAATGTTATTTTAATTCCTTTCCCCATTTTACCTAACCTGTTTATAATAGTTCTAATTAAACAATGTGTTAAGTGCATTATATCTGGAATCAATTAATTTGAATGAAGGGTGTCTAATAGGATACTTATCAAAATTCTCATGAAAGAATCCTCGAGTTTCGTCTTGCTCCAATAAGGTTAAATTCATACTTATATTTAGAATCTATCGTTTGGAATAATAAAACATTTTTATGGATTTTTAATTTCATATACTTTTAGTTAACTTCGGTATATTTACGCTATAAAAAAAGAATGTCCTGAACAAGGCTTACTAGTGACACGAAACCGTGGGAAACATTCTATTATCGATCCGTTAACACAAGTTTTTACTTTAATAATTTAATATAGCTTTCAATGTCATGTTCTTGGTCGCAATACGGACGAGATAATTAGAGCGTAATAGACTTTTAAAAGAATCATTTGTAAAAAAAATCCGTAGGCAATTATTTTGTATATATTATATTAACTAGTGATATGTAAACAAATTAAATGAGATAGTTAATTATAGCCTTGTTTTAAACGAGAATTATTCAATTAGATAACTTGGCAGCTTGTGTTTTTGAAACAAATATTATTTTCCTATAACATGTATAAATAAATAAAT